>CM038676.1:38906561-39489728 GCA_021605205.1 Aegilops longissima | reverse complement strand
AATTAAAAACCTACATTTTGAACAAGATTCGATCATAACTAGGGTTCATACTACATTATTCTAAGATTAAACACCTAAAATTCCTAAATTAAATTAACAACATGAGGTGGCTAGACTCACCTCGATCGAGGTCGGAGGGGGTCGGTGACGGGGACGATGGCGGGGATGATGCAGGGGCTCCTTGATTTCTGCAAAAACAAAATATAAACAAAAACATTATGATCGTCATCTTAGGACTTAGTGAAACTCCATAAGATACATTTAATTATTCTATTCATATTTAGTTATAATTTCCTATTCTATTAAAAAGACCTAAATTTACTTATTTTTTAATTTCATATTTTATTCTTTTCAAATTACTTATTCAAATTTTCTAAAAACAAAATATATCGAAAACCTATACATTTACTAAAAACAAAAACCTACATTTAACAAAAACTAAAACCTATTTACACAAAGGGGAAGGAGGAGGTGGGAGGAGGCTAGGAGGAGGAGGAAGGAGGAGGAGGAGGAAGGAGGAGGGAGGAGGAGAGAGCAGGAGAGGGAGGAGAGAGGAGGAGGGAGGCCGCTAGAGAGGAAGGAGGGAGGAGGTCCGTGGGAGGAGGAAGAGAGGAGGGCGGCGAGAGGAGGAGGAGGGAGGGAGGGAGGGGAAGGCGGCGAGAGGAGGAGGGAGGAAGGGAGGCATATACCTTGGGGGAGTCGGCGGTGACGGCAGACGACAGCGGGCAACAGCGGCGACGGCACTCGAGGCGAGTGAGTGTGTGAGGGAGAGTGAGGGACGCATGCGTGGGGCGCCAAGTGTGGATAAGGTAAGCGTATTAGTAGCGCGTTTTAGAAACAACCGCTACTGCTATTTAGCAGTAGCGCTCGACAGAGGACAGCGCTATTGCTATGTACAATAGCAGTAGCGCTTTTTAATTACGAGCGCTACTTGTATACCTACACTGCCATGCAACCGTTGGCAACTATAGTAGTAGTGTTTTTATAGTAAAAGCACTACTGGTACATGAACAGTGGCAGCGCTCTTCGGTGACAAGCGCTACCGTCATTTAGCAGCAGCGCTTTCTTATAAAAAGCGCTACTACTAAGGTCCTGCGTATAAGCATTTCCCTAGTAGTGGGTGATTGCATTGCATACAATAAAGCGACAACCATAAGGCTCCTGTCAGTTGCCGATAACTGTTACAAAACATGATCATCTCATACAACAATTTATATATCATCCCGTCTTGACCATATCACATCACAACATACCCTGCAAAACAAGTTAGACGTCCTCTACTTGTTGCAAATTTTACGTGGCTGCTACGGGTTTAGCGAGAACCATTCTTACTTATGCATCAAAAATCACAACGATTTTTCGTCAAGTGTGTTGTTTTAACCTTCAACAAGGACCGGGCGTAGTCACACTCGATTCAACTAAAGTTGGAGAAACTGAAACCCGCCAGCCACCTGTGTGCAAAGCACGTCGGTAGAACCAGTCTCGCGTAAGCGTACGCGTAATGTCGGTCCGGGCCGCTTCATCCAACAATACCGCTGAACCAAAGTATAACATGCTGGTAAGCAGTATGACTATTATCGTCCACAACTCTTTGTGTTCTACTCGTGCATATAACATCTACGCATACACCTGGCTCGGATGCCACTATTGGGGAACGCAGTAATTTCCAAAAAAATTCCTACGCACACGCAAGATCCATCTAGGTGATGCATAGCAACAAGAGGGGAGAGTGTTATCTATGTACCCTCGTAGACCGAAAGCGAAAGCGTTATGAAACCGCGGTTGATGTAGTCATACGTCTTCACGACCCGACCGATCCTAGCACTGAAGGTACGACACCTCCGCGATCTACACATATTCAGCTCGGTGACGTCCCACGAACTCTAGATCCAGCTGAGGTCGAGGGAGAGTTTCGTTAGCATGACGGTGTGCTAACGGTGATGATGAAGTTACCGGCGCAGGGCTTCGCCTAAGCACTGCAACGATATGACCGAGGTGGAAATCTGTGGAGGGGGGCACCGCACACGGCTAAGACAACTGTCAACTTGTGTGTCTATGGGGTGCCCCCTCCCCCATATATAAAGGAGTGGATGAGGGGGAGGGCCGGCCTCATGGGGCGCGCCCAAAGTGGGGATTCCTACTCCTAGTAGGAGTAGGTTTCCCCCCTTCCCTAGTTGGAGTAGGAGAAGAAGGAAGAGGGAGAGGGAGAGAAGGAAAGGGGGGCGAGCGCCTCCCACTTGGCCGCCTCCTCCTCTCTTCCACCATGGCCCATTAAGGCCCATTAACTCCCCGGGGGGTTCCGGTAACCCCCGGGTACTCCGAAAAATGCCCGAACTCATCCGAAACCTTTCCGGTGTCCAAACATAACCTTCCAATATATCAATCTTCATGTCTCGACCATTTTGAGACTCCCTGTCATCTCCGTGATCACATCCAGGACTCCGAACAACCTTCGGTACATCAAGACACATAAACTCATAACACTAATCATCATCGAAGGTTAAGCGTGCGGACCCTACGGGTTCGAGAACTATGTAGACATCATAGAGACTCATCACCGGTCAATAACCAATAGCGGAACCTGGATGCTCATATTGGCTCCCACATATTGTATGAAGATCTTTATCGGTCAAACCGCATAACAACATATGTTGTTCCCTTTGTCATTGGTTTGTTACTTGCCCGAGATTTGATCGTCGGTATCTCAATACCTAGTTCAGTCTCTTTACTGGCAAGTCTCTTTACTCGTTCCATAATGCATCATCCCGCAACTAACTCATTAGTCACATTGCTTGCAAGGCTTATAATGATGTGCATTACCGAGAGGGCCCAGAGATACCTCTCCGACAATCGGAGTGACAAATCCTAATCTCAATCTATGCTAACTCAACAAACACCATCGGAGACACCTGTAGAGCATCTTTATAATCACCCGATTTATTGCCAGACGCTTGATAGCACACTAAGTGCTCCTCCGGTATTCGGGAGGTGCATAATCTCATAGTCGTAGGAACATGTACAAGTCATGAAGAAAGCAATAGCAGCAAACTAAACGATCATCGTGCTAAGCTAACTGATGGGTCAAGTCAATCACATCATTCTCTAATGATGTGATCCCGTTAATCAAATGACAACTCATGTCAATGGCTAGGAAACTTAATCAACGAGCTAGTCAAGTAGAGGCATACTAGTGACACTCTGTTTGTCTATGTATTCACACATGTACTATGTTTCCGGTTAATAAAATTCTAGCATGAATAATAAAAATTTATCATGATATAAGGAAATATAAATAACAACTTTATTATTGCCTTTAGGGCATATTTCCTTGAAATACACGATGTGAGACGGGATCGTAGCAGTGGTATCCTTTGGTGTTAGGCGGGTAGCCGAGGAGGATGCAAGCGACGGAGCGAGGTGCAAGCTTATGAGGCGCAGTGGCGGCGAGGCTAGGATAGCAGAGATAGCCAAAGATGTGAAGGCCATCATAATATGGGGGCGCACCAAAGAGGAGATGGTGAGGGGCATAGTTCCATCGTAGGCGACATGGAAGGATGTTGATGAGGAGGGTGGCAGTGGCGAGAGCGTCCGGACAAAACCGGGGAGGCACGTTAGAGTGAAATAGCAACATGCAGACGCAGTCATTAAGAGTGCGAAGGATACGCTCGGCACAACCATTTTGTTGGGACGTGTAGGGGCAAGTGAGGCGGAAGATAGTGCCGTGGGAGGCTAGAAGGTTATGAACAGCGACGTTGTCAAACTCTTTTCTGTTATCAGTTTGTAATGCAAGTATAGGACGACCGAACTGTGCGGTGGCATAGGAATAAAAGGCGGTAAGTGTGGCAAGGGCGTTGGACTTGCGACGAGGAGTAAATGTCCACACATAATGACAAAAATCATCTAAGATCACCAATTAGTATAGGTAGCCCGTGTTGCTTGCAACCGGGGATGTCCAAAAATCACTATGCAATAACTGAAATGGAAAAGTGGAAATAGTGGTAGATGCGCTAAAGGGAAAATGAACGTGCTTGCCAACACGACAAGCCTCACAAGTATGGTCGTCGATCTTATTGCATGAGAATGAAAAACTCTGAAGAATTTGACGCAAAGTGGTGGGGTTCGGGTGTCCCAAACGAGCATGCCAAAGGTCGACACCTGCAGCGAGGGTGACTGGGGTGGTAGAGGAGGCAGTGGCGTAGGAGTGCACCAGATAGAGCTCGTCAGGACTATCGCAACGTTGAAGGACCATCCGAGTACGGGCGTCCTTCACAGAAAAACCGACATCATCAAATTCAACGGTAATGGGATTCTCACGAGCAAGACGACAAACATATACAAGAGAAACAAGAACATTACACATGGTGACAGGCGTAGATGTGGAAGGAAATGAAGTACTACCTGCATGTGTGATAGGTAGAGAGGAACCGTTACCAACGGTGATGTGAGTAGGAGTATGAACTGGAGTGAAACAGGTTAGGGTACCGGGATGAGATGTCACGTGGGCGGTGGCGCCCGAGTCCATGTACCAAGCGGCGCCGGTGCGGTAGTTGTTCGGTGATGCGGCCGAGTGCAGGGCAGCCAAAGGAGTAGGGTTCCATGGCGGTGAGACCGACAGCAAGGCGAAGTCGCCGTAGGGCTGAACCGGGGCGGGCGGAGCATGGCCGCCGGCCATCGGCGGGGCGGGCAGAGCCGCGGAGCCAGCACCGGCCGGCTGCTGCGGCACGTCGAAGTAGGCCGGGTGGCCCGCCGGTAAAGCCTGTGGCGTGTTGTAGCCGCCGAGGGCTGAACCAGGCCGGGCGGAGCGTGGCCGCCGGCCATTTGCGGGGCCAGCTGCATGTGGGTGAAGGGAGCCGGCGCGTCCGCGTACATGGCTGAAGGGAGACGACGCGGTAGAAGACATCACACCGGTGATGGCGGTGGATGGGGTAGAAGGTGCGGCGGAGGCTAGGGAGGCGGCGGCGGCTGGGCACGGAGGTGGCCTGAGGAGCGGCGTCGACGGCAGGGGTGGCGGCGCTGAGGAGCAGCGGCAGCGCAGACGGGTGATGGCGGCCAGAGGATCGGCAGCGGCGCGGACGAGTGGCGCGGCGACGGCCAGAGGAGCGGCGGTGGCGTAGATGAGTGGCACGGCAGCAGTCAGAGGAGCGGCGGTGGCACGGTGGGGATGGGTGGCGGCGGCGGCCCGGTGCAGTGGCGGCTGGAGGAGACGGAGGTGACGCGGCGGGAGGGAGAGAGTGCTGAAGCAGGGGTGGGGAAGGGCGGCGATACGGGGCAGGGGCGGCGGCTACGGAGAGCGGCGGCGGCGGCAGGTGTGGTGGCGTGATGGAGTGGCGGTGGCGGCTAGAGTTCGGTCGAGGATCGTGCTGCGATAGATACCATGTAGAAGGGAAAGAATAGCTAGGTTGTGCAACACAATGCACTGGTCGGTGCACCAGGCATGTATATATGAGTACAGAGGGGAGCCACAACCTCAACTATACAAATAAACTAGGAGGTGGGCCCAAGACACAATATACACGTACACATATATTCAATATGTTTGATGGGTTTCCTTTGGTCTTGGCAAAACCAGTGGACTCATCGCTGACGGTACCCTTTGACATCTGCAAGGTGTATCGTCCACGTCTGCAGTTTTGTCATAGCGCATTTTTTTGTGGCTCCGACTTTGTGCGGCTTCATCATCCATGACGACTACGTCATCTACCACGACTACCTCGACCACGGCTACATCACCATGATTGGCTACATCTCCGAGTATGCACCATTGCGAATGCTCATTGTTCCAAGACACCACGTGATGATCTGGTGTGATAGACTCTACGTTCACATACTACGGGTGTAAGACAGTTTTGCACATGCAGAATACCTGGGTTAAACTTGACGAGCCTAGCATGTACAGACATGGCCTCGGAACACTGGAGACCGAAAGGTCGAACATGAGTCATATAGTAGATATGATCAACATAGAGATGTTCACCATTTATGACTACCCCATCTCACGTGATGATCGGACATGGGTTAGTTGATTTGGATCATGTATCACTTAGATTACTTGAGGGATGTTTATTTAAGTGGGAGTTCATTAGTAATTTGATTAATTGCACTTAGTTTATCCTGAACTTAGTCTTGTAAGTTTGCATATCTATGTTGTAGATCAATCGCCCGAGCTACCGTTCCCTTGTATTTTAATGCGTTCCTAGAGAAAGCTAAGTTGAAAGATGATGCTAGCAACTACACGGACTGGGTCCGTAACTTGGGGATTATCCTCATTGCTGAATAGAAGAATTATGTCCTTGATGCACCGCTAGGTGACAGACCTGCTGCAGAAGCTGATGCAGATGTTATGAACGTCGGGCAAGCTCGATCTGATGACTACTCAATAGTTCAGTGTGCCATGCTTTACGGCTTAGAACCGGGACTTCAAAGACGTTTTGACCGTCATGGAGCGTATGAGATGTTCCAGGAGTTGAAGTTAATATTTCAAGCAAATGCCCGAGTTGAGAGAGATGAAGTCTCCAACAAGTTCTATAGCTGCAAGATGGAGGAGAACAGTTTTGTCAGTGAACACATACTCAAAATGTCTGGGTATTATAATCGCTTGACTCAGCTGGGAGTTGATCTTCTAGCTGAATGTGTTATTGACAGAGGTCTTCAATCACTGCCTCCAAGCTACAAAGGCTTCATGATGAACTATAATATGCAAGGGATGAACAAAACAATTCCCGAGCTGTTCGCAATGCTTAAGGCCGTGGAGGTAGAAATCAAGAAGGAGCATCAAGTGTTGATGGTTAACAAGACCACTAGTTTCAAGAAAAAGGGCAAGGGAAAGAAAGAGAACTTCAAGAAGAATGGCAAGCAAGTTGCCACTTCCGAGAAGAAGCCCAAAGCTGGACCCAAGCCTAAATCTGTGTGCTTCTACTGCAAAGGAAATGGTCACTGGAAGCAGAACTGCCCCAAGTATTTGACGGATAAGAAGGATGGCAAAGTGATCAAAGGTATATTTGATATACATGTAATTCATGTGTTCCTTACTAATGCTCGTAGTAGCGCTTGGGTATTTGATACTGGCTCGGTTGCTCATATTTGTAACTCGAAATAGGAGCTGCGGAATAAACGAAGATTGGCTAAGGACGAGGTGACGATGCGCGCCGGGAATGGTTCCAGGGTCGATGTGATCGCTGTCGGCATGCTACCTCTACATCTACCTTCGGGATTAGTTTTAGACCTCAATAATTGTTATTTGGTACCCGCGTTGAGCATGAACATTATATCTGGATTTTGTTTATTGCGAGGCGGTTATTCATTTAAGTCAGAGAATAATGGTTGTTCTATTTATATGAACAATATCTCTTATGGTCATGCACCCTTGAAGAGTGGTCTATTCTTGTTGAATCTCGATAGTAGTGATACATATATTCATAATATTGATGCTAAAAGATGTAAAGTTGATAATGATAGTGCAACATACTTGTGGCACTGCCGTTTAGGTCATATTGGTGTAAAGCGCATGAAGAAACTCCATACAGATGTACTTTTGAAATCACTTGATTATGAATCATTTGATACTTGTGAACCATGGGCAGGATGACTAAAACTCCGTTCTCCGGAACAATGGTGCGAGCTAATGACTTATTGGAAATAATACATACTAATGTATGCGGTCCAATGAGTGTTGAAGTACGCGGCAGGTATCGTTATTTTCTCACCTTCATAAATGATTTGAGTAGGTATGGGTATATCTACTTGATGAAACACAAGTATGAAACATTTGAAAAGTTCAAAGAATTTCAGAGTGAAGTGGTGAATCATCTTAACAAGAAAATAAAGTTTCTACGATCTGATCGTAGAGGCAAATATTTGAGTTACGAGTTTGGCCTTCATTTAAAACAATGTGGAATAGTTTCACAACTCACGCCACCTGAACACCACAGCGTAATGGTGTGTCTGAACATCGTAACTATGCTTTATTAGATATGGTGCGTTCTATGATGTCTCTTACCGATTTGCCACTATCATTTTGGAGTTATGCATTAGAGACAGCTGCATTCACGTTAAATAGGGCACATTCTAAATCCGTTGAGCTGGCACCGTCTGAACTATGGTTTGGCTAGAAACCTAAGCTGTCGTTTCTTAAAAGTTTGGGGATGTGATGCTTATGTCAAAAGGCTTCAGCTTGATAAGCTCAAACCAAAAGAGGATAAGTGCGTCTTCATAGGATACCGAAAGAAACTATTGGGTATACCTTCTACCACAGATCCGAAGGAAAAATCTTTGTTTCTAAGAATGGGTCCTTTCTAGAGAAGGAGTTTCTACCGAAAGAAGTTAGTGGGAGTAAAGTAGAACTTGACGAGGTAATTGTACCTTCTGTCGAATTGGAAAGTAGCTCATCAAACAAAACCGTTCCCGTGATGCCTACACCAACCAGAGAAGACGCTAATGATGATGATCATAAAACTTCGGATCAAGTTACTACTGAACCTCGAAGGCCGACCAGAACACGTACCACACCAAAGTGGTACGGTAATCCTGTCCTGGAAGTCATGTTGTTAGACCAAGGTGAACTTTCGAAATATAAAGAAACTATGATGAGCCCAGATTCCGATAAATGGCTTGAGGCCATGAAATCTGAGATAGAATCCATGTATGAGAACAAAGTGTGGACTTTGGTGGACTTGCCCGATGATCGGCAAACCATTGAGAATAAATGGATCTTTAAGAAGAAGACTAATGTTGATGGTAATGTTACTGTTTACAAAGCTCGACTTGTCGCGAAAGGTTATCGACAAGTTCAAGGAGTTGACTATGATGAGATTTTCTCACCCGTAGTGATGCTTAAGTCTGTCCGAATCATGTTAGCAGTTGCCACATTTTATGATAATAAAATCTGGCAAATGGACATCAAAACTGCATTCCTTAATGGATTTCTTAAAGAAGAGTTGTATATGATGCAACCAGAAGGCTTTGTCGATCCTAAAGGTGCTAACAAAGTGTGCAAGCTCCAACGATCCATCTATGGACTGGTGCAAGCATCTCGGAGTTGGAATATACGCTTTGATGAGGTGATCAAAGCATATGGTTTTATATAGACTTTCGGTGAAGTCTGTATTTACAAGAAAGTGAGTGGGAGCTCTGTAGCATTTCTGATATTATATGTAGATGGCATATTGTTGATTGGAAATGATATAGAATTTCTGGATAGCATAAAAGGATACTTGAATCAGAATTTTTCAATGAAAGACCTCAGTGAAGCTACTTACATATTGAGCATCAAGATCTATAGGGATAGATCGAGACGCTTAATAAGACTTTCACAAAACACGTACCTTGATGAAGTTTTGAAGAATTTCAAAATGGATCAGTCAAAGAAAGGGTTCTTGCCTGTGTTACAAGGTGTGAAGTTGAGTAAGACTCAAAGCCCAACCATGGTAGAAGATAGAGAGAGAATGAAAGTCATTCCCTATGCCTCAGCCATAGATTCTATAAAGTATGCCATGCTATGTACCAGACCTATTGTGTACCTTGCCATGATTTTGGCAAGGGGCTACGATAGTGATCCAGGAGTGGATCACTGGACAACGGTCAAAGTTATCCTTAGTTACCTAAGAGGACTAAGGAAATGTTTCCCGATTATGGAGGTGATAAAGAGTTCATCGCAAAGAGTTACATCGATGCAAGCTTTAACACCGATTCGGATGACTCTGAGTCTCAATCTAGATACATACTGAAAGTGGGAGCAATTATCCAGAGTAGCTCCATGCAGAGCATTATAGATATAGAAATTTGCAAAATACATACAGATCTGAATGTGTCAGAACCGCTGACTACACCTCTCTTACAAGCAAAACATGATCACACCTTAGTACTCTTTTGATGTTAGTCACATGGAGATGTGAACTACATTATTGACTCTAGTAAACTCTTTGGGTGTTAGTCACATGGCGATGTGAACTATGTGTGTTAATCACATGGCGATGTGAACTAGATTATTGACTCTAGTGCAAGTGGGAAACTGATGGAAATATGCCCTAGAGGCAATAATAAAATGGTTATTATTATACTTCCTTAATCATGATAAAGGTTTATTATTCATTCTAGAGTTGTATTGGTCGGAAAGTTAAATACATGTGTGAATACATAAACAAATCCCGTGTCCGTAGTAAGCCTCTACTAGACTACCTCGTTGATCAAAGATGGTTAAGGTTTCCTAACCATAGACATGAGTTGTCATTTGATAACGAGATCACATCATTAGGAGAATGATGTGATGGACAAGACCCATCCGTTAGCTTAGCATATGATCGTTCAGTTTATTGCTACTGCTTTCTTAATGCCATGTAACATCCCAAATTTCCTATTTGGAATGTTTTACAATTATAGCTAAGCATCCTATGCATCCTGTTTGAATTTGAATGCCATTTGGAGTTTCAGAGAAATTTGAGTTTTGAATTTGAATTCAAAACTTTGGCAAGTGGGAAACATTTCAAAAACTAAGCCTGATAAATACTTGATCAAAAGTATGAGAGGAGTAAACAAGACACTCCAAAAATATCGAGGAAAACATTGCCAAAGTTTTGGATTCAAATCTGAATTTTATTTGAATTTGAAAAAAAATGGATTTTATAAAGTTTGATTTTGCCTTTGGAAAAATGTTCAAATGAAAGGAATATTCCCTGATCATTTTGGTATATATATATACCTATATAAAATATTTATAGTTATTGTTTTATTTCTGTTTTTGTTTTGCTAAAAAATAAATTCAGAAAAAGGAAAAACCCCCCAGCGCCGACCAGCCCCCTCGCCCCACCAGCGCAGCACTCCTCCCCACTGCCCCACCACTGCCCACCCAATGGCCAGCCAGCCAGCCACCGCCCACCAGGCCTCCCTCGCCTCAAAGCGTTCGCATCGATCGACCGCCTCGCCTCTCTCTCTCTCTCTCATCGATCAAGGCCCACCCCATCTTCTTCCTCGCCACGCCACACCGTTGTTGCTGCATGGATCGCCGGATCCCGGCGATCCGGATCCCGATCGCCTCGATCGCCCTGCTGCTCACTAAGGCCCTGGCTATAAAAGCCCACGCCCCGCACCCCATTCCCCTAGCCTCGCCGAGCCCTCTCCTCTCTCTCCCGAGCACGCCGGAGCTCAAGCCCTGTCGCCGCCATTGTCGCCGCCGTCGCCGCCCTAGACCACCCCGGTCACCCCGACCCCACCAGAAGCCTCACCGACCTCCCGCATCCTCCCGGCCACTTCCCCGACCTCGCCGACGCCCGGAGCCCTCATCTCACTCTCGCCGCCGCCGCCGCCGCCGTCGGGCGCCGGTAAGTCGCCGGAAAAACCCCTCCGCCGTCCGATCCCCACCAACGGCCCAGATTAGACCCCGAAGGGGTACGTTTTTTTTTAAAGAGACCGACCCGGTTCTTTCCGGTTTAGATTAGTTAGGGTTTATTTTTATTAGGCCGGTCCGTTTTAGTTTAACCCTAGGCCCGTTTAGGCTATTTAACGCACAGTGCGTAGTTTAGGCCCATTAGGCCTTTTTCTTTTATTTTTGTTTTTCTGTTTTAACAGAATAGTTTCTGTGTTGAAAAATTCATATCTTTTATTCTGTTTAATATTTTTAGGTGATTCTTTTTTTGTTGGTTTGCAAATTTTATGTAGTTTCTGTAGAATATATATTTAGCTATGTTAAAAATAATTAAAATTGCTTTATTTTAGTTTTAGTCAGAATAGTAAATCTGCTATAACTTGAGTTAAAAATTTATTTTTGGTTGATTCTTTTGTCCCAACTTTATTTTAACATTGCCAAACCATAAAAGTTAACTTGGGTATTTTAGGATTAATAAATAAATAGTTTTAAGCAGAATCTTATTAATCCTAATTAATTAACTAGCTCCTGTTTTCCTAATATTTTAATTAGTAAATAAATTTATTTTTAACTTGTGATTGATTATTCTAGGTTAGTTTCTGTCACTCTAATAGATGAACTTTTATTTATAATTAATAAAAGTTTTATTTTATTTTCTTAATAGAAATTGGATTAGGCCTAATAGGAGTTTTATAATAGCTTTCAAATTAATTCTTTTTGCTCCTAGTTGCTTAGTGAATCCTTTTCTGTTAAGTTAAACTAAAACCATGATTAGGTTATGTTAAGAAATTTTTGTTATATAAAAACTACTTTTAGTTATTGTTTGAAGTAGGAAAAACTTTGAGTGGTTTTCTTTGAGTTTTTCCCTTTGGATTTTGCTTGTCGGTTTTGGTGTGTTACTTTTGTTATGCTATTGTGTTATGTGATCCCATTGCTATATGCTTATTGTGGTTATTGTTTGTCTCGGTAGAGTTTCCGGAGTGCGAAGCTTGCTACTACGAATCTTTAGCTTACGAGGATCATCAGCAAGGCAAGTTTTGATCATGTTATTTCTATACCTATGTTTTTGTGCATTAGAATTGTCACCACCCCACCATGCATGCAGTAGTTGAAATTTTGAAGTTATTAATCTTGAGTAGTATCATGTGGTAGGATGAACCAATCCCCTTGTTACCATGACCCCGGGACGAAGTAGTTACTTTGCTATGTCAGAGCGACTGACCCAAAATCGGTCAAATCTACGTGTCATACCATCCCAAGATCATGCTGGTACTCACAAGACATCGATAAAGTAATCAAAGTTCAATCACACCTGAATATCATTAAACGATTCTCATATAGAGTCTTTATTACAAGGAATAAATTCGCTCAAGGCCAACTCATGAGAAATAAACTAAAAGTGCATGAAGCGTCGAAGATAAGCGAGTCCATCCGACTCCAAAGGGCAATCGCCAAGCGCGGAGCGTAGCCTCACTCCTGATCGGAATATATCTCTGCAACATAATACGTTGCAGCCATGTAGGTCAGCTTTTGGAATAAGCTGGCAAGTCAAGAAGAATAACAATAATAAAGTTACTAACACTATATGCATTTTGGCTGTGGAGCTCTAAGTTTCATCATTTTGCGTAAAGCCAATTTTATCCTACTACAGTGGACTTATTTGCAAATTACTACAAATTGTTGGTAGTTATTGAGATGGTTCCGCCAACCAAAATCTCGTTCCCAAATTATTAAGTCATAAACCCTCAAATTAATCCATTAATTTTAGTGTTGAGATATCCGAATACTTCCAAGGTCCAGAGGCTCAAATGTCCGTGAATCGGGACACGGCTAATCGATTAGGTTATAACTCTCTGCAGAGGTTTTGACTTTCCCGCAAGAATCATTCCTCCTTTAAAGTCTTCGCACTTCATGGTGTTTGAAGACGGACGAATGAAACAGGTCTTCCAAAGAGTTCTTCCGCCACCGCCGTACCCATCCAATCCTACCGTTCGTCTACTTCTCGTAGTACCGCCCAGCCAGCGTCACTACTAGGGTCAACCCAGCCAGAGCCCATAATGGCTTGCGGCTGCATGTAAGCTTCCGGTCATGGGGCATCCATCCTTCTCTTCGTGGCTGGGTGAAGCTTTCGCAGGATGTCATGGCGCTTCTCCATGCATCCCGCCACCACGGGTGCTCCAGGTGCCCGTGAACCGTCCTCCACCCAAAGAGTGATTTTCCAAGTCCATCTTGATCATTGTAGTCCATGGGTTGTCATCATCATTGACTCTCACATCTTGCTTATGAATTTCACTCATCCCAAATCCCGCTCACGAGCATAGCAAAATAACTACTACGTCCCGGTCATGGTAACAAGGGATTGGTTCATCCTACCACATGATACTACTCAAGTTTAATGACTTCAAGATTTCACTACTGCATGCAATGGTGGGGTGGTGACAACTACTAATGCACAAAACATAGGTATAGAAATAACATGATCAAAACTTGCCTTGCTGATGATCCTCGTAAGCTAAAGAGTCGAGTAGCAAGCTTCAGACTCGGAAACTCTACCGAGACAAACAATAACACAATAAGTACAAAGCAAGAGGATCACACAAGATAACAATAGTAACATAGCACAACAAAACAATCAAAACCAAATCCAAAAGAAAAACTCAAAGAGACCAATTCAAAGTTTTTCCCTACTCCAAACAATAACAAAAATAGTTTTTATATAACAAAATTCCTTAATATAATCTAATCATGGTTTTAGGTTAACTTAACAGAAAAGGATTCACTAAGCAACTAGGAGCAAAAAGAATTAATTAAAAGCTATTATAAAACTCATTTTAGGCCTAATCCAATTTCTATTAAGAAAATTAATTTAAAACTTTTATTAATTATAAATAAAAGTTCATCTAATGGAGTGACAGAAACTAACCTAGAATAACTAATCACAAGTTAAAAATAAATTAATTTACTAATTAATTAATTAGGAAAACAGGAAATAGTTAATTAATTAGGATTAATAGGATTCTGTCTAGAACTAATTGTTTATTAATCCTAAAATACCAAAGTTAATTTCTAGGGTTTGGCAATGTCAAAATAAAGTGGTGACAAAAGAATCATGCAAAAATATTTTTCTAACTAAAGTTATAGCAGATTTGCTATTCTGACTAAAACAGTATTAAAGCATTTTAATTATTTTAACATAGCTAAATATATATTTTTCGAAACTACATAAAATTTGCAATCCAACAAAAAAGAATCACTCAAAAATATTAAACAGAATAAAAGATATACATTTTTGAAAATTGAAACTATTCGCTCAAAACAGAAAATCAAAATAAAAGAAAAAGCCCAATGGGCCTATACTGTGTCTCGTATGTTAGATAGGCTAAACGGGCCCTAGGTTTAAACTAAACGAACCGCCTAATAAAAATAAACCTAAACTAAAAATTAAACCGATCGGGCCGGCCGGTTTTATTAATAAAACCTATTCTTCGGGGCTTCTAATCTAGGCCATAGATCTAGGATCGGACGGGGGGGGTTGCGGTGACTTACGGACTCGACGGCGGGCGGCGGGCGGCGAGAGTGCTCCGAGGCGTCTGGGCGTCGGGAGCTCGGCGACTGTCGGGAATGCGACGAGCTCGGGAAGGGTTCGGTGGTGTTGGGGAGGGTCGGGTGGACTGTGGTGGCGCCGGCGGCGACTTTGGCGGTGGCGAGCCTGGACTCCCGTGAGCTCGGGAGGAGAGGAGAGGGGTCCGCGAGGCTAGGGGGGAATGGGGTGCGGAGGGTTCGGCTTTATAGCCTGGGGTCCGCGAGCCGGAAGGGATCGGGCGATCGGGGATCCGGATCCTTGGGATCCGGTGGACCTCCGGCGAAGCGGCGTGGCGTGGGCGGGGAAGAAGAGGGGGGGGGTCCCACGGTCAGCGAGAGGGAGGAGCGGCGAGGGGGTCGGGTGGCCGAGGCCAACGGGTTTCGGCGAGGGGGCGAGGCCGGGCGGTCGGCTGGGCTGGCCTGTTGGCCTAGTGGGCCGGCTGGCTTGGGCCTGGCGCGGGGCTGAGGGGTGAGGCGGCGCTGGCTGGGCCTGGGTGGCTTTGGTGGCGCCTGGGTTTTTTTTTATTTTTTAATAAAACTAAAACAAAAATAAAACCCAAACTATAAATAATTTATATAGGGTATATATATACCAAAATGATCGGGAATATTCCTTTCATTTGAACATTTTTCCAAAGGCAAAATCCAAACTTCATAAAATCCATTTTTTCAAATTCAAATAAATTTCAGATTTGAATCCACATCTTTTGGCATTGTTTCCTCTGATATTTTTGGAGTGTCATGTTTGCTCCTCTCATACTTTTGATCAAGTATTTATCAGCTTAGTTTTTGAATTGTTTCCCACATGCCAAAGTTTGGAATTCAAATTCAAACTCAAATAGCTCAAACTTCAAAAGACAATCAAATTCAAACAGGATGCATAGGATGCTTAGCTATAATTGTAAAACATTCCAAATAGGAAATTTGGGATGTTACAAACCTACCCACCTTAAGATGAATCTCGCCCTCGAGATTCGGGTTGGCTAGCAAATAGGTGCGGATGGTCTCGACGAAGATCTTCTTGGCGCTCCTGTGTGGCTTCTTCCTCGGTGTGGTGACTCCACAACACCTTGCAAAACTTGATGACCTTGCTGCGGGTGACTCTGCTTGCAGTCTCGAGAATATGGACGGGTTTCTCCTTGTAAGTTAGATCACTGTCAAGCTGTATGGCCTCTAGGGGCACTGTGTCTCTCAACGGAACATCGGCCATGTCGGCATGGCACTTCTTCAACTGAGAAACGTGGAAGACATCATGAACTCCGGACAATCCTTCCGACAATTCCAACTTGTATGCAACTTCTCCTCGACGTTCGAGGATTTTGTAGGGGCCAATGAATCGGGGTGCTAACTTTCCCTTGACTCCAAACCTCTTGATTCCACGAAGTGGGGACACACGAAGATATGCTCGGTCTCCCACTTCGTAAGTCACTTCCTTGCGCCATCGTCGGCATAACTCTTTCGTCTCGATTGTGCTATCTTGAGCCGGTCTCAATTAGCTTGACTTTCTTCGAATCCTTGATAAGATCGGAACCAAAAGTGATCGATCTCCAACACTATCCCACAAAGAATGGTGTTCGCACCTCCTTCCGTATAGAGCTTCGAAAGGGCCATCTTCAAACCGGATTGATAACTGTTGTTGTATGAGAACTCGCGATGGCAAATTATCATCCCAGCTAGACCCATAGTCTAGCACACAAGCTCTCAACATGTCCTCCGAATCTGGTTGACTCTCTCGGTCCGTCCATCTGTCTCATGGATGAAAAGCTGTATCAATTTAGCCTCGCACTCCAAAGTTTCATGCAATTGCTTCCAAAACTTTGAGGTAAACTGCGTTCCTCTATCGACACGATTTTCCTCGGAACTCCATGCGAGACATACGATCCTGGTCATGTATATCTTGGCCAACTTGGCACTGGTATAGGTAGTCTTCACGGAATGAAGTGAGCTAACTTAGTCAAACGATCAACCACTACCCAGATAGAATCATAACCTGAACGGGTCCCGGTAATCCTGTGATGAAATCCATACCAAGTTTCTCCCATTTCCAATCGGGAATCGGCAAAGGTTGAAGTAACCCTGCTGGCTTCGATGTTCGCCTTTACACGCTGGCAAACATCGATACGGCCACGACTCGCAATGTCCTTCTTCATACCGTCCACCGTAAACTTTGCTTCAAATCCGGTACATCTTGGTGTTGCCGGGTGAATCGAGTACGGTGAATCATGAGCCTCCAAGAATTAGCTTCCTGAGCTCGGGATCATTGGGCACATAAATACGATCCTCAAACCATATAGTTCCGTGTTCATCCTTACGGAATCCTTTAGCTTTTCCTTCCTCCATCTTTTGCTTTATCTCATCGATTTCCTTGTCCGACTTCGGGCTTCACGAATCCTTTCGGTCAAGGTGGACTGAACTTCCGAGTTGCGACAAATCCTTTCGAACTATCTCCATCGGAGATCTCGAGGTCATCGACCAACTCCTGGGTAATCCTCCCGCCGTAAGAGTATTCACATAACTCTTACGGCTCAAAGCATCTGCTACAACATTAGCTTTACCGGGTGGTAATGCAGCCTCATGTCGTAGTCCTTTATCAACTCTAGCCATCTCCTCTGCTCGAGGTTCAATTCTTCTGCGTGAAGATATATTTCAAACTCTTGTGATCTGTATAGACATCACAACGATTTCGATGAGGAAATGTCTCTGTGTCTTGAGTGCATGCACTACAGCTGCTAACTCCAAATCATGCGTGGCATAATTCATCTCATGAGGCCGTAGCTGTCTGGAGGCATAAGCTACAACCTTACCTTCCTGCATCAATACTCCTCCGAGTCCTTGACGAGAAGCGTCACAATAAACTTGGTATTCCTTGTGTATGTCCGCAAAATCAACATTGGGCGGTGACCAACCGTTTCTTCAATTCCTGAAAACTGGCTTCACATTCCTCGGTCCAAACATACTTGGCTTCCTTCTTCAACAGCTCAGTCATGGGCTTGGCAATCCTTGAGAAGTTCTCAATGAACCTCCGATAATATCCTGCGAGTCCGAGAAAACTGCGGATCTCCTTGATCGAGGTGGGTGATCGCCAATCGGTGACTGATTCAACCTTGGCGGATCAACTGCTATTCCTTCTCCCGAAATAACATGTCCGAGGAATCCAACTTCCTTCAACCAAAATTCACATTTGCTGAATTTGGCATACAACTGATGTTCTCAAGTTTCTCCGTAACTAGACGCAAATGTTCCTTATGCTCCTCCTCGCTCTTGGAGAAAATCAATATGTCATCGATGAACACCACGACAAACTTGTCCAAATATTCCATGAACACCTTGTTCATCAAATTCATGAAGTATGCAGGAGCATTAGTCAATCCAAATGACATGACGGTATACTCATATAAACCATACCGTAGTGAATGCTGTTTTGGGTATATCCTTTTCACGAATTTTCAATCGGTGATACCCCGATCAAGATCGATCTTAGAGAATACCTTGGCTCCAACAAGCTGATCAAACAAGTCATTGATCATCGGCAGAGGGTACTTGTTCTTGATGGTTACTTCGCTCAAAGCACGATAATCCACAACCATCCTCAAGCTTCCATCCTTCTTCTCTACCAAAAGAACTGGGCTCCCCAAGGTGATGAGCTTGGACGAATATATCATTTCTCCAATAACTCATTTATTTGATCCTTGATCTCTTTCAACTCATTCGTGGCATCCGATAAGGTCTCTTGGATATTGGGGCTGTGCCGGCAATAGTTCAATCAGAAATTCAATGTCCCTGTCCGGTGGCATTCCTGGTAATTCCTCCGGGAACACATCGGGAAATTCTTGCACTACCGGCACTTCCTCCTGAACAACTCCCGTGAGGGAATGCACCTGATTCTTCATCTGGCTGTGCTGGCTACATACTTGATCCTCTTTCGCCCGGGGTGGTGAGCAGAATAGACTTCTTGGGCACACCAATGTTCCTTCATACTTTGACAACCAATCCATGCCTAGGATTACATCCAAGGTCTGAGTTTCCAACACTATGAGTTCTACGGAAATTTGTGGTTCCCGATGTTGAGGTTTGCGTGACAGCTTAAACCTGCCATCATTTCTCCTCCTGCGAACCGACGAAGGAGGCTTCTAAGGGTTCTAGTGCGAATCCGTATTTTTCCACAACTACCCTTGATATGAATGAATGCGCTGCACCGTAATCAAAGAGAACCAAAACTGAACGTGAATTCAATAAAACTTACCAACCACGTTGTCCGGCTGATCATAGACGCCCTCCACGCCGATATGGTTCACCCGAGCACGAGGGAACGGATTGGGCTTCTTCACGAGCCTCCATTGCCATTCCTGCTCCTCCGCTTGGCCTCCGGGCAGTCGGTGGCGAGTGCCCTGTTTTCCGCACTTGAAGCGTGTGATGTGGCTCAGATCCTTTGAGCCGGGCAGAACGGTGTTGATTGCCATTACCATTGCCATTGCCATTGCCATGGCCTGACTTGTTGTCCTGGCTGCGGTTGTTTCCATTTCCTCCATGGTTATGACCTCCATGGTTATGATGGGTGTGCCCTCCCGAGTACGGTGCATAGCGGGCTTCGCCGAGCTCCTTAGTTGTGCTTCCCTGGCTGTACTTCCGCTATGCTTTCTATCTGCTGCTGCTTGCCTTCCGAATGGTGGCCTTGTCTACCAGCTCCCGGTAGTTGTTGAAAGTAGCCACAATAAGCTGCATGCTCAGTTCATCATTGAGTCCCTCAAGGAACTTCTCCGCTTATGCATCTGTGGCCACATCATCGGGGCATAGCGAGCAAGCTTGCTGATTCATCCACGATCGTGCCACAAGACGGTTCTCCGGCGTAAGTTGCGGAACTCACGCTTCTTCAGACTCATGGCTCTAGATGAGACATGAGCAGTGCGAAAGGCTTGCTGGAATTGATCCCAAGTGATGCCACCCATGGGAAAAGTGGCGGTGTAATTCTCCCACCAAGAGGCTGCAGGTCCATCCAATTGATGCGCGGCAAAGCGCACCTTCTCAGCATCAGTGCATCCAACGGTGACTAGCTCTCTTCCAATCTTGCGGAGCCAATCATCAGCCACAATTGGCTCAGTGCTACTAGAGAACACTGGCGGATTCAACCTCAGAAATCGAGTCAAGTTGTCCACAGTGGGTGGTGGTGGTGGCGGTGGATTGTTGGCGGTGTTGTTCGATTCGAATAAGGAGCTGCATCACAGCATTCTCTGCTTTGGAGCAGCTGGGTGAGCTCCGCGGAAACCAAAGGTCACGCCCTGAGGCATCCGTGTTTTTGGTGGGTGAGAAGATTAGAATAGAACAATGGTCTATGAGAAATACACTACCCATATGAATGCACAAACAAAACACACCAATCGTTTATTCATTCCACTCAAACATGGTTCAAACTCGATTACAAAAGCTCATGACTAATCGAAGGAAAACATCGGCCTAACTGATCGATGAAAAAGAAATAAAAGATAACATGGTGGTCGACTAAAAGTCTTCATCGCTGGCGCCCCTCTTGGGGTTTCCTTCTGGTACTCCTTCAAAATCCTGATCATTGCTCACGAGGGTGCTTCATCTCCACTCGGTAAAGATCCTCTCCCAAGTCCATCTTTTCCTCTATCGCGCAAGCTTCATCTTCGTGTCGTCGACTATCTCCATGAAGTCCGTGATTTCTTCCTCATGTCCAAGGAAATCTGCGCGTGCCTTCTCCTCCAGGCCCATTCATGGAACAAAGCTTCCGTGTGTCTTCGAAGTTACGGCGAGTCTGAATCTCCCGCTTCGAGAAGACACTCCAAGTCCTGGATGTAAGAAAGAGTGGAATCGCCCTCGATGGTACGGATGATATCTCCATTCCTTGCCTGCGAGAAACCATGGCGAGGTCTCGAGTGATCGAGCTCGCCCTGACTCTCTCGGAGATGTCCAAGTGCTCGGTAGATCGCCACGCCCTTCCGATGATCCAGCTTGAACTCGTGAACTCAAAGTTGATAGGCTCCGTGTGTCCTCCAAAGGTTCTCCCAGGATATGCACCTCAATCTCAGAAGCGGTGTCCGCCGGAAGTGCATTAGTGGGTTTCGGTGATCGAGGGCGAGCAATCTTCAGCAGCTTCACCATCTGGACCAGCTTTCTTCCAAGGGCATCGCCTCATCGGGTGGCGTAACTCCGTAGCAAACTGGGGTGAACTCGCGCCATCTAGAATGTTGCAAATGGGAGAAGAAGAGTCGAATTGAACAGGGAGAATTATGGAATGAAAAGGATTCAAAGTAAATGGTCTTTTCTTATGGCTTTCCGATCCTAGGGGTTACGATCCTCACGGTCAGCGTGTGCTCGATACCATCTCTCAGAGCGACCTGACCCAAAATCGGTCAAATCTACGTATGCATTCATCCCAAGATCATGCCGGTACTCACAAGACATCGATAAAGTAATCAAAGTTCAATCACACCTGAATATCATTAAACGATTCTCATATAGAGTCTTTATTACAAGGAATAAATTCGCTCAAGGCCAACTCATGAGAAATAAACTAAAAGTGCTTTGAAGCGTCGAAGATAAGCGAGTCCATCCGACTCAAAGGGCAATCGCCAAGCGCGGAGCGTAGCCTCACTCCCGATCGAATATATCTCGCAACATAATACGTTGCAGCCATGTAGGTCAGCTTTTGGAATAAGTGGCAAGTCAAGAAGAATAACAATAATAAAGTTACTAACACTATATGCATTTTGGCTGTGGAGCTCTAAGTTTCATCATTTTATGTAAAGCCAATTTTATCCTACTACAAAGGACTTATTTGCAAATTACTACAAATTGTTGGTAGTTATTGAGATGGTTCCGCCAACCAAAATCTCGCTCCCAAATTATTAAGTCATAAACCCTCAAATTAATCCATTAATTTTAGTGTTGAGATATCCGAATACTTCCAAGGTCCAGAGGCTCAAATGTCCGTAATCGGGGACACGGCTAATCGATTAGGTTATAACTCTCGCAGAGGTTTGCGACTTTCCCGCAAGAATCATTCCTCCTTTAAAGTCTTCGCACTTCATGGTGTTTGAAGACGGACTAATGAAACAGGTCTTCCAAAGAGTTCTTCCGCCACCGCGGTACCCATCCAATCCTACCGTTCGCCTACTTCTCGTAGTACCGCCCAGCCAGCGTCACTACTAGGGTCAACCCAGCCAGAGCCCATAATGGCTTGCGGCTGCATGTAAGCTTCCGGTCATGGGGCATCCATCCTTCTCTTCGTGGCTGGGTGAAGCTTTCCGCAGGATGTCATGGCGCTTCTCCATGCATCCCGCCACCACTGGGTGCTCCAGGTGCCCGTGAACCGCCCTCCACCCAAGAGTGATTTTCCAAGTCCATCTTGATCATTGTAGTCCATGGGTTGTCATCATCATTGACTCTCACATCTTGCTTATGAATTTCACTCATCCCAAATCCCGCTCACGAGCATAGCAAAATAACTACTACGTCCCGGTCATGGTAACAAGGATTGGTTCATCCTACCACATGATACTACTCAAGTTTAATGACTTCAAGATTTCACTACTGCATGCAATGGTGGGGTGGTGACAACTACTAATGCACAAAAACATAGGTATAGAAATAACATGATCAAAACTTGCCTTGCTGATGATCCTCGTAAGCTAAAGAGTCGTAGTAGCAAGCTTCGCACTCCGGAAACTCTACCGAGACAAACAATAACACAATAAGTACAAAGCAAGAGGATCACACAAGATAACAATAGTAACATAGCACAACAAAACAATCAAAACCAAATCCAAAAGAAAAACTCAAAGAGACCAATTCAAAGTTTTTCCCTACTCCAAATAATAACAAAAATAGTTTTTATATAACAAAATTTCCTTAATATAATCTAATCATGGTTTTAGGTTAACTTAACAGAAAAGGATTCACTAAGCAACTAGGAGCAAAAAGAATTAATTAAAAAGCTATTATAAAACTCATTTTAGGCCTAATCCAATTTCTATTAAGAAAATTAATTTAAAACTTTTATTAATTATAAATAAAAGTTCATCTAATGGAGTGACAGAAACTAACCTAGAATAACTAATCACAAGTTAAAAATAAATTAATTTACTAATTAACTAATTAGGAAAACAGGAATAGTTAATTAATTAGGATTAATAGGATTCTGTCTAGAACTAATTGTTTATTAATCCTAAAATACCAAAGTTAATTTCTAGTGTTTGGCAATGTCAAAATAAAGTGGTGACAAAAGAATCATGCAAAATAATTTTTCTAACTAAAGTTATAGCAGATTTGCTATTCTGACTAAAACAATATTAAAGCATTTTTAATTATTTTTAACATAGCTAAATATATATTTTTCAGAAACTACATAAAATTTTCAATCCAACAAAAAAGAATCACTCAAAATATTAAACAGAATAAAAGATATACATTTTGAAAATTCAAACTATTCGCTAAAACAGAAAATCAAAATAAAAGAAAAGCCCAATGGGCCTATATCGTGCCTCTGTATGTTAGATAGGCTAAACGGGCCCTAGGTTTAAACTAAACGAACCGGCCTAATAAAAATAAACCTAAACTAAAAATTAAACCGATCGGGCCGGCCGGTTTTATTAATAAAACCTACCCCTTCGGGGGATTCTAATCTAGGCCATAGATCTAGGATCGGACGGTGGGGCGGGTTGCCGGTGACTTACCGGACTCCGGCGACGGCGGCGGCGGCGGCGAGAGTGCTCCGAGGCGTCTGGGCCGGGGAGCTCCAGCGACTGTCGGGAATGCGCACGAGCTCGGGAAGGGTTCGTGGTGTTGGGGAGGGTCGGGTGGACTGTGGTGGCGGCGGCGACTTTGGCGGTGGCGAGCTGGACCCGTGAGCTCGGGAGGAGAGGAGAGGGGTCCGCGAGGCTAGGGGGAATGGGGTGCGGAGGGGTTCGGCTTTATAGCCTGGGGGTCCGGCGAGCTTCGGAAGGGGATCGGGGCGATCGGGGATCCGGATCCTTCGGGATCCGGTGGACCTCCGGCGAGCGGCGTGGCGTGGGCGAGGGGGAAGAAGAGGGGGGGGTCCCACGGGTCAGCGAGAGGGAGGGAGCGGCGAGGGGGTCGGGTGGCCGAGGCCAACGGGTTTCAATGAGGGGCGAGGCCGGCGGTCGGCTGGCTGGCTCTGGCCTAGTGGGCCTAGTGGCTTGGGCTGGGGGCGCTGGGCCGAGGGGTGAGGCGGCACTGGCTGGGCCTGGGTGGCTCGGTTGGCGCCCTGGGTTTTTTTTATTTTTTAATAAAACTAAAACAAAAATAAAACCCAAACTATAAATAATTTATATAGGGTATATATATACCAAAATGATCAGGAAATATTCCTTTCATTTGAACATTTTTCCAAAGGCAAAATCCAAACTTCATAAAAATCCATTTTTTTCAAATTCAAATAAATTTCAGATTTGAATCCACATCTTTTGGCATTGTTTCCTCTGATATTTTTGGAGTGTCATGTTTGCTCCTCTCATACTTTTGATCAAGTATTTATCAGGCTTAGTTTTTGAATTGTTTCCCACATGCCAAAGTTTGGAATTCAAATTCAAACTCAAATAGCTCTGAAACTTCAAAAGACAATCAAATTCAAACAGGATGCATAGGATGCTTAGCTATAATTGTAAAACATTCCAAATAGGAAATTTGGGATGTTACATATGCTCGTAGACGGGTTTTGGGTTGAGTGAAATTCATAAGCAAGATGTGAGAGTCAATGATGATGACAACCCCATGAACTACAATGATCAAGATGGACTTCGAAATTCACCATCTGGGTGGAGGACGGTTGACGGGCACCCCGAGAACCCAAAGTGGTTGGCGGGATGCATGGAGAAGTGCCATGACATCTTGCGGAAAGCTTCACCCAGCCACTTAAGAGAAGGATGGATGCCCCATGACCGAAGCTTACTGTGCAGCCGCAAGCCATTATGGGCTCGCTGGGTTGACCCTAGTAGTGACGCTGGCTGGGACGGTACTACGAGATGTAGAAGAACGGTAGGATTGATGGGTACCGGCAGAGCTGAAGAACTCTTTGGAAGACCCTGTTTATCTCGTCCGCCTTCAAACACCATGAAGTGCTAAGACTTTAAAGGAGGGAATGATTCTTATGGGAAAGTGCGCAACCCTCTGCAGAGTTAAAGATCTAATCGATTAGCCGTGTCCCCGTTACGGACAATTTGAGCCTCTCGAACTTGGAAGTATTCGAAATCTCAACACTAAAACTAATGAATTAATTTGAGGGGTTTATGACTTAATAATTTGGGAATGAGATTTTGGTTGGCGGAACCATCTCAATAACTACCAACAATTGTAGTAATTTGCAAGCAAGTCCATGTAGTAGGATAAAATTTGCTTTTCGCAAAATGATGAAACTTAGAGCCCCACAGCCAAAATGCATATAGTGTTAGTAACTTTATTATTGTTATTCTTCATGACTTGCCGCTTATTCCAAAAGCTGACCTACATGGCTGCAACGCCTTATGTTGCGAGGTATATTCCGATCAGAGGAGGCTACGCCCGCGCTTGGCGATTGCCCTTTGAGTCGGATGGACTCGCTTACTCGACGCCTCCGCAGCATTAGTAGTTTATTTCTCATGAGTTGGCCTTGAGCCGAATTTATTCCCTTGTAATAAAGACTCTATATGAGCACCGTAATAACATTCAGGTGTGATTGAACTTTGATTACTTTATCGATGTAATCGTGAGTACCAAAGATGATCTTGGGATGGTATGATACGAGATTTGAGCGATTTTGGGTCAGGTCGCTACAGAGATGGTATCAGAGCACACGCTGACCATAGGATCGTAACCCCTAGGATCGGAAAGCCATAGGAAGAGACCATTTACTTTTATCCTTATCATTCCATAATTCTCCCCTGTTCAATTCTGACTCTTCTCCTATTTTCAACATTCTAGATGGCCTTCGAGTTCACCCCAGTTTTGCTACCGGAGTTTTGCCAGCCCGATGAGACGATGCCCTTCGGCAGAAAGCTGGTCCAGATGGTGAAGAAGCTGAAGATCGCTCTACCCTCGATCACCGGAAGCCAACCAATGCACTTCCGACGGACACCCGCCATGTGATTGAGGTGCATATCCTGTGGAGAACCTTCGAGGACACACGGAGCCGATTGACTTTGAGTTCACCGAGTTCAACTGGATCATCGGAAGGGACGTGGCGATCTATCGAGCACTTGGACATCTCCGAGAGGAGTACAGGCCGAGCTCGATCTCTCTCGACTCGCCATGGTTTCTCGCAGGCAAGGAATGGAGATATCATCCGCACTGTGGAGGACGATTCCACTCTCTCTTACATCCAGGACATGGAGTGTCTTCTCAGGAAACATGAGATTCAGACTCGCCGTAACTCAAGACACACTGAAGCTTTTGTTCCGTGAACTGAACTGGAGGAGAAGGCACGCGCAGACTTCCTTGGTCATGAGGAAGAAGTCACGACTTCATGGAGACAATGACGACCAAGATGAAGCTTGCCGCAATAGAGCAAAGGATGGACTTGGGAGAGGACCTTTATCCGAGTGGAGATGAAGGACCCTCGTGAGTAATGATCAGGATTATGAAGGGAGTACCACTGAAGGAAGCCACAAGAGGAGGCGCCATCGATGAAGACTTTTAGTCGACCACCATGTTATCTTTTACTTTTTCGTCGATCAGTTAGGCCGATTTTTCGATTAGTCATGAGCTTTTGTAATCGAGTTTGAACCATGTTTGAGTGGAATGAATAAATGATTGGTGTGTTATGATTGTGCATTCATATGGGTAGTGTTATTTCTCATAGACCATTGTTCTATTCTAATTTTCTCATCCACTCCAAAACACCAGATGCCGCCGAGACGTGACATCGGTTTCCGCCGAGCTCACCCAGCTGCTCCAAAGCAGCAGAATGCATCGATGCAGCTACTTATTCAGAATCGAACAACAACGCCAACAATCCACCGCCACCACCCCCGTGGACAACTTGACTCGATTTCGAGACTGAATCCGCCAGTTGTTCTCTAGTAGCACCGAGCCGATTGTGGCTGATGATTGGCTCCGCAAAGTCGGAAGAGAGCTAATCACCGTGGGATGCATCGATGTCGAGAAGGTGCGCTTTGTCACGATCAACTGGATGGACCTGCAGCTTCTTGGTGGGAGAACTACACCGCCACTTTTCCCATTGGTGCCATCACATGGGATCAATTCCAGCAGAGCCTTCGCGCCGCCATGTCTCACCTGGAGCCATGAGTCTCAAGAAGCGTGAGTTCCGCAACTTACGCCAGGGAACCGCATCTTGTGGGCACAAGACGTGGATGAATTCAGCAAGCTCGCCGCTATGCCCCGATGATGTGGCCACAGATGCCGCAGCGTGAGAAGTTCCTTGAGGGACTCAATGATGAACGAGCATGCAGCTTATTGTGGCTACCTTCAACAACTACCAGAGCTGGTAGACAAGGCCACCATACTTGAAGGCAAGCAGCAGCAGATAGAAAGCCGCAAGCGGAAGTACAGCCTGGGGAAGCACAACCCGGAGCTCAGCAGGAAGCCCGCTATGCACCATACTCGGAGGGCACACCCATCATAACCATGGAGGTCATAACCATGGAGGAAATGGGAACAACCGTAGCTGTGACAACAAGTCAGGCCATGGCAATGGCAATGGCAATGGTAATGGCAATCAGCACCGTTCTGCCCGGCTCAAGGATCTCGAGCCACATCACCGCTTCAAGTGCCGTAAGACAGGCACTATGCCACCGACCGCCCGGAGGCCAAGCAGAGGAATGGAAATGGCAATGGAGGCTCAGCGAAGAATCCCAACCGCTCCTCGTGCTCAAGTGAACCACATCGACGTGGAGGACGCCTATGATCAGCCGACATCGTGGTTGGTAAGTTTTATTGAATTCACGCTCAGTTTTGGTACTCTTTGATTCGGTGCAACGATTCATTCATATCAAGGGTAGTTGTGGAAAAGTACGGGTTACCCACTAAAACCCTTAGAAGCCCCTTCGCTGGGCCCGCAGAGGAGAAATGATGGCAAAGCGAGGCTGTCATGCAACCTCAACATCGGGAACCATAAATTTCCGCAGACCTCATAGTGTTGGAAACCCAGACCTTGGATGTAATCCTAGGCATGGATTGGTTGTCAAAGTTTGAAGGAACATAGATCGTGCTCAAGAAGTCTATTCTGCTCACCACCCGGAGCGTAAGAGGATCAAGTATGTAGCCAGCACAGCCAGATGAAGAATCAGTGCATTTCTCACGGAGTTGTTCAGAGGAAGTGCCAGAGTGCAAGATTTTCCCGATGTATTTCCGGAGGAATTACCAGAATGCCACCGGACAGGACATTGAGTTTCGATTGAGCTATTGCCCGCACAGCCCCAATATCCAAGAGACCTTATCGGATGCCACCGAATGAGTTGAAAGAGATCAAGGATCAAATTAATGAGTTATTGGAGAAAGGATATATTCGCCCAAGCTCATCACCTTGGGGAGCCCCGTTCTTTTGGTAGAGAAGAAGGATGGAAGTTTGAGGATGGTTGTGGATTATCGCATTGAACGAAGTAACCATCAAGAACAAGTACCCTCCGCCGATGATTAATGATCTGTTTGATCAGCTAGTTGGAGCCAAGGTATTCTCTAAGATCGATCTTCGATCGTGGTATCATCGATTGAAGATCCGTGAAAAGGATATACCCAAAACAGCATTCACTACTGTATGGTTTATATGAGTATACCGTCATGTCATTTGATTGACTAATGCTCCTGCGCATTTCATGAATTTGATGAACAAGGTGTTTATGGAATATCTAGACAAGTTTGTCGTGGTGTTCATCGATGATATACTGATTTTCCAAGAGCGAGGAAGAGCATAAGGAACATTTATGCCTAGTTCGAGAAACTTCGAGAACATCGCCAGTATGCCAAGTTCAGCAAATGTGAATTTTGGCTGAAGGAAGTTGGATTCTCTGACATGTTATTTCAGGAGAAGGAATAGCAGCTTGATCCCGCCAAGGTTGAGTCACCACCGATTGGCGCCACCCACCTCACCAAGGAGATCCGCAGTTTTCTCGGACTCGCAGGATATTATCGGAGGTTCATTGAGAACTTCTCAAGATTGCCAAGCCCATGACTGAGCTGTTGAAGAAGGAAGCCAAGTATGTTTGGACCGAGGAATGTGAAGCCAGTTTTCAGGAATTGAAGAAACGGTTGGTTACAGCCCGGTGTTGATTTTGCCGACATACACAAGGAATACCAGGTTTATGGTGACGCTTCTCGCCAAGGACTCGGAGGAGTACTCATGCAGAAGGAAAAGTTGTAGCTTATGCCTGCATAGCCACGACCTCATGAGATGAATTATGCCACGCATGATTTGGAGTTAGCAGCCGTAGTGCATGCACTCAAGACTTGGAGACATTTCCTCATCGGAAACCGCTATGATGTTTACACAGATCACAAGAGCTTGAAGTATATTTTCACGCAGAAGGAATTGAACCTCGAGCAGAGGAGATGGCTAGAGTTGATAAAGGACTATGACATGAGATTGCATTACCACCTGTAAGGCTAATGTTGTAGCAGATGCTTTGAGCCGTAAGAGTTATGTGAACACTCTTACAGCAGGAGGATTACCCCAGAGCTAGTCGATGACCTCGTAGATCTCCGATCGGAGATAGTTCCAAAGGATTTGTTGCAACTCGAAGTACAGTCCACTTTGGCCGAAAGGATTCGTGAAGCCCGTAAGTCGGACAAGGAAATTGATGAGATTAAGCAAAAGATGGATGAAGGAAAAGCTAAAGGATTCCGTAAGGATGAACACGGACTATATGGTTCGAGAATCGATTTACGTGCCCAATGATCCCGAACTCAGAAGCTAATTCTTCAGAAGCTCATGATTCACCGACTCGATTCACCCCGGCAACACCAAGATGTACTGGATTTGAAACAAAGTTTCGTGGACAGGTATGAAGAAGGATATTGCCGAGTACGTAGCAAAGATGCGATGTTTGTCAACGTAAAGGCGTAACATCGAAGCCAGCAGGGTTACTTCAACCTTTGCCGATTCCCGATTGGAAATGGGAGAAACTTGGTATGGATTTCATCACATAATTACCCAGACCCGCCAGTTATGATTCTATCCGGTAGTGGTTGATTGTTTGACCAAGGTAGCTCACTTCATTCCCGTGAAGACTACCTATACCAGTGCTAAGTTGGCAAAGATATACATGACCAGGATCGATGTCCGCATGGAGTTCCGAGGAAAATCGTGTCGATAGAGGAACGCAGTTTACCTCAAAGTTTTGGAAGCAGCTTGCATGAAACTTTGGGTACGAGGCTGGAATTCAAGACAGCTTTTCATCCGCGCATGATGGACAGATCGAGAGAGTCAACCAGATTCAGAGGACATGTTGAGAGCTTGTGTGCTAGACTATGGGTCTAGCTGGATGATAATTTGCCATACGCAGAGTTCTCATACAACAACAGCTTATCAATCCAGTTTGAAGATGGCCCCTTCAAGCTCTATACGGAAGGAGGTGCGAACACCATTGTTGTGGATAGTGTTGAGATCGATCACTTTTCGTTCCGATCTTATCAGGGATTCAAGAGAAAGTCAAGCTGATTCGAGACAGACTCAAGATAGCACAATCGAGACAGTAAGAGTTATGCCGACGAAGAAGCTTAAGGAAGTGACTTACGAAGTCGGAGACCGAGCATATCTTCGTGTGTATTCTTCGTGGGATCAAGAGGTTTGGTGTCAAGGAAAGTTAGCACCCGATTCATTGGCCCCTACAAAATCCTCGAACGTCGTGGAGAGGTTGCCTACAAGTTGGAATTGCGGAAGGATTGTCCGAGTTCATGATGTCTTCCATGTTTCTCACCAAGAAGTGTCATGCCGACATGGCCGATGTCCCGTTGAGAGATACAAGGCCCCTAGAGGCCATACAGCTTGACAAAGGATCTGACCTACAAGGAGAAACCCGTCTGATTCTCGAGACTGCAAGCAGAGTCACCCGCAGCAAGGTCATCAATTTTGCAAGGTGCTGTGGAGTCACCACACCGAGGAAGAAGCCACCTGGGAGCACGAAGAAGATCTTCTTCGAGACCACCCGCACCTATTTGCTAGCCAACCCGAATCTCGAGGGCGAGATTCATCTTAAGGTGGGTAGGTTTGTAACATCCCAAATTTCCTATTTGGAATGTTTTACAATTATAGCTAAGCATCCTATGCATCATGTTTGAATTTGAATGCCATTTGGAGTTTCAGAGAAATTTGAGTTTTGAATTTGAATTCAAAACTTTGGCAAGTGGGAAACATTTCAAAAACTAAGCCTGATAAATACTTGATCAAAAGTATGAGAGGAGTAAACATGACACTCCAAAAATAGCAAAGGAAAACATTGCCAAAGTTTTTGGATTCAAATCTGAATTTTATTTGAATTTGAAAAAAAAATGGATTTTTATAAAGTTTGGATTTTGCCTTTGGAAAAATGTTCAAATGAAAGGGAATATTCCCCTGATCATTTTGGTATATATACACCCTATATAAAATATCTATAGTTATTGTTTTATTTCTGTTTTTGTTTTGCTAAAAAAATAAATTCAGAAAAAAGGAAAAACCCCCCCAGGCGCCGACCAGGCCCCCTGGACCAGCCAGCGCCAGACCCTCCCCACTGCCCACCACCTGCCCACTGCCAATGGCCAGCCCAAATACCGACCAGGCCTCCTCGCCCAAAGTGCCGCTTGGTCGACCGACCTCTCTCTCTCTCTCATCGACCTGGGCCCACCCCATCTTCTTCCTCGCCCACGCCACGCCGCCGCTGCTGGATCGCCGGATCCCGGCGATCCGGGATCCCGACGCCTCGATCGCCTCGTTGCTCACCGAGGCCCTCGGCTATAAAAGCCCACGCCCGCACCCCATTCCCCTAGCCTCGCCGAGCCCTCTCCTCTCTCTCCCGAGCACGCCAGAGTCAAGCCCTGTCGCCGCCATTGTCACCGCCGCCGCCGCCCTAGACCACCCCGGTCACCCTGCACCCCACCAAGCCTCACCGACCACCCCGCAGATCCTCCGGCCACTTCTCGACCTCGCCGACGCCCGAGCCCTCATCATCGCGCATTCTCGCCGCCGGCGTCGGACGCCGGTAAGTCGCGGAAAACCCTCCGCCGTCCGATCCCCACCAACGGCCAGATTAGACCTCAAGGGTACGTTTTTTTAAAGAGACCGCCCGTTCTTTCCGGTTTAGATTAGTTAGGGTTTATTTTATTAGGCCGGTCCGCTTTAGTTTAACCCTAGGCCCGTTTAGGCTATTTGACGACAGCTATGTAGTTTAGGCCCATTAGGCCTTTTTCTTTTATTTTGTTTTTCTCGTGTTAATGTAATAGTTTCTGTTTTGAAAAATTCATATCTTTTATTCTGTTTAATATTTTTAGGTGATTCTTTTTTGTTGGTTTGCAAATTTTATGTAGTTTCTGTAGAATATATATTTAGCTATGTTAAAAATAATTAAAATTGCTTTATTTTATTTTTAGTCAGAATAGTAAATCTGCTATAACTTGAGTTAAAAAATTATTTTGGTTGATTCTTTTGTCCCAACTTTATTTTAACATTGCCAAACCATAAAAATTAACTTGGGTATTTTAGGATTAATAAATAAATAGTTTTAAGCAGAATCTTATTAATCCTAATTAATTAACTAGCTCCTGTTTTCCTAATATTTTAATTAGTAAATAAATTTATTTTTAACTTGTGATTGATTATTCTAGGTTAGTTTCTGTCACTCTAATAGATGAACTTTTATTTATAATTAATAAAAGTTTTATTTTATTTTTCTTAATAGAAATTGGATTAGGCCTAATAGGAGTTTTATAATAGCCTTTAAATTAATTCTTTTTGCTCCTAGTTGCTTAGTGAATCCTTTTTCTGTTAAGTTAACCTAAAACCATGATTAGGTTATGTTAAGAAACTTTTGTTATATAAAAACTACTTTTAGTTATTGTTTGAAGTAGGAAAAACTTTGAGTGGTTTTCTTTGAGTTTTTCCCTTTGGATTTTGCTTGTTGGTTTTGGTGCGTTACTTTTGTTATGCTATTGTGTTATGTGAACCCATTGCTATATGCTTATTGTGGTTATTGTTTGTCTCGGTAGAGTTTCCGAGTGCTAAGCTTGCTACTACTTAATCTTTAGCTTACGAGGATCATCAAGAAGGCAAGTTTTGATCATGTTATTTCTATACCTATGTTTTTGTGCATTAGAATTGTCACCACCCCACCATGCATGCAGTAATTGAAATTTTGAAGTTATTAATCTTGAGTAGTATCATGTGGTAGGATGAACCAATCCCTTGTTACCATGACCCCGGATTAAGTAGTTACTTTGCTATGCTCAGAGACGGTTTTGGGTTGAGGAAATTCATAAGCAAGATGTGAGAGTCAATGATGATGACAACCCCATGAACTACAATGATCAAGATGGACTTCAGAAATTCACTACTGGGTGGAGGACGGTTGACGGGCACCCTGGAGAACCCAGTGGTTGGCTGGGATGCATGGAGAAGTGCCATGACATCTTGCGGAAAGCTTCACCCAGCCACGAAGAGAAGGATGGATGCCCCATGACCGAAGCTTATCATGCAGCCGCAAGCCATTATGGGCTCGCTGGGTTGACCCTAGTAGTGACGCTGGCTGGACGGTACTACGAGATGTAGAAGAACGGTAGGATTGGATGGGTACCGCAGAGCTGTAAGAACTCTTTGGAAGACCCTGTTTATCTGGTCCGCCTTCAAACACCATGAAGTGCTAAGACTTTAAAGGAGGGAATGATTCTTATGGGAAAGTGCGCAACCTCTCGCAGAGTTAAAGATCTAATCGATTAGCCGTGTCCCCGTTACGGACAATTTGAGCCTCGAACTTGGAAGTATTCGGAAATCTCAACACTAAAACTAATGAATTAATTTGAGGGGTTGATGACTTAATAATTTGGGAATGAGATTTTGGTTGGCGGAACCATCTCAATAACTACCAACAATTGTAGTAATTTGCAAGCAAGTCCACTGTAGTAGGATAAAATTTGCTTTTCGCAAAATGATGAAACTTAGAGCCCCACAGCCAAAATGCATATAGTGTTAGTAACTTTATTATTGTTATTCTTCATGACTTGCCAGCTTATTCCAAAAGCTGATTCTACATGGCTGCAACGCCTTATGTTGCGTAGGTATATTCCGATCAGAGTGAGGCTACGCCCGCGCTTGGCGATTGCCCTTTGGAGTCGGATGGACTCGCTTTACTTCGACGCTTCCGCAGCATTAGTAGTTTATTTCTCATGAGTTGGCCTTGAGCTGAATTTATTCCCTTGTAATAAAGACTCTATATGAGCACCGTGTAATAACATTCAGGTGTGGTTGAACTTTGATTACTTTATCGATGTACTGTGAGTACCAGCATGATCTTGGGATGGTACAGACACAGAGATTTGACCAATTTTGGGTCAGGTCGCTACATGCCAAATACATTTTCCTTCGACCATGAGATCATGCAACTCCCGGATATCAGAGGAATAGCTTGTGTGCTATCAAACGTCACAACCTAACTTGGTGATCATAAAGATGCTCTACAGGTATCTCTAAAGGTGTCTGTTGAGTTGACGTGAATCGAGATTGGGTTTTGTGACTCCGTCTGACGGAGAGGTTTCTCTGGGCCCTCTCGGTAATAAAACATCACAAGAAGCTTGCAAGCAAAGTGACTAAGGAGTTAGTTACGTGATGATGTATTACAGAACGAGTAAAGAGACTTGCCGGTAACGGACAAAGGGAATTACATATGTTGTCATAAAGGTTCGACCGATAAATATCTTCGTAGAGTATGTAGGAGCCAATATGGGCATCCAGGTTCCGCTATTGGTTATTGACAAGAGAGGTGTCACGGTCATGTCTACATAGTTCTCGAACCCGTGCACGCTTAACGTTCGTTGACGATATACTGTTATATGAGTTATATGATTTCGTGACCGAATGTTGTTGGAGTCCCGGATGAGATCACGGACATGAGAAGTAGTCTTAAAATGTCCGAGAGGTAAAGAATGATATATAGGATGATGGTATTCGGACACCAGAAGTATTTCAGAGAAAACCGGATAGTCATCGGAGTACCGGAGGGGGTACCGGTCACCCCGGGAGAGTATTGGGCCTGTTGGGCCATAAGAGGGGAGCACACCAGCCCACAAGGGGCTGGCGCGCCCCCCATGGCAGCCGCCAAAATGGGGAAAGGAAAGGGGGAGGATTCGGCCTCCCCTTCCTTCTCTCTTCCCCCCTTTCCTTTCTTCTCTGGCAAATAAGGGAAGGGGGGCGCCACTTGGGGAGGACCCCAAGTAGGATTCGGCCTACTTGGGGTGCCCTCCTGGCTGCTCCCTCCTTCCCCCCACCTATATATATGTGGGAGGGTGGCGCCTAGCACAAGCACAACAATTCCTTAGCCGTGTGCGCCCCCCCCCCCCTCCACCGTTTACACCCTGGTCATATTTTCGTAGTGCTTAGGTGAAGCCTTGCGGAGATAACTTCACCATCACCGTCACCATGTCATCGTGCTGTCGGAACTCATCGACTACCTCGCCGTCTTGCTGGATCAAGAAGGCGTGGACGTCACCGAGCTGAACATGTGCTGAACGCGGAGGTGCCGTACGTTCATTACTCGGTCGGTTGGATCGCGAAGAAAGTTGGACTACATTAAGCGTGTTGTCAAACGCTTCTGCTTACGGTCTACAAGGGTACGTAGACACACTCTCCCCCTCTTGTTGCTATGCATCTCCTTGATAGATCTTGTGTGTGCGTAGAAAAGATTTGTTTTCCATGCAACGTTCCCAACAGTACTCGCGAGAACTTTGCACCTCATCATCTTCTCTTTGGTGCACCACCCTCTTATGATGAGTGATGTCGCTTGAAGCTACGTCGGTGTTTGCCCAAAAGATTAAGGCATGATGCAGCACAGCGGCGGTAGGTATTTCCCTCAGATATGAAACCAAGGTTATCAAACCAGTAGGAGAAACAAGCAACACAACGTAAACAGCTCCTGCACACAGATAACAAATCCTCGCAACCCGACGTGTTAAAGGGGTTGTCAATCCCTTCCGGGGTATGGCGCCTCAAGATAGGCAAAGGACGTGAGGTAAATTTATAGTACATTGATAGATCGAACGCCAAATAAAATAAATAGAAATAAAACGCAGCAAGGTATTTTTGTATTTTTGGTATAATATGTCTGAAAATAAATGCAAGGATAAAGTAGATCGCAAAGGCAAATATATGAGAAAGAAGACCCGGGTGTCGGTGTCAAAACCGGCGGATCTCGGGTAGGGGGTCTCGATCTGTGCATCAAGGCTGATGGTAATAGGAAGCAAGGGACACAGATGTTTACCCAGGTTCGGGCCCTCTCGACGGAGGTAAAACCCTACTTCCTGCTTGATTAATATTAAATATATGGGTAGTACAAGAGTAGATCTACCACGAGATCGTAGAGGCTAAACCCTAGAAGCTAGCCTATGATGGTATGATTATGATTGTGATCGGCCTTCTAAGGACCAACCTCTCCGGTTTATATAGGCATCGGAGAGGGCTAGGGTTTACATGGAGTAGGTTACAAGGAAGGAAATATAATATCCGGATCGCCAAGCTTGCCTTCCATGCCAAGGAAAGTCCCATCCGGACACGGGTCGAAGTCTGGAGTCTTGTATCTTCAAGCTTCAATAGTCCGGACGATGTATACAGTCCGGATACCCCCTAATCCAGGACTCCCTCAGTAGCCCCTCAACCAGGCTTCAATGACGATGAGTCCAGCGTAGTCTTGTCTTCGGCATTGCAGGGCGGGTTCCTTCTCCGAGTACTCCAAAGTAGTTATCGAACACCTGAACCGTGTCCGGATCCACAAAATGATCTTCACATGCCACCGTAGAGAGAATGGTATTTCACAAATGCAATCTGCCGACAACTTTTTAGGCAACGAGACGTGTCTTTACAGTCGGGTCATTATTCGAACCGTTTTTCCACAACCAGCCACAGCGCATATTGCGAGGCGGTTTCCTTGACACGTCTTGTCAAAGAAGAGATCATGTCCCCTTATCACGGGATTCTCATCAATACGGGTACAGGTAATCCCACCACATCATCAATCGTGGCGGTTGGGAAGCAATCGATTCCCAACGGGCAAGTGGGGAGGCGCATCACTTTCGTCCCTCTACAAAGGGATAAGATTTCCCCATTTTTACCCACGCCTTCTTCCTCCTTTGCCCACTCTTGCCCCCTCGAGCTCCAGCGCCCAAGCCCAAGTCTTCTCCGCACAGCTAAACATGTCCGAAGCAGGAGGCAAGTGGGTGGCTTCCACCGTCAAGGATAAGCATATCGCAAATCTTCGGGCGGCCGGATACTTGGCTGCAGACATAGCGCACCGGCTACCGGACGCTGGGCAGGTCATTCCGATCCCGGGATCCCACGAGAGGATCGTGTTCGTTGCCCACTTCGTCCGTGGACTGGGGTTTCCACTTCACCCCTTCGTCCACGGGCTCATGTTCTACTACGGGCTAGATTTCCATGATCTAGCCCCGAATTTCGTCCTCAAAATCTCGGCGTTCATCGTCGTATGCGAGGCTTTCTCCGCATCCGCCTCACTTCGCTCAGGCTGCAAATCTTCTGCGTGAAGTCAAGATTATACGCGGCCAGCAAGCGGAGTGCGGAGGGGCCATGGTGGGCAAGATGCCTAACTTCACCTGGCTAGACGGCTCCTTTGCGCAGACCGTAAAAGGGTGGCAATCGGGGTGGTTCTATATCACCGAGCCGCGCGGCGTGAACTGGGCGGCGGCCCCCGAGTTCCAATCCGAAGCCTCCATGCGGCTCACCTCCTGGGAGAGGAAGGGCCTGACTTGGGGCGAACCTACAGAGCTGACCGGACTCCAAACCTGCATCAAGAGCATGAAGGACAAGAACATTAAGCTCGTCAACGTGATCCAGGTCATGCTCATTCGCCAGATTCTGCCGTGCCAAAGGCGGGCATTCAATCTGTGGGAGTTCGTCCCGACCGAACACCAGACGCTTCAGAGGCTCTATGGCATGAAGCACAAAGACGCGTGGAAGGAGTTGTTTAAGGCCTCCAAAGTACCTCCTCCCACATCCGAGGACCGCGGACTTCATGCAGCGCAGCCCCCATGTCCGGTGAGTTTTGGGACTACCACCGGATTCGGTTTTTCCCAATACATTCATGGGGGAGTCTTAAGTATTTGTGTATATTTGATCAGGACTATGTGGAGACAGCGGAGCAGATTGACTGTCCGGCTCCGCTGCCAGAAGATCCAGCTGATGCTCTCTTGACAGAGATGCTGATCCCGGCGCCCTACAAGGCACCAGAGAAGAAGGCCGAAAAGAAGGCCCCGGGGTCCAGGAAGGGTCTCTGGCGTAAGGTTGTGCCGGAAGCCTCATACGAAGATGACTAGGCGCACTCCTCCCCCGAAGAGGAGGAGGAAGAAGAAGAAACCGCCCCATCCGGAAAGGATGAGAGGCCTGAGGAGGCGGTCCGTGGGGCCGGGAGAGGCCCTCGAGGCAAGGTCGTCATACCCACGTCGTCCGATGACGACGAAACAGATTCCTCCCGCGGAGGCGGGGGAAGCAAGAAGAAACTCTACCTCCCCGCACTGGGGAGGAGAAAAAGAGGAAAGACGCCCCGGAGGGGGAGGCTGGGACGCCCAAGAAGGGAAAGACGTCCCTTCCGGACTACTCCACCACGGCTGCTCATAGCGAGGAAGGGTGACTGCCCAGGGGGAAGCCCCTGGCGCGATCGTAAGTGTCCGCACTCTACCATGATTTTACTTCATAGTTGTTTAATAACGCCGAACATATATGCAGTCCGGCCAGGGCTCATCCGGAGGTGTCGTCTTCGGATGGGTCTCTGAGCGCTTCATAGATGAACTCGCTCCCAACGGCCACCACTCCTCAGCCTGCGGATGACACAGAGGTGTTGTCCCGAAGGTTCCCCGAGCAGGGGGAGGTGACCCTGGAGACGCCCCAAGGCGGAGTTCCAGATGTCGAACATGCGGGGTTCAAGATCCCTGCGGATCGCGTCGATGAGAGCCGCAACAAGGCGGACTCTCGACCGAACACTGCTCCGGAACCCTTGACGGTTCCGGACTTAGGCGGGCAGCCCCTCGTTAAGGAGGGCGAGCCGCCCGTGCCGAGGACTTCAGTCGCATCAACGGTGCCGGATAGTCTGGTGGAAGCGCTTCGAGGTGCTTCCATAGATGAAGAGCATTGTACTCTTATGAGTGCGGTGATTCAAAAGGTTCTGTCTGCCAAGAGCGGACTAACCGAAGCCTGCACAAGCCTCCTGACGGCCTTCGAGGTAAGTAATAAAAATGTGTGAAATTATCACCCGATAGGTAGTAGCCTCTGATACTCTGTTTGGTGTTCGGAAAGAAAAGCCAAACGAAGGGTCAAATATAATCCGCAGGAGTCTAGTAAGTGTTTCTGTGACTAAGCAGGCCGTGCTGCTTGCCGCTGCTGCCCGCACAGCCAAGGTTGCCGACCTAAAGCGGGACCTGGAGGAGGCGCAGGGAGAGCTCGTCCTCACGAAGAGGCAGCTCGAAGAGAGCAAAGGTGAGTGATTCTCCGCTCTTATGTGCAAACATAGATAAATGTGTTTAGTCTGACGACGAAGCGTCGTGACTGTGTGGCAGGGTCCACCGCCGAAGTGGCGTCCCTGAAGAAAGCGCTATCCGAGGCCGAAGACAAGGCGCCTTGGAATGGAAAGAGCGTGAGAAGCAAAGTGCTAGAGTGGGTGAGGTACAGCAGGAGCTCCAGGACCTCGGCAAGAAGTTCGAGTCTGTAGAGCATGATCTGAAGATGAAAGAGGCCGAGCTTGCGAAGGCCCTTGTGAGTATGAAAGACGCCAAGGCCGAAGCCGAGAAGGCACAACAGGAGATCCAGGAGGCCAAAAAGATAGCGGCGGGTAAGAAATTCTTTATGCAAAGCAAACATGTGGAGGAGGCGTTTCTTTTACTTACTCGATTCAGAGCTCTCCAGGGGCATTCGCAGATCTGCCAGGCAGCGTATCAGATGCCGCGGAGTTCTACCGTGCCCAAGAGGGGAGCTCAACGAGTGACCAACTGAAGCAGTTGGTCGAACTCCACAGGTCGGCCGAAGTGGCTATGAAAGATTTCATAGTCCGGATGTGGCCTAGTGAGCCCCTGCCCACTAGCTACTTCGGCGTGATCAAGCGGATGGTGAATGCCTGTCCGCGGCTTGAAGTAATCAAGCGATATGTTTGTATTAAGGGTGCCCGTCGGGCCTTTGCCCACGCGATGGTGCATTGGGGCAAGCTGGATGCGGAGAAGCTGGTGAAGGACGGTCCGCCCGCGGGCAAGGAGCATCGCCGTCCCGAGAAGTACTATGATGGCGTTATGAAAGGCGCTCGTCTCGTGGCCGATGAGTGTTCCAAGGACAAGATCTTTGACTAAATGTACCTCTGCCGCTGTTGTAATTTAAAGACAAAGTTACTTGTGCTATGTAGCACTGTTTTGATTTAAAATATTACCTTCTGTGCGGCTGTTTATAGAATACTGAAAGTAGGCCAGTCGTCGGCTTCCGCCCCCACGCAACTAGTGCCGGGGTGTTCCTGGGAAAACCCGGATACTCTTTATCCAAATGTTTGGTCCCTTAAGGAGTTATCCGGCGCAGCGAACAAGGCAATCGGACTATTCAGCTTTATAACTTTCATTTAGCCATAGAAGTCTACAATTTTAAATTTCGGCGAAGCCCCTAGAATCCGGAGGGCCGAATTGGGGCGCTATATACGCCTAGATCGGACGAAGCCGATTTATCGCCTAAAGCGAAAAATCTTTAAGGATTTTAAGACCTCTCGAACAGCGACCAGCTCTCGCCACATCATGCCGGTCAGTTTTCGGCTTTCTCTACTGAGGTACTCGTCCGGAAGAACCGGGACACAATCGCAGTAGTTCTCCCTGTGCTACCTTAGCCGATATAACGGAACGTAAGGTACCAAAACAAGGGAGACGGGCTAACCCAACTGTAGACCCAAGACATGATTCGAAGCTGATGCATATAGTGCTATAAGTTCGGGGTGCCGCACTGTTTAAAGTGTTCGGACTTTAGTTGCCGTAGAACGGGGCGCCATAGGAAGCCCCTGGCAAACGGACCGTACCAAAGTGTACGGATGCAATATCAAAGAAACATTTGTAAGGAAAATGTTCGAATAACAATAATGAGCTGACGCTATATATAATCTCCCATTGATGAAAATACGTTTAAGCGTATGTTTACAATGAATGCATTAAGCGGAGATAAATAGGACTATTTAACATGTCCCATCCAGGGGCAGGCCGCGTATGGATATATAAAACAGGTATAACAATCGTAAATAGATTCCACCTGGGTGTTTCCTTCTGTACGCGAACCCTGTTGCCACCTTGGTTTTCTCTCCAATGTAAGTCTGACAATTCGGCTCTTCTGAAGAGGCTGCTCTAAAGCAATGTCCTGAAAAAGAAGAAGGATGGGTTATGAAGGTATTTGGCGGTTATCCCGCACTGTTGACTAAGTCGTTATTACGCCTCCGCCTGCGCCCATGGTATCTTGAGCGCGTAATTGTGTACGCATGGCACGAATGCTGCTTTGATGGGGCTTAAGCAGAGGCCGGACTGCTAGTCGCGCTCTTGGCGTGCCTGATGGTCCTGTTGCGGGGTGCTCCGGACTCTCTTCACGGTGCTTGGAGTTGTTGTCGCCGGATTGGTTTGTCGGAGGAGGCTGCATTGTACTTCCGCCGCGAGGGCTGCAGTATGCTCTTCTGTTCGGAGAGAGCAGTCCGTGTTTCCGTTCACTGTTATGACCCCGGATGGTCCTGGCATCTTGAGCTTGAGGTATGCGTAGTGTGGTACCGCATTGAATCTAGCGAATGCGGTTCGTCCGAGCAGTGCGTGGTAACCACTGCGAAAAGGGACGATATCGAAGATTAACTCTTTGCTTCGGAAGTTATCCGGAGATCCGAAGACCACTTCCAATGTTATAGAGCCCGTGCAACGGGCCTCTACTCCTGGAATCACACCTTTAAAGGTGGTTTTGGTGGCCTTGATCCGCGAAGGGTCAATGCCCATTTTGCGCACTGTGTCCTGATAAAGCAGGTTCAGGCTGCTGCCACCGTCCATAAGGACGTGCGTGAGGTGGAATCCGTCGATGATTGGGTCTAGGACCAATGCGGCCAAGCCACCGTGACGGATGCTAGTAGGGTGATCCCTACAATCAAAGGTGATCGGACAAGCTGACCATGGGTTGAATTTTGGGGCGACTGGCTCCATCGCATAGACGTCCCGTAGTGCCCGCTTCCATTCCCTCTTTGGGATGTGCGTGGTGTAGATCATGTTGACCGTTTTCACCTTGGGGGGGGGGGGGGTTCTTATGTCCCCCCGTGTTCGGACGTCAGGGCTCCTCGTCATCGTCGCTGTGCAGCCCCTTGTCCTTGTCTTTGGCGTTTATCTTGCCGGCCTGTTTGAATACCCAGCAATCTCTATTGGTGTGGTTGGTTGGCTTGTCCGGGGTGCCATGAATTTGGCACGAGCGCTCCAGTATGCGGTCCAGACTGGACGGTCCCTGATTATTTCTTTTGAACGGCTTCTTCCGCTGACCGGGTTTTGATCCGCTGAATCCGGCGTTGACTGCCGTGTCCTTAGTGCTATCGCCATAGTTCCGTCGCTTATGTATGTTACGCCGTGGCTTGCCGTTATTGTCGCGCCATCCGGCGCCGTAATGTGGCGAAGTTCGCCACGAGCCAACCAGTTGTCTCGCCCGCCGAAAAGCGGGTCATTAGTGTTGTGAGAGCTGCCATGGATTTGGGTTTTTCTGGCCGAGGTGTCAAGCGAGCCACTCGCCACGGATATTATGCTTAAAACCTTTGGGCTTCGCGTTCGGACAATCGACTATTTGGTTCTTTTAGTTAGGAACCGAGTCCGAATTTCCTGGCTGACTCTCCGGTTGTTGAGTAATGTGGCTCAGGTCATCGGCGCTCGGTGGTCGACATATGTGCCCCGGAAGTTGTCAAGGAATGCATCTTCCGGTTTTCCCAACTGCCAATGGAATTTCTTTGGCAGGCTGTTTAGCGATGCGGGCTGGTCCTTTGAGCTTAAGGGAAGATACTTGATGGCATGTAGATCGCCTCCATGGGCCATGTGAATGTGGAGAAGGAAATCTTCGATCCATACTGCGGGGTCTGTTGTGCCATCGTATGATCCAATGTTTACGGGTTTGAACCCTTCTGGGAATTCATGATCCATTACTTCGTCAGTGAAGCAGAGGGGGTGCGCGCCGCCTCTGTGCCGGGCTATGTGGCTACGCAGGTCGAATTGCTCTGTGTGGCTATATTCGGCCCGATCGGACTTGTTGAAGGTGTATCTGGCGTGACGGTCGTCGTCGCGTGCCGAGACACGCCCCCGTGATCCGTAGATCGATCTTGGCTGTCCTGTTTTGTTGCCCCGGGCCGTAGTGTGTTGGCATGGGGTGTTGACCGTGATGCGGACTGATATGCCGTTTTATCCAGGCCACAAGGTGGCCGGTCAGCCGTACGGCGCTCGAGTCCGTATTCCTTGGCTGCCAGGACTTCAGTCCATCTATCTGTGAGCATGTCTTGATCAGCTTGGAGTTGTTGCTGCTTCTTTTTCAGGCTCCTCGCAGTGGCTATAAGCCGGCACTTGAAGCGATCCTGCTCTACGGGATCCTCAGGCACGGCGAACTCGTCGTCGCCGAGGCTAATCTTGTCTTCGGAGGGGGGCATGTAGCTGTCCTCCTCCGGGTATTCATTCGTCGCCTGTTCTTCTGGGCTGACCTCCTCATCCTCCTGTTCGGCCTGCTCGAAGGCGGGCTGATCAGGGTTGTATTCTTCTTCGGCACCATTCGGATTGTTTTCGTCTCCTGGGCCGGTATTGCTATGGCGGGGCTTGGAGTGGCGCCGACGACGCCCATTCTTTGCTTTTTTCCCTGAGGTTTTATCCTCCGTTGCCTCATCGCCATTTGTTTCCTTCGGAGTGTCCACCATATATATATCATATCAAGAGGTGGCTGTCCACCACCCAGTGAGTGGTGGTTCATGTTCTTCTCCTGCATCGTCGTCCATATCGTCGATGTCTTCGGAGTCGAAGTTCAGTACCTCGGTTAAATCATCGACCGTGGCAATGAAGTGGGTGGTGGGTGGGCAACGAATTCCTTCATCCCCTGCCTCCCACTCGAGCCGGACATAGTTCGGCAAAGATCCTGCTGACAAAGAGAGAGACTTTAATGAGTCCTGCATGTCGCTAAAGGGTGAGTGCTGGAAGATATCCGCAGCGGTGAACTCCATTACCGGAGCCCAACCTGGCTCGACTGGCTCGGGAGTGCGCGGACTGGAACCAACGTCCGGATATGAATCCGAGGGTCCGGAGTCACAGGCCACCGCAGAGGTAAGGCCCGTGTTCGTCTCCACCGCCGATGAGTGTGCGACCAGTGGGGCGGGGTCCATCCCTCCGTCCTTAGGCAGCGCAGCCTGCTCCAGATTTAGGTCCGGGGATACTATGGGGGTGATACCCCGAGCTTCGTCCGACGGCAGGTCTAAGCCGTGCTCATCGTGACTGTCCGATGCTCCTGGCATAGGCCCAAATCCATCGAAGATCAAGTCTCCGCGGATGTCCGCCGTGTAGTTCAGGTTTCCGAACCTGATCTGGTGGCCAGGGGCATAGCTATCGTTCTGCTCCAGATGGCCAAGCGAGTTGGCCCGCAGAGCGAAGCCTCCGAACACGAAGATCTGTCCGGGGAGAAAGGTCTCACCCGGGATTGTGTTGTTGACGATGACTGGAGGAGCCATCAAGCCCTGTAGCGATGACATAGAGGAACTCTCAATGAAAGCACCAATGTCGGTGTCAAAATCGGCGGATCTCGGGTAGGGGGTCCCGATCTGTGCGTCAAGGCTGATGGTAACAGAAGCAAGCGACACAGATGTTTACCCAGGTTCGGGCCCTCTTGATGGAGGTAAAACCCTACTTCCTGCTTGATTAATATTGAAGATATGGGTAGTACAAGAGTAGATCTACCACGAGATCGTAGAAGGTAAACCCTAGAAGCTAGCGTATGATGGTATGATTGTGATTGTGGTCGGCCTTCTAAGGACCAACTTCTCCGGTTTATATAGGCACTGGAGAGGGCTAGGGTTTACATGGAGTCGGTTACAAGGAAGGAAATATAATATCCGGATCGCCAAGCTTGCCTTCCCCGCCAAGGAAAGTCCCATCCGGACACGGGTCGAAGTCTTGAGTCTTGAATCTTCACGCTTCAATAGTCCGGACGATGTATACAGTCCGGCTGTCCGGATACCCCCTAATCCCGGACTCCCTCACCGGGGGCCATAGGTTTCACTAGTGGCTTCTCTCGAGAAAAATAGCAAACGGTGGGTAAACAAATTACTGTTGGGCAATTGATAGAACTTCAAATAATCATGACGATATCCAAGCAATGATCATTATTTAGGCATCACGTCCAAGATTAGTAGACCGATTCCTACCTGCATCTACTAATATTACTCCACACATTTCCCGCTATCCAGCATGCATCTAGTGTATTAAGTTCATGGAAAAACAGAGTAATGCAATAAGCACGATGACATGATGTAGACAAGATCTATCTATGTAGAGGTAGACCCCATCGTTTTATCCTTAGTAGCAATGATACATGCGTGTCGTTTCCCTTTCTGTCACTGGGATTAAGCATCGTAAGATCGAACCAACTACAAAGCACCTCTTCCCATTGCAAGATAAATAGATCAAGTTGGCCAAACAAAACCCAAATATCGGAGAAGAAATACGAGGCTATAAGTAATCATGCATATAAGAGATCAAAGAAACTCAAACACTTTCACGGATATAAAAAGATATAACTGATCATAAACTCGAAGTTCATCAAATCCCAACAAACACACCGCAGAAGAGTTACATCATATGGATCTCCAATAGACCATTGTATTGAGAATTCAGCGAGAGAGAGAAAGCCATCTAGCTACTAACTACGGACCCGAAGGTCTACAAAAAACTATTCACGCATCATCGGAGAGGCACCAATGGAGGTGGTGAACCCCATCCGAGATGGTGTCTAGATTGTATCTGGTGGTTCTGGACTCTGCGGTGGCTGGATGAATATTTCGTCGACTCCCCTACAGTTTCTAGAATATTGGGGTATTTATAGAGCAAAGAGGCGGTCCGGGGGGCACCCGATGTGGGCACAACCCACCAGGGCGCTCTTGGGCATCCTGGCGTGCCCTGGTGGGTTGTGCCCCCTCAGGGCACCCCCAGGCGCAGCCAGGGCCCGTCGTGTTCCTCCTGGCCCATAAAAAATCATTGTGGAGTTTCGTGGCATTTGGACTCCGTCTGATATTGATTTTCTGTGATGTAAAAACATGGAAAAAACAGCAACTGGCAGTTGGCACTGTGTCAATAGGGTAGTACCAAAAAATGATATAAAATGACTATAAAATGATTATAAAACATCCAAGATTGATAATATAATAGCATGGAACAATAAAAAATTATAGATACGTTGGAGACGTATCAATGAGCTTCACATTTTTTTGTTGTCTCTGCTATCCTTGCATCACCGCCATTGTGCCACATAAGCTTGCACCCCGCTCCATCGCATGCATCTTCCTCGGCTACCCACCGAACACTAAAGGCTACCGCTGCTACGACCCGGTCTCCCATCGAGTATTCACCTCCGGACACGTTTTGATGCGGAGCATCCTACGGTCATCCCCATGGACCTACCATCGTCTCATCAAGAGCCAAGAGGACCCATGACACGAGCACGAGCTAGAGCTCTTGAGAACGAGGTGACTTCTTTCCTTAGTGATATCACATACGATCCACTCGAGACATGGCTACTACCTAAGTCCAATATGTTATGCATGATTAGGTGTCAAGAGGACCCTCCCGGAGACGCTCATGAAGACGGACAAGCCGCCAAGTTCACGGGCGAGGAGAATAAACGGAAGAAGTCAAGTGCAACTCCCAGGACCCGGACATCCGGCCCCTGGAAACGTCACCAGCGCCAAGAAGCCATCGGCCAAGTCTACAGGCCCCGGACATCCGGCCTGACAGCCCGGACATCCGGCCTCTGCCTGGAAATCCGGCGCCCGTCACAGAACGTACCCGTAGCTGAACCACTTCAGCCCGGACATTCGGCCCGTCCCGAGCTCCCAGACATCCGGCCCGCCGCCCGTACACCCATACCCCGTCTATCCATAGAGCATCCAGGCCAGCCACGCCAGCCCGGACATCCGGCCCGGTAACCCGGACATCCGGCCCCTCGCGAAGGCCCGGACATTCGGCCCGTCGCCCACACATCCGGCCTCCCCTGTCTGCGCACAGTGTAAGGGCCGAGGCCCGTGTACCCCTTCACCCACCTAGACTATATATACTCTCCTATCTCCCTCTTTCTAGGGTTAGCATTGGTTTAGCTCATATGTGAGATAGAGCATTGCTCATCCATTACGGATCTACTCCACGAGAGAGACCTCGACCCCTCTACGGAGAAGATCACCTTGGATTCAAGACCCCCTCTTGGGTGGCCCCATCAAGACCTCCTAACGGAGAAGAATCGGTTACCCTTTGTATCGTCCTTTGTTGACCGTGGATCTTGTATCTCCTCTTGTGTTTCGAGGATCTAGCATATGTGTGACCGTATCTTGTTGGTTTTAGTGATTCTCTTGTGTTTTCCCTCGTGTTTCCCCTCGTGTTCTTCGTAGTATTAGTTGGGATCCCCTCCTTTCGTGAAAGATTGGCCGTATAGGGTTCCACCCTACATCATCTTGGTATCATGAACCACGTTGATCACGATTTCGGAGCCCCCTCTCTTTGTTTTCTAGCCTAGTTTTGTTGATTTTGTTCCTAATTCTAAAATTGCCCCACAAAAATTGCGCCAATTTTTTTTGTGATTTGTTGGTGTGATGAAGTTTTTTTGGATTTGATCTGCGGATTTCGTGTGTTGCAGGTAGATCTAGCTTTCCCCCATCTTTTCCTCAATTACCATCCACAAAATCTTCCGAATTTTGTCCCGGATTTGACCTCTCCACGCGGTGTTCATTAGTTTCGTCCACGGATCCAGCGCCCGGACATCCGGCCCGATGATACGTCTCCAACGTATCTATAATTTATGAACTATTCATGCTATTATATTATCTGTTTAGGATGTTTATGGGCTTTACTAAACACTTTTATATTATTTTTGGGACTAACCTATTAACCGGAGGCCCATCCCAAATTGTTGTTTTCTTGCCTATTTCAGTGTTTCGAAGAAAAGGAATATCAAATGGAGTCCAAACGGAATGAAACCTTCGGGACAGTTATTTTTGGAATGGAAGCAATCCAGGAGACCTGGAGTAGACGTCAGGGAAGCTTCGAGGAAGCCACGAGGCAGGGAGGCGCGCCCTACCCCCTAGGGCGTGCCCCCACCCTCGTGGGCCCCTCGTGGCTCTCCTGACCGACTTCTTTCGCCTATATCACTACTAGGAAAAGGGCTATAGATGGGAATGACAATAATGGCGCACCGGAAAGATGGTGCGCCATTAGTATATACTAATGGCGCACCACCATCTGATGCGCCATTAGAGTCTAAACTACTAATGGCGCACCATGCTTTGGGTGCGCCATTAGTATCAAAAAATTTTTAACTAGTGCTTTGTTCAAACATACTAATGGCGCATCCTGCCCAAGTGCGCCATTAGTAGTTGTAACTACTAATGGCGCACAGTGTGGGTGCGCCATTAGTATAGAAACTTTTTTTGAACTAGTGCGCCTATTCAAACATACTAATGGCGATCCTGCCCAAGTGCGCCATTAGTAGTTGTAACTACTAATGGCGCACCAGGTGTGGGTGCGCCATTAGTATAGAAACTTTTTTGAACTAGTGCGCTTATCCAAACATACTAATGGCGATCCTGCTTATGCGCCATTAGTAGTGGTAACTACTAATGGCGCACCATGCAAGAGGTGCGCCATTAGTAAGTGGGCAGCAACAAGATATTTGGGACAGCCTCTCCTACCCACACACTCACTTTCTCCCCACTTCATTCTCTCCACCTCCTCCTTGTCTCGGTGCCTCCTCTTTTCACCTCATTTCCACCATAGATTCATTCAAATTAAGTGGTTAAATTACCTTGTTTTAATAGGTAAGTAAGGGGAAGCTATATTTAGGTTGTTCTCCTTACAACAATGTGCACATGCACTTTTTACGGCCTAGCTAGATCTATGTATGTTCGTGGTGTTGCATATGTTTGTGGTGTTTGCATATGTGTTTGTGTTTGGAGGTGTACGGTATTTGAAATGCGATAGTTGCCAATATTTTGCCGGAATGTTGATTCATTTCCGTTTAGCGAGAATTTTGGCATTAAGCATTCTTTTGGTCCTATTTTTAGGAAAGTCATGCCAAATTTTGTTTGGTTCTAAAATATCGTTTTGCTCTACCCTCGAGCGACCATATGGTCCGCACGATGACCGAAGGCATCGTGAATAGGTTTATGAGGTCCGCTGAAGGCGAGATGCTTCAAAAGAACGAGACGGAGATAAGATGTCCGTGTCGAAGATGCAAGCTGAAGAGCCTTATTGCGGACCCGATTCCGGCAGGTGCGGGACCACCTGCTGTTGCGTGGTTTCATGGATGGCTATCGGTGGCAAGGTGATGAAGATGACTACGAAGTCGCCCATGCGGGCCGGCAAGAAATGAGGAAGGGCAGCAAGACAACCACCGCGGCTCGGGCGGGCGAGAAGACGAAGAATCCCGAGGAGATGATCACGGCGTGATGTTGTACAGATCATCATGTAGAAGATGCAGGACATGATGATGAGGAAGATGCCGAGCAGGCGACGGGCATGATCATGAAGATGATGATGCGGCGGAGCGACGACGCTGGACCATCGATGGGCTGGGTGCAGGACCCTCATATTCAAGAGCTGCTTCTCAAGCGGACGGATAACGCAAGAGCTGCCGCCGAGAGAAAGCCAAGATGGATCAACTTGAGTTAGACGCGGTTACTCCATTGTATGAAGGATGCAGGCCCGAGGATACCCGCCTGAAAGTAACGCTCATGGCCCTGGAGATGAAGGTAAAACACAAAATGACCGACGCATGCTTCGACGAGAACATGTCATTCTGGCACGAACGTCTTCCCAAGGGGAACAAGTGCCCGACCAGTTTGGAGGAGGCGAAGAAAATCGTGTGTCCTCTGGATTTACCGCACGTGAAATACCATGTGTGCATGAACAATTGCATCATTTATCGGGACGAGCACGCGGAGTCTACCATATGTCCGGTGTGCGGCGTCACTCGATACAAGAAGAGGAAGAAAGCTCCTCGAAAAGTGGTGTGGTACTTTCCGATCACTCCTCGTCTGCAGCGCTATTTCGCGGACCCTAAGGTAGCAAAGCTCCTGCGTTGGCACGCGGATAGGGAGGAGAAGAAGCGGGAAGATGACGCAAATGATCCGGAGATAGATAAAAAAGACAAGATGCTGAGTCACCCTAAGGATGCGAGCCAGTGGCAAGCGTTGAACTTCGAAGACTCGGAATTTGGGAACGATCCAAGGAACATCGTCTTTGGCGCGAGCACCGATGGAGTCAATCCGTTTGGCAGCCGAGAAGCACACATAGCACCTGGCCTGTGTTTGTGTGGATGTACAACCTTCCCCTGGTTGTGCATGAAGAGGAAGTACATTCACATGAGTATGCTAATTGAAGGGCGAAACAACCAGGAACGACATCAATCAGATATCTGGGGCTGCTGAAAGAGGAGCTTGACACGCTGTGGAAAACGCCAGCCAATACGTGGGGACGCCGCAGAGAAAGAATATTTCCCTATGAGAGCCGTGACTGCTCACACGGTGCACGACTATCTCGATTACGGATATGTCGCGGGCAGGTAGTCCACGGATTTTACGGATGCGTAAGGTGCATGGATGACACAACGATCGCCAGCTAGATAGAGATCCCGGTCTTGAAAACCGTGTTCATGGGACATCGAAGGTGGCTTTGCGACGATGACCCGTGGAGGAAACGCAAGGATCTGTTCGATGGTGAAACCGAACCCAAAACGCCCTGTACGAGGAGCGGCGAGGAAATAGACAAGCTGTTGAAAATTGGAAAGACTGCCCACCGGGGAAAGAAGCAAAAAGGCGCCAGAGCCGGAAAGAAGCGAAGGCGCAGAGCCGCTGCTGAAGGTATGGAAAACGAGGTCTGTTTTCTGGGACTTGCCGTACTGGAAGATCCACCGTGTGCCTCACAGCCTTGATGTCATGCATATCACGAAGAACGTGTGCGAGAGTCTGCTTGGTACCCTGCTCAACATGCCAGAGAGGACCAAAGATGGGCCGAAAGCAAGGGCAGACTTGAAATCAATGGGCATCAGGCAGGAGCTTCACGCTATATATGATGATGATGATGATGATGATGATGATGATGATGAGGTGAAGCAGGACACAGAAAGTCGTCGCAAAGGCAAAAAGGCCAAGAAGACCGGAAATGACTACCCTCCCGCGTGCTTCACTCTAAGTCAGGAGGAGATCGAGCAGTTTTTCACCTGCCTCCTAGGAGTAAAACTTCCTTACGGTTACGCGGGGAAGATAAGCAGATACCTAGACCCAGCGAAGCAGAAGTTCAGCGGGATGAAGTCTCACGACTGTCACGTGCTAATGACGCAGATACTTCCAGTTGCAATCCGTGGGATCATGGACGCGCACGTCCGTGAAACGCTATTTGGCCTATGCAACTTCTTCGACGCCATCTCGGAAGTCGATTGGCGGAGGAAACTCGAAGGCTACAGGAAGAGATCGTGGTGATACTATGCGAGCTTGAGATGTACTTCCGCCCGCATTCTTGACGTTATGGTGCATCTGCTGGTCCATATAGTGGAGGATATCATCCAAATCGGGCCGACGTTCCTGCACAGCATGATGCCGCTCGAAAGGATGAATGGTGTCATCAAAGGATACGTTCGCAACATGTCACGCCCGAAGGAAGCATAGCCAGGGGCTTTCTGACCGAAGAGTGCATCTCCTACTGCACGAATTATCTAGGCATCGAGAATCCCGTTGGTCTGCCCGTCAACAGGCACCTCGGCAGGCTCGCTGGATGGGGTCACCGTGAGGGTCGCCCAAATGCATGTCGACTTCGAGGGTCGACTCGCCGACTTTGAAAGAGCAAACCTAGTCGCGCTACAACACATAGACGTGGTCGATCCTTGGGTGGTAGAGCACAAAACCTTTATTAAAAAGACGTACAATGACCGAGGCCAACAGAGGACGGACGGAGATACACTCAAAGAGCACAACTCATGTTTCACGCGTTGGTTCAAGCATAAGCTTCTGTCGTACCCTTTACATGAGGATTCTTCCGCGGAAGAACAACTCATATTCGCCTTGTCACAGGCGCCGAGCACAACGATGACCTATGAGGCGCACGATATCAACGGCTACACATTCTACACGAGGCCAAGGACATGAAGAGCGATGGTTATCGAACTCCGGGTAACGATGGAATCCTACACCGTAACGACAAGGACAGATACTACGGAAGGATCGAGGAGATCGGGAGCTGAGCTACACCGAGAGAAGGTCCCGATGTTCCGTGTCGATGGGCCAAGAACGTCATAAAAGAAGACCGGTATTTCACCACCATGGTTATACCCGAAGCCAAATCCAAGACCATGGGCATAAACGTCACCGAAAAATGAGCCATGGGTACTGGCTTCCCAAGTGGACCAATGCTTCTTCATTACCGACCCGCCAAAGCCCGGTCGTGTTGTCGTGAGGAGAGGCAAAAGGAAGATCATCGGAATGGATGGAGTAGCCAATGAGCAAGACTTCGACAAATACGGCGACCGAGGATCGAACATGACGACGATGATGAAGTAGCAGCATACACCACAAGAAGAAGCAGGACCACCCTACCTAAAGGACGTCCGTTCCACGTAAGAACTCCATTTGCGAAAAAGAAGGGCAAGAAGATTGTGAAGCAGATAGCTAGCTAAGATCGATTGTATTTAAATCGTAGCCTTCATTTCTCGATTGTATTTCATGGGTACTTTTGAACTATCATGAATATTTTAAATTTCATGGACACTCGATCTCGATCCCCTCCATCTCGATCGCTATCCCACCTCGCCAGATCCGGCCCCCTCGCCGAGCACCCCCAGTCCACCGGCCGCCGCCACCCCCGCACCCTCGATTCCCCTACTCAACCGCCGCTGACCCCCGCACCACAGCACCGTCTTATAAAAAATAAGTATCAAACAGCTTTTAAATGCTATTGTCTTATAAAAAATATTACTGTTATTATTTAAACAAGTTTGAACATTTTAAACACAAATAAGTATCAAACAGCTTTTAAATGCTAAAAAATTTGTGGAGCCCACCTCGATCCCCCTCCATCTCGATCGCTGTCCCACCTCGCCAGATCCGGTCCCCTCGCCGAGCACCCCCAGTCCATCGGCCGCCGCCACCCCCGCACCTCGATTCCCCTACTCAACCGCCGCCACGACCCCGCACCCTCAAGACCGTCTTATAAAAAAATAAGTATCAAACAGCTTTTAAATGCTATTGTCTTATAAAAAATATTACTGTTATTATTTAAACAAGTTTGAACATATTTAAACATAAATAAGTATCAAACAACTTTTAAATGCTAAAAAAATTTGTGGAGCACAGGAGTCGAACCCGGGACCTCCAGTGTGAGAACTGGCTGGCGACCGGTCGAGCTAGTAGAGTGGGCTTGACATGGATAGGTTCTGGTACTACATAACCTTTTGGCTCGAGTTGAAATAAAAAAAATACTAATGGCGCACCACGGTGAGGTGCGCCATTAGTATGGACATGCTAATGGCGCACCACGGTGAGGTGCGCCATTAGTATTGTGGCCCCCCTTCGCCCGATCCCCCCTTCGCCCGATCCCCCTTCGCCCGATCCCCCTCGCCAGTTCTCTCCCTCTCGATCCACCGCCGCCGCCGCCGCTGCCCTCGCCCTCGCCCTCGCCCTCGCCCTCTCCCTCCCTCGCCCTCTCCTCGCCTTCCCTCTTCCTCGCCCGCCTCCCTCGCGCCACCGTCCCGCCACCTCGGCGCTGCCCCCCGCCTCCGACCCGCCGCCCCGACGCCGCCCAGCGCCGCCTCGACCCCGCCTGACCCCGCCCGGGCCGCCGCCCCGACGCCCGACCCCGCCGCCCGGACGCCGCCCCGACGCCGCCCCGACCCCGCCGCCCGGACGCTGCCCCGCCGCCCCGACGCCGCCTCGACCCCGCCCCGACGCCGCTGCCCCACCTCGACCCCGCCCCGTCCACACCACCGTCGACCCGCCTCCCTCGGCGCCCACGGCGCCAGCAGACCTAGACTAGACGCCCAAGGTACGACCACCTCCTCCTTACTTCTCCATTCCGCAAGTCCATAGCCTCCTCTCACGTGCTTGCTTCCTTCATTGGGCAGACTTGCTCTGCAGATCCCACCCCACGCACGACCACCACCACGACCACGCCCACAGGATTTCCTCGCTGCGCCGTCTTGTCTCTCCATCCCCTCCCGGTAAGAAATTCCGCTATCTCAACCCTGTCGAAATCAGCGGTAAATAGCACCCACTGATTAGGTGTACTGCGTGGTGGTTCTTGTTTAAATTTGTACTGTTTCGCGGTTTCCCTAGTGCAAATTGTGGAACAATTTTTTTGTTTGTAAACGATCTTGCTTACGAGTTTTGAGCAGCAGAGCTGCTATGTATGGCAGGTTTGGACCTTCTCACCCAATTATGGGCTAGTGATGATCATATGCACTAGTTACTAGTAGATGCTTCTCGACCCAATTTGAGCAGCAGAGCACTAGCACCAAGCTCGGGTTTTGTTAGGTACACTCGAGATGTAGATGCCGAAAGATAAACATGTTGTTTGTCTACAAAAAAACTTAATTACTATTATGGGCTAGTGATGATCATATGCACTAGTTACTAGTAGATTCTTTTTATCCTCAGATTACGCCTAGTGTTCATAGAAATATATGATTATCTTTGTTGTATAAACTGACTGGCTGCCAAGTTACAACTTCTTGGTGAAAGTTCATTTTTTTATCATTGGCATATGAGTGGCGTAAAAGTGGCTAGCCTAAATCTGCATATATGAGCATATAGATCAACAAAAATAAACCCATTCGGCAAGAACATTTATGCACCTATTTACTAGAAGAATGAATAAATGAATGTCGGGGCTAGAGATCATTACTGTTTGTTATCCAGGAAATACAAAAGTTTGGATTGTTGAATGCATTCTGAATTCTAGCTATATAAGGGTATCACTTGATTGGCCACGCCTGATTTACACTAGTCTTAACAATAACAATCAAAATGAAATTTCAACACTTTTGCCCTTAATCACAGATCAAGACCATGATTTACATGAAAAGAAAAATCCCAGTTCACCAAGTAGATAGCAATGCCAATGCACGAGTGAGACAACACTCAATAGTGGGAACGCTACTAGACAAGTAGCAGCACTCCATTGATGGTTCAGCTTTTTATTAGTAGAGACCAAGCAAGCTATATGTGTTAATGTGTGTTGCGACTATGCTGCTGCTAGTATACACCAAAACCCAACAGTAGACTCATTAGTAAAATAATCTCAATTATGCTCGAGCCACAAATCATACATTAGACCATTATTGTTGAGGAAAATGGTCCTCCCACGATTGGAGGATGAACAAAAAGGTTGAGATTTGATTGAGGGATGGGTCGTGAACCTTGGGAGGTTGCTCTTGATGTTGATGGGTCATGGGAGCAGGCCATGAAGGGCACCTCCTGGTGGTCCCTCTTATCCTCCTCCATGAAGAGCTAATTAATTACCACTTGTCCTATGCGCGCACTTAGTCAATTAATCTACTTGTAGGTCTTGGCCCGTAGATTAAATTACTTACTGAATTAGAGTATAGTTATTATACTACCAGTTGGAGAAAAATTAATGGAAATGTTGTGTTCAATCTGTAGTGATACGTACATCCATCCATGGATTTATCGGAAATGCACCGTAGGATTACTCTACTTTAATTTGGCCATGAGTCCTGCTTGTTCAAAGTTTGTTGAGCTGCTCAATGATTATCGAAGTTTGCGTCGCTTAGCACCCAATTTTATAATGATATATACAAGCATTCGAGTTAAGTTGAAAGCTATTTTTGCATGCAGTTTTTCCTTCGAAATGTGTTTTTCTTCTTCTTCCTGTTTTGAGTAGTTTATGTAAGTTTTCTGAAATGATGATGTATTTTTCTTAATTCAGCGAACCGTGAGATGGACTTAGAAGAAGAAACTGTCTCCTGATTGCAGTTGATTAATTAGTATATATGTTGTAGACTTGTAGCATACCTACCTCTATATGGTTTTATATTTCAACTTGATTTCTGAATATTCCAAACCACACGCGAAGTCCTTTCTTACAAGAAGAAGTTTCTCTTCATAACAGTGAACAAAACTACTGTCAATCAGCTCAGTTCTAGTGCTGTTGGATTTTTTTTAATTGGCTTCTTGCAGTTTTGAAAATTCAGTTTATTCGTTCTTGAAAATTCAGTTAATTCAGTTAGGCACACAAATTTCAGAACTTTTGTGTGCCCTAGTACTTGGTGTTTGTAGAAAACCAGGAGTGTCAATGGGACTAGAATTCACTTGTTCTTATATGGGTTTGTAAAACTTGTTCATGTACTGAACTACTAATGCCTTGTGATGCTCTGAATTACTTGTGATGCCTCTGAATTACTTGTGATCACATTGAGAAAGACTTGTAAAGATGATGATCATCTTTAACAGAAAACAATTTGTGATGATTTTGCTAGTTTGTTGGGTTTTGTCTCCCACCATCGTGTCGTGATGATTTTGCAGGTACCCGAGAGGCCCTTGAGTTTGCCGGAATGTCGATTAACTTCCGCTCCGGCAAATTGGTACTCCATATGTCCTATTTTCAGCAAAGGTCATGCTGAAATTTTCCGTGAATTTTAGCATGACTTTGCTAAAAATAGGACATATGGGGTACTTGTGACTAATGCATGGGCGGGGTATCTTAGTAGTTAATTAAGTAGGATCAAGTGCCTTGGCGCATTGGTGACTAATGCATGGCTTTTAGGGTGCCTCGGTGTCGATAAAAACCGAAATGATGAAAAGTTAGGCTTTTAGGGTGCCTTGGCGTCGAAAAACCCTCAATGATAAAAGCTTAGATTTTAGGATGCCTCGGTGTCGACAAACCCTAAATGATGAGACCATGATCTTGTTCCTTGACAATAACCAACTTTTGACCAAACTTTGTTTCTATTTAGAGAGAAACATGGCCCACAACGATGAGGCCGGGGTTCAGGCGGCAAGGCATTCAGGAGCTGTCCCAGAGATGGAGGAACAACCTCACTTGTATGAGGCCGCCGCCTTCCCCACCGATCCCGAGACCACGGATGGTGCCGCCGAGGATGACCACACCGATGCCACCACCGATGGTGCCGCCGAGGATGCCACCATCGATGATGGCGGCGCGCGCTTACGATGGCAGCCACCAAGAGGCAACGGAAGGACTGGCGCCCGATCGTGCTCCGCACCCTCAAGGAGGAAGTTATCAAGTGGACTCCAACGGAATCCAACGGCGCCGAACGAATAGTCAAGGGTACTCGCTTCAGCTTGGGTGCATTGTCCGAGCACCGCCTCGATCAACACCGAGAACCCGAGGCATCCCGACCGAGGGAATTTGCGCAACCTCCTCTTCACGAAGCTGCACGAACGATACAAGTTCCCGCTGAATTTGAAAACACAAGCCTCAAAGGGAATAAAGTGAACAATGCTGCCCTCACGAAGATGAGCAAGGCCCTGTCTACTTGGAAAAGCAATGTGAAGAGAATGATCGAGAAAGGTGAGAGTTATGAGAAGATCAAGGAGAAAATCCTTCGATCACGAAGATGACTACAACGACTTCAAGATCAATTGCTCGAGCACCGCAAGCTCCCAATCAAGTGAGTGGGGAAACAAATGCGGAGCTGAACATAGGGGAACACACACTCGGTCCCGGCGGTTACAGAGTGGCGGAGCCTATATGGGACAAGGAGGAGGCGGACCGTGTCGAGCAAGGCCTACCGCCCTCTTTGATACATACGGTGACAAGCAGACCAGGAACTTTGTCGGGGCCGGCACAAGAAGGACCGAAAACAAAGGAGCTTACCACGGATCCGAAGACCAGGCAGCTTGAGCTTGTTCTCGTAAGGAATACACCCCGCCGTAATTAGCTCCATATGGTTGCATTCTAATTAATGAAGCCAATTTCTAAATGGTTCACATTCCTTCCGCAGCGATCGAAAGCGATGGAGCTGGGTCGACTAAGAGCAACCCTTGGGACACCACTCTAAATAGGGGTTGAATGTAATGAAGAACAAGGATAAGCTCAGAAGTCGACGTCACCTGGTCGTGTGGCGGCAAAGGCTTGTCGACAAAATGGGGTCATACTATACCGCTGGTGTGCGGAAGGAGAAAAGACCAGCTCGGAAAGCCAGCGCGAGAGGTTCAAGAACTCAAGGCACAGGTGGCGCGGATTCGGAGATTGTCCAAGAGCAAGTGGAACAACGACTCGGAGCGACGATCACCGCCCTTGTGCCTACCTTGATCTCGGGTTGAGTCGTGGATTGCGGGCGGCCAACAGGGCCGCCCGATTCCTAGCTTCACGGCCAGCAACTCGCATAATGCGATGGCGGGCCATTGGTGCCCGGCGAGGCGGCATTGGTGTCTCTCGACGCCGCACGGAGCTTAATGCACCCGGTGTACGCCGCCGGCACCTCTGCAGCAAGCGGCCCCTCCGTCAATCGCACGCCGCCGTTGGCGGTGCCTCTACATTAGCCGAGCTCGACGCCATCATCACGGTAACTAATTAAGCCTCTCTCGCCGAGGACTTCATCTCCTTGCCTTTGATCGGGCATCCCCGACGCCTACATGTTTTCGCAGGGCGCCGCCGACGTTCGTGCACTCTCCTCCACTTCTTGAACAACGAGTTGGTCGATGTCGCCAAGGGCAAAATCGCTCAACCGGCAACCCTTGTTCCACGGTACCAGATGCCACCCAACTTGTTTAGGGTTCAACTGGTTCGGTGCTGCCAGGCTGCGACGACTTGTTACCTCCGAATCGACCCGTCGGGCCGACGATGATGACGTGATGACCCTCGGCGCTGCTGAGCTGGCCCTCGCTTTGGCGAAGAGCCAGATTCGTTTGGGGCGGGGACACCACCCCAAAGACAACACCGCCCGATCGTGCGGCGCCAAGTCGGCCCCATGGCAAGACCGCCCGAACGGTGCCGGACATCCCTATGCCACTGGATCCAAACATGCATATGGCACAGGATCAGAATGACGATGACGACGACTATGTACGATGGCGACTTCATGGGGCCTCCTTCTCAAGAACCAAACCCAACAAAAGACGTGTGCGATCTAGCTCGTACCGCGGAGAAGCCAAGTTGCAACAGGCGCCGTCTGGCGTTCAGCTCTCAGGAGACGCCTCCAGCTGCCGACTTCACCGAGCCTCAGATAGGCGAGGTGCAAAATATTATCAGCCCCAACACACTCAAGAAGGCGGTCTGTGAGCAAAACTCGGTCCCATTACAGGAGAAGAAGAAGGCACGCAAAAGAAAGACTAAGAAGGGTGCGAGCCAGCCGGCACCGAGTACGATCCGTGCTCAGGACGGGCCACCTTCACCGCAGGATATCTCGAGGAGGGTGCATGTGGCGGGTAGGGCGATGCTACCGACAAATATGCTCAATGCTACAACCGGTGCTATGCGGAGTCTGCATGACAGTGTTCTTTCTTTGGAGAAGCGGCGCCTCGTGGAGAAGGATGTGGCATACCCGGTTTTCGCGGCCAAGGTGCCAGAGGGCAAGGGCTTTGTGGATAACTCCATTGGGCGTACGATCGTCCTGCGTTTTGATGACATCCACGCTATGTTGAACCTTCATCCGCTGCACTACACCTTCGCTCGCTATTTTCGCTGAGTATGGAGATGCGGATCATTCGCGACAAGACCCGGACATCGTGATAGTCGACCCCTTCTACATGTGTGCCAAGATCTTGGGCAGCGCGGGGACCGCAAGTCGCGAGTTCTTACCTCAAGGCGTCATTCGCAAAGCAAGATAAGGATAACTTCCTCGTGCCTTACTTTCCCGAGTAAGTCCTCCCTCAACCGCCCGTAACATATGAATTCTTACATTTCGATCGTTTTCTTTTAACATTCCGTGTTTTCTGCAGTGACACACGTTGCACGCCATCCTCCTAAGCCCCAAATATTCCATGGCCACGTATTTCGACCGGACCGTCATCGAACGTAGACTACACAAATGTCAAGAAGGTTCTTGATGATGTTCTCCCTGCCACGCCAAATCTGGAGGCACCTTCACCAGGCCTATTCGTAAGCACGGCAAGCACGTGTTCTCCCACAATACGACGCTCGCTGCGTCAAGCAGCCGCTGGTGGTCGAAGGGTGCCTACTACGCCATCCATCACATGCGGCGATCGTGCGGGACCATCCTCAACTTCGCTACCGAGTAAACTCCAAGATTGGGCGCGAGCGTGTCGGCAATCCAGGGACGCGGACCTCCGACAAGAATTCTTTCGCATCCAAATCGGAGTTTGCGGAAATCATCCATCAAGATGTCCTTCGACTCGGGCAGTTCTACCTCGAAATCAACCGTCCAACAGTGACATCGACACAATGCTACAAATGCAGGATGACAACGCCCGTTCTTTCATGACTCCCACGATAGACGGCGGCTTCATCCACGCTCCGTCCCTTGAGTCGAGTTGTTCAGTTCTGAAACATCGATTGGCTCATGTTGTAATTAAACTTTAATGAACTTGTAGTATGTCTCTTTGGTTTCGAGAGTCGTTCAACTTAGATGTAATCGATGCTATTAATGTCTTGCTTTTCTTCCGATCGCTCATTTGCATACTTATATATTGCTTATGTATTGTCTCGTGAATTGGTACTAACGTTTCGCTTGGCTAGTGCATAGCGATGCCGACGTATGTCGTGTACAAGGGTAAGGTTCCCGAGTCTACGATGACTGGGAGGAGTGTCGGAGACAGGTTCACCGATTCAGCGGTAACAGTTACAAAGGGTACACCACTAGGGCCGAGGCGAATCTAGATACGCCCGCTATCTAGCGGGAGAGGGAGGAGCGTTGGAGGAACCGGATGAAGACGAGTTTCATCGTGATGATGCTCATCGTGATGACCGTAGCTCTCTTCTATGTGATGGTAGTTTAGATGATCGATATCGACTTGTAATGCGAAGATAAACTCGCTACTCGCGGTCTCGAGACTTGTAATATAATGTTCTATCTTTGTTCGGTCTTTTCAATTCGGAGACTAATATGATGAATTGTATTAGGAGACTAATATGATGAATTGTATTCAAAGACTAATCTTCTATTGTATTTGATGAATCTATTGTTGATGTGTGCTGTCTATATTTTGTCAAATTATACATTTTGTAACCTGTGCAAAAAACAGAAAATAAAAAATAAAAAAACCTAATATTCATACTAATGGCGCATCACATGAAAGGCGCCATTAGTATGACAAGGCATACTAATGGCGCATCATGGGTAGTGCGCCATTAGTATCTTGAGGTTACTAATGGCGATCAGAGGTGGTGCGCCATTAGTATGCCAAAGCACTGGTATACATGCCCTCAGGAGGCATACTAATGGCGCACCCTCAAGATATACTAATGGCGCACCAGGTGGTGCGCCATTAGTATATCAGATACTAATGGCGCACCAGGTGGTGCGCCATTAGTAAAAATTACTAATGGCGTGCTATCAATGGCGCACCAGTGATGCGCCATTAATGGCCATATTAGGTGCGCCATTAGTAGTGGTATTTCTAGTAGTGTATATATCCATACCCTAAAAACATCGAAGAGCAGAACAGATCGGGAGTTCCGCCACCGCAAGCCTCTGTAGACACCAAAAACAAATCGAGACCCTGTTCCGGCACCCTGACGGAGGGGGAACCCTCACCGGTGGCCATCTTCATCATCCCGGCGCTCTCCATGATGAGGAGGGGGTAGTTCACCCTCGGGGCTGAGGGTATGTACCAGTAGCTATTTATTTGATCTCTCTCTCTCTCTCTCGTGTTCTTGAGTTGGTACGATCTTGATGTATCGCGAGCTTTGCTATTATAGTTGGATCTTATGATGTTTCTCCCCCTCTACTCTCTTGTAATGGACTGAGTTTTCACTTTGAAGTTATCTTATCGGATAGAGTCTTTAAGGATTTGAGAACACTTGATGTATGTCTTGCATGTGTTTATCTGTGGTGACAATGGGATATCACGTGATCTACTTGATGTATGTTTTGGTGATCAACTTGCGAGTTCCGTGAACTTATGCATAGGGGTTGGCACACGTTTTCGTCTTGACTCTCCGGTAGAAACTTTGGGGCACTCTTTGAAGTATTTTGTGTTGGTTTGAATAGATGAATCTGAGATTGTGTGATGCATATCATACAATCATACCCACGGATACTTGAGGTGACATTGGAGTATCTAGGTGACATTAGAGTTTTGGTTGATATTGTTGGAAATATGCCCTAGAGGCAATAATAAAAGGATTATTATTATATTTCCTTGTTTGTGATAATTGTCTTTTATTCATGCTATAATTGTATTATCCGGAAATCGTAATACACGTGTGAATACATAGACCACAATATGTCCCTAGTGAGCCTCTAGTTGACTAGCTCGTTGATCAATAGATAGTCATGGTTTCCTGACTATGGACATTGGATGTCATTGATAACGGGATCACATCATTAGGAGAATGATATGATGGACAAGACCCAATCCTAAGCATAGCACAAGATCGTAGTTCGTTTTGCTAGAGCTTTTCCAATGTCAAGTATCTCTTCCTTAGACCATGAGATCGTAACTCCGGATACCGTAAGAGTGCTTTGGGTGTACCAAACGTCACAACGTAACTGGGTGACTATAAAGGTGCACTACAGGTATCTCCGAAAGTGTCTGTTGGGTTGACACGGATCGAGACTGGGATTTGTCACTTCGTATGACGGAGAGGTATCTCTGGGCCCACTCGGTAATGCATCATCATAAGAGCTCAAAGTGACCAAGTGATTGGTTATAGGATCATGCATTACGGTACGAGTAAAGTGACTTGCCGGTAATGAGACTAAACGAGGTATTGGGATACCGAGATCGAGTCTCGGGCAAGTAACGTACCGATTGACAAAGGGAATTGAATACGGGATTAATTGAATCCTCGACATCGTGGTTCCTCCGATGAGATCATCGAGGAGTATGTGGGAGCCAACATGGGTATCCAGATCCCGCTGTTGGTTATTGACCGGAGAGCCGTCTCGGTCATGTTCAGATGTCTCCGAACCCGTAGGGTCTACACACTTAAGGTTCGGTGACGCTAGGGTTGTATGAATATGAGTATGCAGCAAACCGAATGTTGTTCGAGTCCTGATGAGATCCCGGACGTCACGAGGAGTTCGGAATGGTCCGGAGGTAAAGAATTATATATAGGAAGTGCTATTTCGCCATCGGGAGAATTTCGGGGTTATTGGTATTGTACCGGGACCACGGAAGGGTCCCGGGTCCACCGGTGGGGCCACCTATCCCGGAGGGCCCGTGGGCTGAAGTGGGAGGAACCAGCCCCTGTGGGCTGGTGCCCCACTTGGCCCCCTGCGCCTAGGGTTGGAAACCCTAGGGGGGGCGCCCACTTGCCTTGGGGGCAAGCCTCCCCCCTGGCCGCCCCCTTGGGAGATCAGATCGCCAGGGGGCGCCCCCCTAGGGGCCTATATAAAGGGGGAAGGAGGGGCAGCCGCACCTTGCATCTTGGCGCCTCCTCTCCCCGCTACACCTCTCCTCCTCCTTCACGTGCTTGGCGAAGCCTGCCGGAGTGCTGCTTCTCCACCAACACCACGCCGTCGTGCTGCTACTGGAGCCATCTTCCTCAACCTCTCCTTCCCCCTTGCTGGATCAAGAAGGAGGAGACGTCATCCGCTCCGTACGAGTGTTGAACGCGGAGGTGCCGTCCGTTCGGCACTCGGTAATCGGTGATTTGGATCACGGCGAGTACGACTCCATCATCCACGTTCTAGTGAACGCTTCCGCACGCGATCTACAAGTGGTATGTAGATGCAATCTCTCTCCCATGACTCCTTGCTTAGATGAACTCATAGATGGATCTTGGTGAAACCGTAGAAAAATTTTAATTTTTCTGCAACGTTCCCCAACAGTGGCATCATGAGCTAGGTCTATGCATAGTTCTCTATTGCACGAGTAGAACACAATTTTGTTGTGGGCGTAGATCTTGCCAACTTGCTTTCCGCTACTAGTCTTTTCTTGCTTCAGCGGTATTGTGGGATGAAGCGGCCCGGACCGACCTTACAAGTACACTTACGTGAGACAGGTTCCACCGACTGACATGCACTAGTTGCATAAGGTGGCTAGTGGGTGTCTGTCTCTCCTACTTTAGTTGGAGCGGATTAGATGAAAAGGGTCCTTATGAAGGGTAAATAGAAGTTGACAAAATCACGTTGTGGTTATTCGTAGGTAAGAAAACGTTCTTGCTAGAACCCAATTGCAGCCACGTAAAAGATGCAACAACAATTAGAGGACGTCTAACTTGTCTTTGCAGCAATTGTCATGTGATGTGATATGGCCAGAAGTTGTGATGAATGATGAATGATATATTGTGATGTATGAGATCATGTTCTTGTAATAGGAATCACGACTTGCATGTCGATGAGTATGACAACCGGCAGGAGCCATAGGAGTTGTCTTAATTAATGTATGACCTGCGAGTCATTGATTCAACGCCATGTAAATTACTTTACTTTATTGCTAAACGTGTTAGCCATAGTAGTAGAAGTAATAGTTGGCGAGCAACTTCATGGAGACACGATGATGGAGATCATGATGATGGAGATCATGGTGTCATGCGGTGACAAGATGATCATGGAGCCTCAAGATGAAGATCAAAGGAGCTATATGATATTGGCCATATCATGTCACTACTTTATATAATTGCATGTGATGTTTATTATGTTTTATGCATCTTGTTTACTTAGAACGACGGTAGTAAATAAGATGATCCCTTATAATAATTTCAAGAAAGTGTTCCCCTAACTGTGCACCGTTGCTAAAGTTAAATGTCGTTTCAAGCACCACGTGATGATCGGGTGTGATAGATCCTTACGCTCACATACAACGGGTGTAAGACAGTTTTACACATGCATAAACACTTAGGGTTAACTTGACGAGCCTAGCATGTACAGACATGGCCTCGAACACAAGAGACCGAAGGTCGAACATGAGTCGTATGGAAGATACGATCAACATGGAGATGTTCACCGACGATGACTAGTCCGTCTCACGTGATGATCGGACACGGCCTAGTCGACTCGGATCATGTAAAATTTATATGACTAGAGGGATGTCAAATCTGAGTGGGAGTTCATTAAATAATTTGATTAGATGAACTTAATTATCAAAACATTAGTCTAAAATCTTCGCAAAATGTCTTGTAGATCAAATGGCCAACGCTCATGTCACCATGAACTTCAACGCGTTCCTAGAGAAAACCAATCTGAAAGACGATGGCAGCAACTATTCGGACTGGGTCCGGAACCTGAGGATCATCCTCATAGCAGCCAAGAAACAATATGTCCTAGAAGCACCGCTAGGTGATGCACCCATCCGAGAACCAAGACATTATGAATGCTTGGCAGTCTCGTGCTGATCATTACTCCCTCGTTCAGTGCGGCATGCTTTACAGCTTAGAACCGGGGCTCCAAAAGTGTTTTGAGCAACACGGAGCATATGAGATGTTCGAGGAGCTGAAAATGGTTTTCCAAGCTCATGCCCGGTCGAGAGATATGAAGTCTCCGACAAGTTCTATAGTTGTAAAATGGAGGAAAACAGTTACATCGGTGAGCACATACTCAAAATGTCAGGTTGCACAACCGCCTGTCCCAGCTGGACATTAACCTCCCGGACGAGGCGGTCATTGACAGAATCCTTCAGTCGCTCCCACCAAGCTACAAGAGCTTTGTGATGAACTACAATATGCAAGGGATGGTGAAGACCATTCCTGAAGTATTCTCAATGTTGAAGTTAGCAGAGGTTGAAATCAAGAAAGAACATCAAGTGTTGATGGTCAATAAAACCACTAAGTTCAAGAAGGGCAAGGGTAAGAAGAACTTCAAGAAGGACGGCAAAGATGTTGCCGCGCCCGGTAAGCAAGTTGCCGGGAAGAAGTCAAAGAATGGACCCAAGCCTGAGACAGAGTGCTTTTATTGCAAAGGGAAGGGCCACTGGAAGCGGAACTGCCCCAAATACTTAGCGGACAAGAAGGCCGGCAACACTAAAGGTATATTTGATATACATGTAATTGATGTGTACCTTACCAGTACTCGTAGTAACTCCTGGGTATTTGATACCGGTGCCGTTGCTCATATTTGTAACTCACAGCAGGAGCTGCGGAATAAATGGAGACTGGCGAAGGACGAGGTGACGATGCGCGTCGGGAATGGTTCCAAGGTCGATGTGATCGCCGTCGGCACGCTACCTCTACATTTACCTATGGGATTAGTTTTGAACCTCAATAATTGTTATTTAGTGCCAAGTTTGAGCATGAACATTGTATCAGGATCTCGTTTAATGCGAGATGGCTACTCATTTAAATCCGAGAATAATGGTTGTTCTATTTATATGAGAGATATGTTTTATGGTCATGCTCCGATGGTCAATGGTTTATTCTTAATGAATCTCGAGCGTAATATTACACATATTCATAGTGTGAATACCAAAAGATGTAAAGTTGATAACGATAGTCCCACATACTTGTGGCATCGCCGCCTTGGTCACATTGGTGTCAAGCGCATGAGGAAGCTCCATTCGATGGACTTTAGAGTCTCTCGATTATGAATCATTTGACACATGCGAACCATGCCTCATGGGCAAAATGACCAAGACTCCGTTCTCCGGAACAATGGAGCGAGCAACCAACTTATTGGAAATCATACATACCGATGTGTGCGGTCCAATGAGCGTAGAGGCTCGCTGAGGATATCGTTATGTTCTCACTCTCACAGACGACTTAAGTAGATATGGGTATGTCTACTTGATGAAACACAAGTCTGAGACCTTTGAAAAGTTCAAGGAATTTCAGAATGAGGTAGAGAATCAACGTGACCGAAAGATAAAATTCTTACGATCGAATCGTGGAGGAGAATATTTAAGTCACAAATTTGGTACACACTTAAGAAAATGTGGAATCCTTTCACAACTCACGCCGCCTGGAACACCTCAGCAAAACGGTGTGTCCGAACATCGTAATCGCACTCTATTGGATATGGTGCGATCTATGATGTCTCTTACCGATTTACCGCTATCATTTTGGGGATACGCACTAGAGACAGCTACATTCACTTTAAATAGGGCACCGTCTAAATCCGTTGAGACGACACCGTATGAATTATGGTTTGGGAAGAAACCTAAGCTGTCGTTTCTAAAATTTTGGGGATGCGATGCTTATGTCAAGAAACTTCAACCTGAAAAGCTCGAACCCAAGTCGGAAAATGCGTCTTCATAGGATACCCTAAGGAAACCATTGGGTATACCTTCTACCTTAGATCCGAAGGCAAGATCTTTGTTGCCAAGAACGGATCCTTTTGGAAAAGAGTTTCTCTCGAAAGGAGTAAGTGGGAGGAAAGTAGAACTCGATGAAGTACTACCTCTTGAACCGGAAAGTAGTCCAGCTCAGAAAATGTTCTGTGGTGCCTACACCCACCGGAGAGGAAATTAATGATGATGATCAAGGTACTTGGATCAAGTTGCTACTGAACTTCAGAGGTCCACAAGGACACGTTCCACACCAGAGTGGTATGGCAACCCTGTCCTGGAAATCATGTTGTTAGACAACGGTGAACCTTCGAACTATGAAGAAGCGATGGCAGGCCCGGATTCCAACAAATGGCTTGAAGCCATGCAATCCGAGATAGGATCCATGTATGAAAACAAAGTATGGATTTGAAAGACTTGCCCGATGATCGGCGAGCGATAGAAAACAAATGGATCTTTAAGAAGAAGACAGACGCGGATGGTAATGTCACCATCTATAAAGCTCGACTTGTCGCTAAGGGTTATCGGCAAGTTCAAGGGATTGACTATGATGAGACTTTCTCTCCGTAGTGAAGCTTAAGTCCGTCCGAATCATGTTAGCAATTGCCGATACTATGATTATGAGATATGGCGATGGACGTCAAACGGCATTCCTTAACGGTTATCTTAAGGAAGAGTTGTATATGATGCAGCCGGAAGGTTTTGTCGACCCTAAGAATGCTAACAAGGTATGCAAGCTCCAGCGATCCATTTATGGGCTGGTGCAAGCATCTCGAGTTGGAACATTCGCTTTGATGAGATGATCAAAGCGTTTAGTTTATATGAGACTTATGGAGAAGCCTGCGTTTACAAGAAAGTGAGTGGGAGCTCTGTAGCATTTCTCATATTATATGTAGATGACATACTTTTGATGGGAAATGATATAGAACTCTTGGACAGCATTAAGGCCTACTTGAATAAAAGTTTTTCAATGAAGGACCTTGGAGAAGCTGCTTACATATTAGGCATCAAGATCTATAGGGATAGATCGAGACGCCTCATAGGTCTTTCACAAAGCACATACCTTGATAAGATTTTGAAGAAATTCAAAATGGATCGGTCCAAGAAAGGGTTCTTGCCTGTACTGCAAGGTGTGAGATTGAGCTCGGCTCAATGCCCGACCACGGCAAAAGATAAAGAAGAGATGAGCGTCATCCCCTATGCCTCGGCCATAGGATCTATTATGTATGCCATGCTGTGTACCAGACCTGATGTAAACCTTGCCGTAAGTTTGGTAGGAAGGTACCAAAGTAATCCCGCAAGGAACACCGGACAGCGGTCAAGAATATCCTGAAGTACCGAAAAGGACAAAGGACATGTTTCTCGTTTATGGAGGTGACGAAGAGCTCGTCAGAAGGGTTACGCCGACGCTAGCTTCGACACAGATCTAGATGACTCTAAGTCACAAACCGGATACGTGTATATGTTGAATGGTGGAGCAAGAGCTGGTGCAGCTGCAAGCGAGCGTCGTGGCGGGATCTACGTGTGAAGCGGAGTACATGGCAGCCTCGGAGGCAGCACATGAAGCAATTTGGGTGAAGGAGTTCATCACCGACCTAGGAGTTACACCCAATGCATCGGGGCCAATCAAACTCTTCTGTGACAACACTGGAGCTATTGCACTTGCCAAGGAGCCCAGGTTTCACAAGAAGACCAGGCACATCAAGCGTCGCTACAACTCCATCCGTGAAAATATTCAAGATGGAGACATAGAAATTTGCAAAGTGCATACGGATCTGAATGTCGCAGATCCGTTGACTAAACCTCTTCCGCGAGCAAAACATGATCAACACCAGAACTCTATGGGTGTTCGGTTCATCACAATGTAACTAGATTATTGACTCTAGTGCAAGTGGGAGACTGTTGTAAATATGCCCTAGAGGCAATAATAAAAGGATTATTATTATATTTCCTTGTTCATGATAATTGTCTTTTATTCATGCTATAATTGTATTATCCGGAAATCGTAATACACATGTGAATACATAGACCACAATATGTCCCTAGTGAGCCTCTAGTTGACTAGCTCGTTGATCAATAGATAGTCATGGTTTCCTGACTATGGACATTGGATGTCATTGATAACGGGATCACATCATTAGGAGAATGATGTGATGGACAAGACCCAATCCTAAGCATAGCACAAGATCGTGTAGTTCGTTTTGCTAGAGCTTTTCCAATGTCAAGTATCTCTTCCTTAGACCATGAGATCGTGTAACTCCCGGATACCGTAAGAGTGCTTTGGGTGTACCAAACGTCACAACGTAACTGGGTGATTATAAAGGTTCACTACAGGTATCTCCGAAAGTGTTTGTTGGGTTGACACGGATCGAGACTGGGATTTGTCACTCCGTATGACTGAGAGGTATCTCTGGGCCCACTCGGTAATGCATCATCATAATGAGCTCAAAGTGACCAAGTGATTAGTTACAGGATCATGCATTAAAGTACGAGTAAAGTGACTTGCCGGTAACGAGACTGAACGAGGTATTGGGATACCGACGATCGAGTCTCGGGCAAGTAACGTACCAATTGACAAAGGGAATTGAATACGGGATTAATTGAATCCTCGACATCGTGGTTCATCCGATGAGATCATCGAGGAGTATGTGGGAGCCAACATGGGTATCCAGATCCCGCTGTTGGTTATTGACCGGAGAGCCGTCTCGGTCATGTCTGCATGTCTCCCGAACCCGTAGGGTCTACACACTTAAGGTTCGGTGACGCTAGGGTTGTATGAATATGAGTATGCAGCAAACCGAATGTTGTTCGGAGTCCCGGATGAGATCTCGGACATCACGAGGAGTTCCGGAATGGTCCGGAGGTAAAGAATTATATATAGGAAGTGCTATTTCGGCCATCGGGAGAATTTCGGGGGTTACCGGTATTGTACCAGGACCACCGGAAGGGTCCCGGGGGTCCACCGGGTGGGGCCACCTATCCCGGAGGGCCCCGTGGGCTGAAGTGGGAGGGAACCAGCCCCTGGTGGGCTGGTGCGCCCCACTTGGGCCCCCGCGCCTAGGGTTGGAAACCCTAGGGTGGGGCGCCCACTGCCTTGGGGGCAAGCCTCCCCCTTGGCCGCCCCCTTGGGAGATCAGATGTCCAGGGCGGCGCCCCCTGTGGGGCCTATATAAAGGGGGAGGAGGGGCAGCCGCACCCTTGCATCTTGGCGCCTCCCTCTCCCCTGCTACACCTCTCCGCCTCCGTCACGTGCTTGGCGAAGCCCTGCCGGAGTGCTGCTTCTCCACCAACATCACGCCGTCGTGCTGCTGCTGGAGCCATCTTCCTCAACCTCTCCTTCCCCCTTGCTGGATCAAGAAGGAGGATACGTCATCCGCTCCGTACGTGTGTTGAACGCGGAGGTGCCGTCCGTTCGGCACTCGGTCATCGGTGATTTGGATCACGGCGAGTACGACTCCATCATCCACGTTCTAGTGAACGCTTCCGCACGCGATCTACAAGTGGTATGTAGATGCAATCTCTCTCCCATGACTCGTTGCTTAGATGAACTCATAGATGGATCTTGGTGAAACCGTAGAAAAAATTTTAATTTTTCTGCAACGTTCCCCAACAGATATGTGTCTTAAGGTGTTATTCGAGTACGAACTCTTGAATAGATCGATCCGAAAGAATAAGTTTGAGGTGGTTTCGACCCTACAATAATCTCTTCGTTTGTTCTCCGCTATTAGTGACTTTGGAGTGACTCTTTGTTGCATGTTTAGGGATAGTTATATGATCCAATTATTTTATTATCATTGAGAGTACTTGCACTAGTGAAAGTATGAACCCTAGGCCTTGTTTCCTAGCATTGCAATACCGTTTACGCTCACTTTTATCATTAGTTACCTTGCTGTTTTTATATTTTTTTCAGATTACAAAAACCTATATCTGCCATCCATATTGCACTTGTATCACCATCTCTTCGCCGAACTAGTGCGCCTATACAATTTACCATTGTATTGGGTGTGTTGGGGACACAAGAGACTCTTTGTTATTTGATTGCAGGGTTGCTTGAGAGAGACCATCTTCATCCTACGCCTCCCATGGATTGATAAACCTTAGGTCATCCACTTGAGGGAAATTTGCTACTGTCCTACAAACCTCTGCACTTGGAGGCCCAACAACGTCTACAACAAGAAGGTTGTGTAGTAGACATAACCCGACAGCCCGGACATCCGGCCCTCAGCCCGGCCATCCGGCCCCTGACAGCATCACTTCCATCCACCGCTCCGTTTCCCACCTAACTTTCGCCCAATTTTGTCCCGATGCCCGCATACACTTCCGCATACCACCACCACTTTCGCATAGCACCACCATAGCTCCCCCACTACCAACTCTGACAATTTTGACCTGTTTTGCTTTGAGAATTTGAGTTGTGGTTCCTGTGTCCTATTGTGTTTCGGCTATTTAGGTACGGTTCGACATCGACATCACCGCTGCTCATTCTGGCCTTGGACTACTACGAACGGTAACCTCACCTTGGTATCGTGATATCATCATACTTTCTTGCATTGCATCGATAACCCCATAGCCTTACTTTTGCGTCACTTACCCATCGAGACTAGCCTTTGAGTATTGCCGGCAACGTGACTTGTGCACATTAGTGATCATACTTACCATAGCATACATACCATATCTTTGTGGTGCATATCTTGGTATCATCTCTTGTGTCGCAAAGTTGTCATCGCATATACTCAATTGCTATCTTGGTTCGTGAAGCATTGCATTAGAAAAGAGCTCAAACAACAAAGATCCAAACAAGCTTTTAAGCAAAAGGGAACGATAAGCAAAGAGCTTATAAGCAAGAACCATAGCATCATACAACATTAAGATTGTCATACTCGATCATCTTGGATCATACCATCGGAATACCATACATGTAGCATACTTGGGATAGAAGTCGTTGCATTTTTGCTTAGTAGGTTGTGCACAAGTTCGTATCCGCCTATTGTGCAATCGTGCTAGCGTCTCTCTAGTGTTGTGCAACAAGAGCATTTTCGTGGACTCCACATTTTGGCTCATTCCTTGGTTGCATGACGCCACTTATCTATTTGCGTGTGTGTTTATGTGCACCACATCTTGCTATTCGTCTACTTGTTGCATTTACAAACTTGGGAATCTTTTCCAACATTATTGAGACTCACTTACAATTGCATCAAATTTTGTGCCACCATCCTAACCAAGCTCCACCATAAGCTTTTACTTGTGTAGGTGTGAGAAACCGACAAGAATTGGTACCAATTGTGCTATTTCCTTGTTACACATTGTGTGATCATTGGTCCACCTTCAACATCGCTCAAGGTACATTTGGTATAAGTTCTTCTCTTTCTCCCACTCACATATTTGCTTGACATGATGGATGGGCCAAGTACCTCTACCAACCCACTCTTCTTGGAGCAAGACGACGACATGTCATCCGACATAACAAAGAGCCACCTCTTTGGTGCACAACGAGCCTTGCATGAAGAGCAACAAGCAATGAGCGACCGCATCGACAACCTCGCCACCGACTGCGACTCTCCAAGCAACAAACAAGAGACTAATTCGACAACAAGCTCGACAAACACAAGCATGCGAATGACGCAAGAATGGATGAGATTCGTGCCTTGTCGGTCAACCGCTCTTCTACCACTTCGTCCTACTCAAGACGGAGCTGCTCAAGTCGACACTCCGATGACACTATCTCCGGCTCAAGTACCCCGACATCAAACACTCTTCGTCGTGCCGCGCGTCAAGATCGTCAAGCAAACCGCAATCCTCTACACGACACCGACTCACAAGAGCATCGACACCGTCAAAACCAAGCTACATTCACGCAAGCACAAGAACGAAAATGCCAATGACAACAAGAACAAGAGGAACGAGCGCGACAACATCAAGATGCACAAGACGCCGAAGCACAACGTCAAGAACAACAACTACGGGAAGCTCAAGCACTTGAGGCGCAACGTGCCCTTCGAGATTCAAGTCGAGCCGTAGCCAACCGAGGCTGACAAGCTCGTCTACATCAAGAAGCACTTCGCGACGAAGCTCAAGAAAGGATTTATCAATCATGTGTGCCTCGTCAAGTTCCTCAAGTTCCTCGGCAAGCTCGACAAGCTCCTCCTCAAGCTAGACAAGAACATCAAGTTCATCGATAGCATGAAGATAATGGAAATCCTCCAAGACAAGAGCAACATGAGAATGACAAACCTCCTCGCCAAGAGCAACATGAGAACGACAACACTCCGCGCCAAGAGCAACATGAGATTGTCAATCCTCAATGACATGGGCATCATCATCCTCGACCCCAACACAATAAAGAGCAACGATACGGCAAGATAAAGTTCACCATGCCCAAGTTCACTGGAAGCAATGACCCCGAAGAGTACATATCATGGGCATTGAAGGTTGACAAAATCTTCCGCTTGCACAACTACGAAGAAGAGAAGAAGATCGCGATGGCATCCCTTGAGTTCCAAGACTACGTCCTCATTTGGTGGGAACAAGTCCTTGAGCGCCGTGGAGCACGATGTGAAGCACCCATCACAACTTGCGTGCAAATGAAGGATGTCATGAGAGCACGTTTCATGCCTAACTACTACAACCGCGACCTCTTCAAGAAACTGCAACTACTCAAGCAAGGAACCAAGAGCATTGAAGAGTACTACAAGGAAATGGAGATTGCCATGATATGAGCCAATGTCATGGAAGATGATGAGCAAACTATGGCACGTTTCCTGAATGTACTCAATCATCCTATCAAGAAGATCGCCGACTTCCAACCATACTCGAACCTCATCGAGATAGTGCACCAAGCTACCAAAGCGGAACGCCAAGTGCAAGATGACCTCAAATATTCCAAGTTCTCATCAAAGTCCTATGGCTTATCCAACACCCAAGCTTCAATGACTCCAACACCTTCTACCTCAACCAAGCCATCTACAAGCAATGGCGACAAGTCAAGTTACAAGAAAACTTCGACAACCTCAAGTCGTCCTCCTACTTCAACCATCTTCAAGCCAAAAGCTTCATCATCATCTATCCCAACCGATGAGACCATCAAGACGAGTTCCTTCAAATGCTTCACATGCGACGGCCGAGGCCACATATCCTTTGAGTGCACAAACAAGCGCACCATGATCCTCAACAACGATGGAACATACGACTCCATGAGTGAAGAGGAGATGGAATCCCTAGAGCAAGCGGCCATGCACCGGCGCGTGAACGAAGATGAAGATGATCAAGTGTTTTGTGACGAAGATTCGAGCCCCGCTCTTGTTGTCTCCAAGGTCTTGACTCTTCAACTTCAACAAGAAGAAGACCAAAGATGCCATATCTTCCACACCAAAGCCGGCATCAATGGAAGGTCCGTCAAGGTCATCATCGATGGAGGAAGTTGCCATAACTTAGCAAGTGAAGAACTATGCTCCAAGCTCAACTTGGTCAAGATGAAGCACCCGCACCCTTACAAAGTTCAATGTCAAAGCGACAACGGCACCATCCAAGTCGAGCATAGGGCACAAGTCTCTTTCAAGATCGGAGCTTACGAAGACACTTTGGAGTGTGATGTCCTTCCGATTACCGTTTGCCACCTCCTTCTTGGACGACCATGGCAATTTGATCGAGGTGTCATCCACAACGGGCGTACCAACCACTATAGCTTCAAGATGAAAGGGAAGGAGTGTGTGCTACGACCTATGTCTCCAAGCCAAGTGATCACTGACAAGCAAGCCGCCCATCATGGAGAGAATAGTGAGAGAGCGAACCACCAAAAAGAGAGTGAGCGCCACAAGCCAAAATTGAGTGCCTCCACGATGAGCGACGAGAACAACTTAGTCCTACTTGCCACCAAACGTGAGATGAGAGAAGTGTGTGAGAACCCATCAAGTGTCATGCACTATGTCCTTTTGTGCAAAGACGAGGAACCAAAAACTAACACCTCTCACAATCTACCTCTAGTGTTATCTTCTCTTTTGCAGGAATTCCAAGATGTTTTCCCCGACGAGCTACCTCCGGGTCTACCTCCACTACGAGGCATCGAGCACCGCATCGACCTCATCCCCGGAGCGCCACTTCCAAACAAGGCTCCCTACAAAGTCAACCCCGAAGAAACCAAATAAATACAAAGGAAAGTAAAGCATCTCATAGATCATGGACATGTGCGTGAAAGTTTGAGTCCTTGTGCCGTACCGGTCATTCTTGTGCCAAAAAGAGATCGTAGCATTCGCATGTGTTCCGATTGTAGACCCATCAATGCTATCACCATTAGATATAGGTACCCCATTCCACGCCTTGATGATATGCTTGATGAGCTTAGCGGTGCCACTATTTTTTCCAAAATCGATCTCAAAAGTGGTTACTATCAAATCCGCATACAAGAGGGTGATGAATGGAAAACCGCTTTCAAAACTAAGTTTGGTTTGTATGAGTGGTTAGTCATGCCTATGGGTTTATCGGAAGCACCCAGTACTTTCATGCGTCTTATGCATTATGTGTTTCGCCCTTACACTGGTGAATTTGTTGTTGTCTACTTCGACGATATCCTTGTTTTTAGCAAATCTCTCAAAGAGCATGTCACCCACCTTCGCACCGTTCTACAAACTCTTCGAAAAGAGCGTCTTTATGGAGAAATGCATTTTTGGTGTTGACAAGCTTGTTTTCTTGGGGTTTGTAGTATCTTCTAAGGGTGTTCATATTGATGAATCTAAGATAAATGCTATTAAAACTTGGCCCCAACCAACCAATTTGCAACAAGTGCGTAGTTTCCTTGGTTTAGCCGGTTTCTACCGTAGATTTGTGAAGGATTTTAGCACCATTGTATCTCCTTTACATGCTTTGAGCAAGAAGAATGCACCCTTTGTTTGGGGACCATCGCAAGATAGCGCATTCAATGAGCTTAATTTGCTTACTCATGCTCCCGTGCTTGCTTTACCCAACTTTGACAAACCCTTTGAAATTCATTGCGATGCTAGTGGTAATGTCATAGGAGGTGTGTTAATGCAAGAGACGTGCCCCATAGCATACTTTAGTGAGAATCTTTCCGGAGCGCAACTCAACTACCCCATCTATGACAAAGAGCTATATGCTTTAGTGTGAGTTTTGCATGAATGGGAACATTACCTTCGCCCTCATGAATTTATTATCCATACCGATCATGAAACGCTTAAATATCTTAAGGGTCAAACTAAGTTGAACAAGCGTCATGCTAAGTGGAGTGAGTTCATCGAGTCTTTTCCTTATGTCATCAAGTATATTAAAGGTAAGGAAAATGTTGTGGCGGATGCACTTTCATGTACATGCATGCTTGTTACTAAACTTGAATTGAATGTCATTGGTTTTGAGCACATCAAAGACTTGTATGAGCATGATCCTAATTTTTCTATTTCTTATGCCAAGTGTTTGATGCATACTTCTTGGGATCAATATTACCTCAAGGACGGTTACCTTATGAGAGCTAACAAACTTTGCATCCCCGACTCTTCTCTTCATTTGTTACTTTTGCAAGAATCTCATGGAGAGGGACTAATGGGACACTTTGGATGTGACAAGACATTTTCTACGCTCTCCAAGAACTACTTTTGGCCCAAGATGTTTCGCGACGTCAACCGCTTCACCAACCGATGCTCTACATGTCGCAAAGCTAAGTCGAAAGCTCAATCTCATGGACTATATATGCCTCTTCCATTTCTGTACCAACCATGGGAAGATATTAGCATGGGCTTTTGTCCTTGGTTTGCCTAGAATTAGAAATGGCAAGGATTCCGTTTTTGTTGTTGTGGACCAATTCTCCAAAATGGCCTATTTCATTCCTTACAACAAGATAGACGATGCTTCACATGTCGCAAATTTGTTTTGTAGGGAAATCTTGCGCCTTCATGGAGTGCCAAAGATGATTGTCTCAGACCGCGACGTCAAGTTCTTGAGTTACTTTTGGAAGACATTGTGCGCGAAGCTCGGAATCAAGCTTCTGTTCTCTTCGGCATACCATGCACAAACCGACGGCCAAACGGAGGTGACGAACCGTACACTCTCCACTCTACTACGTGTGTTGATAAAGAAGAACATCAAGGAGTGGGAGGAGTGCCTACCAATCGCCGAGTACGCCTACAACCATGCAAGACATTCGACTACCGGCAAGTCCCCCTTTGAGGTCGTCTATGGCTTCAACCCGTTGTCACCATTGGACATTCTTCCTCTACCGCTACAAGAGCGCACAAACATGGACGCGAGTGCCCGAGTCAACTACCTCAAGAAGATGCATGAAGATACAAGGCACACCATCGAGCGCCTAGTACAACAACTCGCGACCAAGCTCAACGTCAACAAGCAACCCATGATATTCAACATTGGAGATCTTGTATGGCTACACCTTCGCAAGGACCGCTTCCCCAACGAACGCAAGTCAAAACTTCTTCCATGAGCGGATGGACCCTTCAAGGTGCTTGCACGCTACAACAACAACGCCAACAAGATCAACATCCCACGCGACAAGTATGATACGTCCATTTTGCATCATGCTTTTATATCGATATTTATTGCATTATGGGCTGTTATTACACGTTATGTCACAATACTTATGCCTATTCTCTCTTATTTTACAAGGTTTACATAAGGAGGGAGAATGCCAGCAGCTGGAATTCTAGGCTGGAAAAGGAGCAAATATTAGAGACCTATTCTGCACAACTCCAAAAGTCCTGAAACTCCATGGAATATCTTAAAATAAATAATAAAAAATCCTCGCCAAAGGTGAAGGCCAGGGGGCCCACACCCTGTCCACGAGGATGGGGCCCCCCACCTAGGGCGTGCCCCCTACCTCGTGGGCCCCCTGGTGGCTCTCCGATGCCCATCTTCTGCTATATGAGGTCTTTTGTCGAGAAAAAAATCAAAAGCAACCTTTCAGGACGAAACTCCGCCGCCACGAGGCGGAACCTTGGCGGAACCAATCTAGGGCTCCGCAGAGCTATTCTGCGGGGACACTTTCCCTCGGAGGGGAAATCATCGTCATCATCATCACCAACGCTCCTCTCATCGGGAGAGGGAAATCTCCATCAACATCTTCACCTGCACCATCTCCTCTCAAAAACCTAGTTCATCTCTTGTATCCAATTCTTGTCTCCAAGTCCGGGATTGGTACTAGTAGTGTTGATTACTCCTTGTAGTTGATGCTAGTTGGTTTATTTGGTGGAAGATCATATGTTCAGATCCTATATGCATATTAATACCCCTCTGATTATGAACATGAATATGCTTTGTGAGTAGTTACGTTTGTTCCTGAGGACATGGGAGAAGTCTTGCTATTAGTAGTCATGTGAATTTGGTATTTGTTCGATACTTTGATGAGATGTATGTTGTCTAGCCTCTAGTGGTGTTATGTGAACGTCGACTACATATCACTTCACCATTATTTGGGCCTAGAGGAAGGCATTGGGAAGTAATAAGTAGATGATGGGTTGCTAGAGTGACAGAAGCTTAAACCCTAGTTTATGCGTTGCTTCATAAGGGGCTGATTTGGATCCATATGTTTCATGTTATGGTTAGGTTTACCTTAATACTTTTGTTGTAGTTGCGGATGCTTGAAATAGAGGTTAATCATAAGTGGGATGTTTGTTCAAGTAAGAACAGCACCCAAGGACCGGTCCACCCACATACCAAATTATCAAAGTACCAAACGCGAATCATATGAACGTGATGAGAACTAGCTTGACAATATTCCCATGTGTCCTCGGGAGTGCTTTTCCTATTATAAGAGTTTGTCCAGGCTTGTCCTTTGCTACAAAAAGGATTGGGCCACCTTTCTGCACTTTATTTACTTCTGTTACTTGTTGCTCGTTACAAATTATCCTATCACAAAACTATCTGTTACCACTTGTTTCAGTACTTGCAGAGAATACCTTGCTGAAAACCGCTTATCATTTCCTTCTGCTCCTCGTTGGGTTCGACACTCTTACTTATCGAAAGGACTATGATAGATCCTCTATAATTGTGGGTAATCAAGACTCTTTTCTGGCGCCGTTGCCGGGGAGTGAAGCGCCTTTGGTAGGTGGAATTTGGTAAGGAAAAATTTATATAGTGTGCTGAAATTTACTGTCACTTGTTACTATGGAAAGTAATCCTCTGAGGGGCTTGTTCGGGTATCTTCACCCGTCCCAAGAGAGCAAAGAGTTGCTCCTCAACCTACTGAACCTATTGAAAATGAAACTCCTTTTGAAGTTCCTTCGGTATGATGGAAAACTGCTAGCTAATACTTTTGTAGGAGATGGAACCAAGCATCCTGATGAACACTTAATATATGTGGATGAGGTTTGTGGATTATTTAAGCTTGCAGGTATACCCGATGATGTTGTTAAGAAGAAGGTCTTCCCTTTATCTTTGAAGGGAGATGCATAGACATGGTATAGGCTATGTGATGATACGAGATCATGGAATTACAAAAGACTGAAATTGGAATTTCATCAAAAATATTATCCTATGCATCTTGTTCATCGTGATCACAATTATATATATAATTTTTGGCCTCGCGAAGGAGAAAGCATCGCTCAAGCTTGGGGGAGGCTTAAATCAATGTTATATTCCTGCCCCAATCATGAGCTCCCAAGAGAAAAATAATTATTCAAAGTTTTTATGCTCGGCTTTCTCATAATAATCAAACCATGCTCGATACTTCTTGTGCTGGCTCTTATATGATGAAGACTATTGAATTCAGATGGAATTTATTGGACAGAATTAAGCACAACTCTGAAGATTGGGACCTCGACGAAGGTAAGGAGTCAGGTATGACACCTAAGTTTGATTGTGTTAAATCTTTTATGGATACCGATATTTTCCGTAAGTTTAGCACTAAATATGGACTTGACTCTGAGATAGTAGCTTCTTTCTATGAATCTTTTGCTACTTATGTTGATCTCCCCAAGGAGAAGTGGTTTAAATATCATCCTCCCATAGAAGTAAAAGTAGCTACACCTATTAAAGTTGAAGAAAAGACTGTCACTTATAATGATCCTATTGTTCCTACCTCTTATGTTGAGAAACCACCTTTCCCTGTTAGAATAAAGGATCATGCTAAAGCTTAAACCATGGTTCGTAAAAGCAATATTAGAACTTATATACCTCCTCAGCAAGTCAAAGTAGAACCTAATATTGCTATTGTTAAAGATCTCTTGTCTGATAATATTGATGGGCATGTTATTCAATTTTGTGGTGAATCTGCTAGAATTGCTAAACCTGGTGCTAGAGATAAACATAGACCTGTGGTAGGCGTGCCTGTTATTTCTGTTAAAATAGGAGATCATTGTTATCATGGCTTATGTGATATGGGTGCTAGTGCTAGTGTTATACCTTATGACTTATATAAAGAAATTAAGCATGAAATTGCACCTGCTGAGTTAGAAGATATCGATGTCACAATTAAACTTGCCAATAGAGATACCATATCGCCAGTGGGAATTGTTAGAGATGTTGAAGTCCTGTGTGGAAAAATTAAATATCCTGCTGATTTTCTTGTTCTTAGCTCCCCGCAAGATAGCTTTTGTCCCATTATATTCGATGGACCTTTCTTGAATACTGTTAATGCTAAGATAGACTACGAAAAGAATGTTGTTACTATTGGTTTGGATGATATGATTCATGAGTTTAATTTCTCTAAGTTTAGTAAACAACACCGTGAAGAAGAATTGCCTAGTGTGGATGATATTATTGGTCTTGCTTCTATTGTCGTACCTCCTAGCGATCCTCTATAACATTATTTGCTAGACCATGAAAATGATATGTTTATGAATGAAAGAAGGGAAATAGATGAAGTATTCTTTAAACAGGAACCTATTCTAAAACATAATTTGCCTGTTGAAATCCTAGGGGATCCTCCTCCACCCAAGGGTGATCCCGTGTCTGAGCTTAAACTGTTGCCTGATAATCTTAAATATGCTTATCTTGATGAAAAGAAAATATATACTGTTATTATTAGTGCTAACCTTTCAGAGAATGAAGAAGAGAGATTATATAAAACTATGAAGAAGCACCGTGCTGCTATTGGATATACTCTTGATGATCTTAAGGGCATTAGTCCCACTTTATGTCAACATAAAATTAATTTGGAAGAATATGCCAAACCGGTTTGTGATCATCAACGGAGGCTTAATCCTAAGATGAAAGAAGTGGTAAGAAAGGAAATACTAAAGCTTCTGGAGGCATGTATAATTTATCCCGTTGCTGATAGTCAGTGGGTAAGTCATGTTCATTGTGTTCCTAAGAAGGGAGGTATTACTGTTGTTCCCAATGATAAAGATGAATTGATCCTGCAAAGAATTATTACAGGTTACAGGATGGTAATTGATTTTCGCAAATTAAATAAAGCTACTAAGAAAGATCATTACCCCTTACCTTTTATTGATCAAATGCTAGAAAGATTATGCAAACATACACATTATTGCTTTCTAGATGGTTATTCTGGTTTCTCTCAAATACCTGTGTCGGCTAAAGATCAATCAAAGACTACTTTTACATGCCCTTTTGGTACTTTTGCTTATAGACGTATGTGTTTTGGTTTATGTAATGCACCTGCTACCTCTCAAAGATGCATGATGGCTATATTTTCTGACTTTTGTGAAAAGATTTGTGAAGTTTTCGTGGACGACTTTTCCGTCTATGGATCCTCTTTTGACGATTGCTTGAGCAATCTTGATCGAGTTTTGCAGAGATGTGAAGAAACTAATATTGTCTTGGGGCATAAAGTTTCTGAAAGAGGTATTGAAGTTGTTAAAGCCAAAGTTGATGCTATTGAAAAGATGCCATGTCCCAAGGACATCAAAGGTATAAGAAGCTTCCTTGGTCACGCCAGATTTTATAGGAGGTTCATTAAGGACTTCTCAAAAATTTCTCGGCCTCTGACTAATTTATTACAAAAAGATGTACCATTTGTCTTTGATGATGATTGTGTAGAAACATTCGAAATACTTAAGAAAGCATTGATCTCTCGCACCTATTGTTCAGCCACCGATTGAATTTACCCTTTGAAATTATGTGTGATGCTAGTGATTATGTCAGAGGTGCTGTTCTAGGGCAAAGATTTGATAAGAAATTAAATATTATCCATTATGCTAGTAAGACTCTAGACAATGCTCAAAGAAACTATGCTACTACTGAAAAAGAATTCTTAGCAGTTGTATTTGCATGTGATAAGTTCAGACCTTATATTGTTAATTCTAAAGTAACTATTCACACTGATCATGCTGCTATTAAATATTTGATGGAAAAGAAAGATGATAAACCTAGACTTATTAGATGGGTTCTCTTGCTATAATAATTTGATTTGCATATTATTGATAGAAAGGGAGCTGAGAACCCCGTTGCAGACAACTTGTCTAGGTTAGAAAATGTTCTTGATGACCCACTGCCTATTGATGATAGCTTTCCTGATGAACAATTGAATGTCATAAGTACTTCTCGTAGTACTCCATGGTATGCTGATTATGCTAACTACATCGTTGCTAAATTTATACCCCCTAGTTTCACATACCAGCAAAAGAAAAAAATCTATGATTTGAGACATTACTTTTGGGATGACCCACATCTTTATAAAGAAGGAGTAGATGGTGTTATTAGACGTTGTGTACCTGAGCATGAACAGGAGCAGATCCTATGCAAGTGTCACTCCGAAGCTTATGGAGGACACCACGCTGGAGATAGAATTGCACATAAGGTATTGCAATCCGGTTTTTATTGGCCTACTCTCTTCAAGGATGCCCGAAAGTTTGTCTTGTCTTGCGATGAATGTCAAAGAATTGGTAATATTAGTAGACGTCAAGAAACGCCTATGAATTATTCACTTGTTATTGAACCATTTGATGTTTGGGGCTTTGATTATATGGGACCTTTTCCTGACTCTAATGGATATACACATATTTTAGTTGCTATTGATTACGTTACTAAGTGGGTAGAAGCTATTCCAACTGGCAGTGCTGATTATAACACCTCTATTAAAGTGCTTAAGGAAGTTATTTTTCCGAGGTTTGGAGTCCCTAGATATTTAATGACTGATGGTGGTTCACATTTTATTCTTGGTGCTTTCCGTAAGATGCTTGCTAAGTATGACGTTAATCATAGAATTGCATCTCCATATCATCCACAGTCTAGTGGTCAAGTAGAATTGAGTAACAGAGAGCTCAAATTAATTTTGCAAAAGACTGTCAATAGGTCTAGAAAGAATTGGTCCAAGAAACTTGATGATGCATTATGGGCCTATAGAACTGCATATAAAAATCCTATGGGTATGTCTCCGTATAAAATGGTCTATGGAAAAGCATGTCACTTACCTCTCGAACTAGAACATAAGGCATATTGGGCTATTAAAGAGCTCAACTATGATTTCAAACTTGCCAGAGAGAAGAGGTTATTTGATATTAGCTCACTTGATGAATGGAGAACCCAAGCTTATGAAAATGCCAAGTTATTTAAAGAAAAAGTTAAAAGATGGCATGACAAAAGGATACAAAAGCGTGAGTTTAATGTAGGTGATTATGTATTACTATACAACTCTCGTTTAAGATTTTTTGCAAGAAAACTTCTCTCCAAATGGGAAGGACCCTATGTTATCGAGGAGGTCTATTGTTCCGGTGCCATAAAAATCAACAACTTCGAAGGCACAAATCCGAAGGTGGTAAACGGTCAAAGAATCAACCACTATATCTCAGGTAATCGTATAAATGTTGAAACCAATGTTATTGAAACCGTAACCCCGGAGGAATACATAAGGGACACTTTCCGGAACGTTTCAGCCTCCGAAAAGGAATAGGTATGTGGTATGGTAAGTAAACCGACTCCAAAACAATTTTAAGGCAATATTTCTCCGTTTTGGAATATTTAGAAAAATAGAAAAATAAGTAGCAGTCCGGGAAGGACACGAGGGCTCCACGAGGGTGGAGGGCGCGCCCTACCCCCATGGGTGTGCCCCCCTACATCGTGGGCACCTCGTGTGCCTTCCGGACTCCGTTTTCTTGCACGATACGTACTTTGATCGGTAAAAATTCATTATATATTCTCCCGAAGGTTTTGACTCCCGTATCACGCAATTATCCTCTGTTCTTGTTTCGAGCTGTTTTCTGTCAGGGTTGTCAAGGCCGGGCATCATGTCATCTCCCTCCTCCAACAATGGTGACAAAGATGCTTGGCTAATGAAGATAGAACTGAAGAGGGAAGAACCCATGGAGATCAACAAGGATGAAAGGATCAAGAAGGCCACGGAGGACCAAGCTCCGGCAGCAGAAGACATCCTTGAACTTGATCACAACTTTCTCACCCCAACTGAAATTGAAGCTTTCAAGATGATTGAGTTAGCTCGTATTCAAAACAAGTATCTCACAAGTGAAAATATTTTGTTGAAGGAGCATATCGTTGCACTCAAGGGCATTATTCACAAGTTGGAGGACCTCTTACGCTCGATGTGCGACTATCCATCACCTCCACCATCTTCACCAACAAAGGAGACATAATCACATGGGTATGGGCACTCCCCTTGGCAACTGCCAAGCTTGGGGGAGGTGCCCCAGTATCGTATCACAACCACATCTCCTATCTTTACCGTTTTTCTTAGTTCGATCCTATTAGTAGTATCTTTATCTAGTAGAATAAAGTTTATGGCATGATCTAGTTTTGAGTTTGGCTTTATGATCTCTCTATGTAATCGAGTCCGTGAGCTATATAATAAAGATTAGTGTTGAGTCAAGGGCTTGATTATTTTGCCATGATCTTGAGTGAATTAAAGAATAAAGAAAAAGAATAAAAAGAAACAAATAGTTCATATTGATCTTATTGAAAGTGATGACTTCACATAGAAAGAGTATGAAGATTAAAAGTTGTTGTGAGTTGGCAAACATAGCTTTGGTCATCGTTGCAATTAATAGGAAGTAATAAGGAAAGAGAGGTTTCACATATAAATATACTATTATTGACATCTTTTATGATTGTGAGCACTCATTAAAATATGACATGCTAAAGAGTTAATGTTGGACAAGGAAGACAATGTAATTAGTTATGTTTTCTTATATCTGAGATAAAGTATGTTGTCATGGATCTCCCAACATGTTGAGCTTGCCTTTCCCCCTCATGCTAGCCAAATTCTCAGCACCAAGTAGAGATACTACTAGTGCTTCCAAAAACCCTTAAACCAGTTTTGCCATGAGAGTCCACCATACCTACCTATGGATTGAGTAAGATCCTTCATGTAAGTTGTCGTTGGTGCAAAGCAATAAAAATTGCTCTCTAAATATGTATGATTGATTGGTTTGGGGAAATAACCTTTATACGATCTTGTGATGCGGAAGAAATAAAAGCGACGGACTGCATAATAAAGGTTCACATCACAAGGGGCAATATAAAGTGATGTTCTTTCGCATTAATATTTTGTGCATCCAACCATAAAAGCGCATGGCAACCTCTGCTTCCCTCTGCGAAGGGCCTATCTTGTATCATTATCTTTTACCTTATGCAAAATTCAAGGTGATCTTCACCTTTCCCTTTTCATATTTTATCCTTTGGCAAGCACGATGTGTTGGAAAGATCCTGATTGATATATCTAATTGGATGTAGGAGGCATGAGTTATTATTGTTGACATTACCCTTGAGGTAAAAGGTTGGGAGGCGAAACTATGTGCCCCTATCTTTCTCTGTGTCCGATTAAAACTTCGTAACCACAAGTATCGTGTGAGTGTTAGCAATTATGAAGGACTAAATGATAGTTGAGTATGTGGACTTGCTATTAAGCTCTGACATAGACTCTTTCCGATGTTATGATAAATTGCAATTGCTTCAATCACTGAGATTATAGTTTGTTGGTTCTCAATAAAGTTTATGATTCGTACTCTGCATTGTGAATGGATTGTTACTTGAACATAAGAAATCATATGACAATATCTATATATGCTGCTGTTATGAGAATAATCATGATGCCTTCATGTCCGTATTTTATTTTTATCAACACCTCTACCTCTAAACATGGGGACATATTTATCGTTATGGGCTTTCACTTGAGGACAAGCGAGGTCTAAGCTTGGGGGAGTTGATACATCCATTTTGCATCATGCTTTTATATCGATATTTATTGCATTATGGGCTGTTATTACACGTTATGTCACAATACTTATGCCTATTCTCTCTTATTTTACAAGGTTTACATTAGGAGGGAGAATGCCGGCAGCTGGAATTCTGGGCTGGAAAAGGAGCAAATATTAGAGACCTATTCTGCACAACTCCAGAAGTCCTGAGACTCCACGGAATATCTTACAATAAATAATAATAAAATCCTCGCCAAAGATGAAGGCCAGGGGGCCCACACCCTGTCCACGAGGGTGGGCGCCCCATCCTAGGGCGCGCCCCCTACCTCATGGGCCCCCTGGTGGCTCTCCGATGCCCATCTTCTGCTATATGAGGTCTTTCATCGAGAAAAAAAATCAGAAGCAACCTTTCGGGACGAAACTCCGTCGCCACGAGGCAGAACCTTGGCGGAACCAATCTAGGGCTCCGGCGGAGCTGTTCTGCCGGGGACACTTCCCTCCGGGAGGGGGAAATCATCGTCATCATCATCACCAATGCTCCTCTCATCGAGAGAGGGCAATCTCGATCAACATCTTCACCTGCACCATCTCTTCTCAAAACCCTAGTTCATCTCTTGTATCCAATTCTTGTCTCCAAGTCCGGGATTGGTACTAGTAGGTTACTAGTAGTGTTGATTACTCCTTGTAGTTGATGCTAGTTGGTTTATTTGGTGGAAGATCATATGTTCAGATCCTATATGCATATTAATACCCCTCTGATTATGAACATGAATATGCTTTGTGAGTAGTTACGTTTGTTCCTGAGGACATGGGAGAAGTCTTGCTATCAGTAGTCATGTGAATTTGGTATTCGTTCGATATTTTGATGAGATGTATGTTGTCTAGCCTCTAGTAGTGTTATGTGAACGTCGACTACATAACACTTCACCATTATTTGGGCCTAGAGGAAGGCATTGGGAAGTAATAAGTAGATGATGGGTTGCTAGAGTGACAGAAGCTTAAACCCTAGTTTATGCGTTGCTTCATAAGGGGCTGATTTGGATCCATATGTTTCATGCTATGGTTAGGTTTACCTTAATACTTTTGTTGTTGTTGCGGATGCTTGCAATAGAGGTTAATCATAAGTAGTGGCGCACTGTGTGGCCAGTGCGCCATTACTGTTTAAATAACAAATTTGATGATATTTTCAAATAATAAATTTGATGATATTTTTTCATATTCATGAATATTTTCAAATAACAAATTTGATGATATTTTTAAAAAATTATTATTGTTTTTATAAAAATATTACTGTTATGATTTAAACAAGTTTGAACATATTTAAACACAAATAAATATCAAACAACATTTTAAATGCATAAGCCGACCTCCGCACCTCCCCACTCCACCGCCGCCGACCCATCGCACCTCCCGCTCCACTGCCGCTGCCGCCACCCTCGGCCCGCACCTCCCACTCCACCGCCACGACCACCACCCGCACCTCTCCCCGCACCTCCCGGCCCGCTCCATCGTCACAAATGAATGCAACTAAAATTGCAAAAAAACAAATTTGATTATATTTTCAAATAAAAATTTGATTATATTTTCAAATAATAAATTTGATGATATTTTTTCATATTCATAAATATTTTCAAATAAAAAATTTGATGATATTTTTTAAAAAATTATTATTGTTTTTATAAAAAAATATTACTGTTATGATTTAAACAAGTTTGAACATATTTAAACACAAATAAATATCAAACAGCATTTTAAATGCATAAGCCGACCCCCGCACCCTCCCCCGCTCCACCGCCGCCGACGACCCTCCGCACCCTCCCCCGCTCCACCGGCCGCCGCCACACACCCCGCCCACACCTCCCCACTCCACCGCCGCCGACGACCACCCGCACCCTCCCCCAAGACACTCCCGCCCACTGCACCGTCACAAATGAATGCAACTAAAATTGCAAAAAAACAAATTTGATTACATTTTCAAATAACAAATTTGATGATATTTTCAAATAATAAATTTGATGATATTTTTCATATTCATAAATATTTTCAAATAAAAATTTTGATGATATTTTTTAAAACATTATTACTGTTTTTATAAAAAAATATTACTGTTATGATTTAAACAAGTTTGAACATATTTAAACACAAATAAATATCAAACAGCATTTTAAATGAATAAGCCGACCCTCGCACCTCCCCCACTCCACCGCCCGACGATCCACCGCACCTCCACCGCTCCACCGCCCGCCACCTGACCCCGCCCGCACCTCCCCACTCCACCGCACGACGACCACCCGCACCCTCTCCCCGCACCTCCCGGCCCGCTCCATCATCACAAATGAATGCAACTAAACTTGCAAACAAAAAAAATTGATTATATTTTCAAATAACAAATTTGATGATATTTTCAAATAATAAATTTGATGATATTTTTTCATATTCATAAATATTTTCAAATAACAAATTTGATGATATTTTTTAAAAAATTATTACTATTTTTATAAAAAAATATTACTGTTATGATTTAAACAAGTTTGAACATATTTAAACACAAATAAATATCAAACAGTTTAAATGCATAAATACAAAAAATGGGGAGCCTGGGAATCGAACCCAGGACCTCCTGGTGTGTGCTGCGTGCTGACCAGGTCGGGCTAGTGGGCGTGTTCTGATGGAGTGGGGGTTAGGTGGAATATAACCTGACCAGTCGGGCTAGTAAATAAAACAAAATTCTAATGGTGCACGGGCGAGGTGCGCCATTAGAATCGTCAGACTTATGGCGCACTAGGGAGGTGCGCCATTAGAACCTCCCCCACTTCACTGTTCCTCTCGACTATGGCCTCCTCCTCCTCGCCAGATCCACTGACCCCACCAGACGCCCCCCTTGCTCCGCCTCCGTCTGGCCGCGCTTTGAGACGCTGTCGGGCGCGCCGCCGCTGTGGTCTTGCGCTGCCCCGACGACGCCGCCTCGACCTCATGGACTCCACCCGCCGCCTCGCACCTCGAACGGATCGGCCGAAGGCGCCCGCTCCTCTCCTCTCCTCCTTCCTTTGACGAGCGAGGGCCTCCTCCGGCCCCTGCAGCAGCCGGCGAGCGCGGTCCCAACGCGTCCACCCCGCCTGCCCCTGCCGTCCTCCGCCACTGCCCCTGCTCTTTCGATCACATGGCGAAGCGAGGACCCGGACGAGCTCGGACCCCAACCCCGACCCCTTCGCCGACCCCGACCCCGACCCCTCCGACGACCAGGTACCTCTCCTCCTTCCTCCTTCCTCCCTCTCTCCACCATTCCCCATTCCCTCCTTCCCTCCCCTCGACCGTGGCATTGCTCAAGTTTTTATACTGAAACTAAGTAAAAATATTTGTAGATGTATTCTGAAAATAGTGTATATTCTGAAAATATTTGTAGATGTATTCTGAAAATAGAGTATAACTGCCAATCTCTAGGGTTTATCTTGGGTTTATAAAGTTGGTAGTTCTGTCATAAGAATTCGTTGAGGATCACCATGAGAAATAATTCAAACTGAATGTATTGGCAGTGTGTTAACTGAATTTTCGCACTGCATTTTTGTAACTAGGGTTTATCTTGGGTAGGACCAGGAGATGTCTAGGGACAATATTTTGGCCATATGGTTAGCAATGTGAAGGGAATATGAGAGATTAATTCAAACTGAATGTATGTTTGTAACTGTATTTTTTGACAAGTGTGTTAACTGAATTTTTTTGACAAAGTGTGTTAACTGAATTTTTTGACAATGTGTTAACGGCCACTTATCTTCATTTCAAAGCCCAAGTTGCATCCCTTTAGATTGACAACTGGATGAAGGTATCTTCTACTACATTTGGAGTATGGTTCGGCTCACCTTGTATTTGTAATTCTACTATAAATTTGCACTATAAATCTATTGAAATTATACTGTTAATACACTGCAATTACATGTCTACTGTATTTACCTCCTCTTCTATACCTTGTACTAGAAGTCAGCAAAAGAATATCAGTTCTACTTTGCCCCCAGGTAGATCTGGTAGAGTAAGAAACTCCCCTTATAATGATGATTTTCTCTAGAAAAAATGATCCTGGATTTTTTTATGGTATTCTTTGTGGTATTAAGATGGAAACCTGGGATACTATTTAGGAGCTACTGTTAGGAGCTACTGTCAAAAACTTGAGCTACTGTCAAAAAATTCAGTTATTGCATCTAGAATTATGTCAGTTTTGTTTTGTAACTAGAAGACCAAAGTGTTAGGAATTCTGTCCAAACTGTAGTTATCAGTATTCTGTCCAAACTGAAAACTGTTAAAAATACCATGTGTTTTTTGGTCAAAATCTGCATTGTACTCCACTGTGTAATGATGATGATGGAACATTATAAAGCATGATGTTTCTTGGATTTCTGTAATGATGATGATGATGGAACACATGGTCTTGGATTTCTGTAATGATGATGGAACATTATAAAGCATTGTACTCCAGTGTGTATGAAGGATACAAAAAATTTAGCAACTTCTCTAATTTTATAAAGTTGTTCTTATATGGGTGAAACTTCACTTGTTTTTAGGCTAGTGCAGGGTGTTGCTTTATTGTGATGCCTCTGAATTACTTGTGATCACATTGAGAAAGACTTGCAAAGATGATGATCATCTTTTACAGAAAACAATTTCTGTAAACATGTCAGTAACTTTGCTAGTTTGCTGGGTATTGTCTCCGACCATTGTGTCGTGATGAATTTGCAGGTACCCCGAGGGGCCCTTGAGTTTGCCGGAATGTTGATTAACTTCAGTTCCGGAAAATTCGGGTACTCCATATGTACTATTTTCAGCAAAGGTCATGCTGAAATTTTCCGTGAATTTTAGCATGACTTTGCTAAAAATCGGACATATGGGGTACTTGCTACTAATGCATGGGCCGGGGTATCTTAGTACTTAGTTCAGTAGGATCAACTGCCCCTTTATTCTTGCTGCACTAAACCATAGGTGGCAATAGAGCCAAGTGATTAGTGCCAATTGATTAAGCCCAACCTAGGGTGCCTCGGCATCGATAAACCCTAAATGATGAAAACTTAACTTAGAATTTAGCTTTTAGGATGCCTCGGCGTCGACAAACCCTAAATGATAAAAGCTTAGCTTTTAGGATGCCTCGGTGTCGACAAACCCTAAATGATGAGACCATGATCTTGTTCCTTGACAACAACCAACTTTTTGACCAAACTTTTTTCCTATTTAGAGCGAAACATGGCCCACAACGATGAGGCCGGCGGTTCGGGTGGCAAGCAATTCTGGGAGCTGTCCCAGGAGATGGAGGAACAACCTCACCGCTAAGAGGATGTCGCGGAAGACACCGATCCTGACTACACAACCCCTAGTGGCGTCGGGGATGACACCACTGATGGTGCCGCCGAGGGTGCCACCACTGATGGTGCCTCCGAGGATGCCACCACTGATGATGGCGTCGCACGCATAGATTGCAGCCAATAGAAGAAGCAACGGAAGGACCGGCGCCCGAAAGCGCTCCGCACCATCAAGGAGGAATTTACTCAAGTGGACTCCGAAGGGAATCCAACGGAGCCCAAACATATAGTCAAGGGGTACTCGGTTCAGCTCGGGTGCATTCTCCGGAGCACCGTCTCGATCAACACCGAGAACCTTAGGCATAAGGACCGAGGGAATTTGCGCAACCTCCTCTTCACGAAGCTGCACGAACGATACAAGTTCCCCGCTGATTTTGAAAACACATGCCTCTTAGGGAATAAAGTGAACAGTGCCGCCCTCACGAGGATGAGCACGGCCCTGTCTACTTGGAGAAGCGCGGTGAAGAGAATGATTGAGAAAGGTGATAGTTATGAGAAGATCAAGGCGAAAAATCCTTCGATCAGCGAAGAGGACTACAAGGAGTTCAAGATCAAGTGCGAGAGCAGTGCAACCTCCGAATCAAGTCAGTGGGAGAAAGAAATGCGGGAGTTGAACTTAGGGGAACACAAACTCGGTCCCGGCGGTTACAGAGTGGCGGAGCCTATATGGGACAAGGAGGACGCGGAGCGTGCAGAGCAAGGCCTACCGCCCCGCTTCGAGAAATACAACAATGACAAGCAGACTAGGAACTATGTCAGGGCCCGGTACAAGGAGGACCCGATAAAAAAGGAGCTTACCACGGATCCAAAGACCAGGGCGCTTGAGCTTGTTCTGGCAAAGGAGACTGAAAGCAGTAGCACAGGTTCGTCTCAGAGCACCCCTGCTTGGGACGGCACTCTAATTAGGGCGTTGAACATAATGAAAAACAAGGATAAGCTCAATAAGCCATCGTCAGCTGGTCGTGTGGCCGGCAAAGGCTTGTCAACAAAATGGTCGTCATACTATACTGCTTGTGGGCGAAAGGAGAAAAAGACCAGCTTGGAAAGCCAGTCGCGCGAGGTTCAAGAACTCAAGGCACAAGTGGCGCGGATTCCGGAGATTGTCCAAGAGCAAGTGCACGAACAACTGGGATCGACGCTCACCGGCATTATGCCTACCTTGATTCATGGGCTGACGGCGTGGATTGCGGGTGGCCAACAGGGGCCGCCCCCGATTCCCAGCTTCACGGCCAGCAACTCGCACAACGCGTAGGCGGCGCCATTGGTGTCTCCGGCAACGGCGGTATTGGTGTCTCCGACGCCGGCACGGCCGGCATTGGAGCTTAATGCACCCGGGTGTACGCCGGCCGACACCTTGCCAGCAAGCGGCCCCTCCGTCAGTTGCACGCCCGCCGTTGGCGGTGCCTCGACATTAGCCGAGCTCGACGCCATCATTACGGTAACTAATTAAGCCTCTCGGTCGAGGACTTCATCTCCTTTTGCCTTTGACTGGGCATCCCTGACGCCCTACATGTTTTCGCAGGGCGCTGCCGACGTTCCGTGCACTCTCCTGCACTTCGTGAACGACGAGTTGGTCGATGTCGCCAAGGGAAAAATCATTCAACCGGGCAACCCCGTGTTCCACAGTAAACCGATGCCACCCATCGTGTATAGGGTTCAACTGGTTCGGGTGCTGCTAGGCTGCGATGAGTTGTTACCTCCGATTCGACCCGCCGAGGCCGACGAAGATGATCTGATGACCCTCAGTGCCTGCCTAAGCTGGCCCCTGCTTTGGCCGAAGAGCCAGATTCGTTTGGGGGTGGGGGACACCACCCCAAAGACAACACCGCTTCGTGCCGGCACCAAGCCATGGCAAGACCGCCGCAATGCTACCGGACATGCCGGACATTCCTATGGCACAGGATCCGAACATGCATATGGCACAGGATCTGGACGACGACGACAACGACGACGGCCGTACATTTAGCAACGTCGATAAGTACTTTGTCGAACATGGGTCCGATGATGAATTATGCGGGCCTCTTTCTCGAACCGAACCAAGACGACCGCGGTCTAGCTGGTACGGTGGAGAAACCCAGTTGCAACAGGCGTCGTCTGGCGTTCAGTTCTCAGGAGACGCCTCCAGCGGCCGACTTCACCGAGCCTCAGATAGCCGAGGTGCCAAATATTATCAGCCCCAACACACTCAAGAAGGCGGTCTGTGAGCAGAACTCGGTCCCATTACAACAGAAGATCAAGAAGGGATGGAAAAGAAAGAGTAACAAGGGTGCGAGCCTGCCGGCACCGAGTACGACCCATGCTCAGGACGGGCCACCTTCACCTAAGGATATCTCGAGGAGGGTGCATGTGGCGGGTAGGGCGATGCTACCGACAAATATGCTCAATGCTGCAACCGATGCTATGCGGAGTCTGCATGACAGTGTTTTTTCTTTGGAGAAGCGGCGTCTCAAAGAGAATGATGTGGCATACCCGGTTTTCGTGGCCAAGGTGCCAGAGGGCAAGGGCTTTGTGGATGGCGCCATCGGGGGTACGATCGTCCTGCGGTTTGATGACATCTTTGCTATGTTTAACCTTCATCCGCTGCACTACACCTTCGTTCGGCTGTTTTCGCTGAGTATGGAGATGCGGATCATTAGAGACAAGACCCAGGACATCGTGATAGTCGACCCCTTCTACATGCGTGCCAAGATCTTGGGCAGCGGCGGGGACCGCAAGTCGCGAAGTTCTTACCTCGAAGGCGTCATTCGCAAACCCAGATAAGGATAACTTTCTCGTGCCTTACTTTCCGAGTAAGTCATCCCTCACCGCCCGTAACATATGATTTCTTAGATTTCGATCATTATTTTTTCTAACATTCCATGTTACGTGCGGTGACACACATTGCACACTCATCCTCTTAAGCCCGAAATATTCCATGGCCACGATTTCGACCCGCACCGTGACTCCAAGATAGACTACACAAATATCAAGAAAGTTCTTGATGATGTTCTCCCTGCCACGCCTAAATCTGGAGGCACCTTCGCCAAGCCAGCTCGTAGGCGGTACGGCGCGCACGTGTTTGCCCACAATACAAAGTTCTCCTGCGTCAAGCAGCCGCCTGGCGGTCAGAAGGATGCCTACTATGCCCTCCATCACATGCGAGCGATCGTACGGGACCCTCATCACCTTCTGCTACCAGATAATCTCAAAGATTGGGCCGCGAGCTTGTCGGCAATCCAGGATGCGGACATCAGACAAGAATTCTTTTGCATCCAGTCAAAGTTTGCGGAAATTATCCATCAAGATGTCCTTCGTACCTCGGGGCAGTTCTACCTCAGACATCAACCTTCCAACAGTGAGATAGACACAACGCTACAAATGCAGGCTAATAACGCCCGCGATTTCATGACCATCACGACAGACGGCGGCTTCATCCACGCCCGGTCCCATGAGTCGAGTCGGATGAGTGATGCTATGTGTAGTTCTGAAACATTGATTGGCTCATGTTGTAATTAAACTTTAATGAACTTGTATGTCTCTTTGGGTTGGACAGTCGTTCAACTTAGATGTAATCGATGCTATTAGTGTCTTGCTTATCTCAGCATCGGTTATTGCTCAGGTTACGAATGACCCAATCTATCTATCGCAACCACCCCTACTTTTAGTAGATGGAGATGCGCACCTAGAAAAGGTCTTCCGATCCTTTTGTTGCATACTTATATATTGCTTACGTATTGTCTGTTGTTTGGCTTGTGCATAGAGATGCCGTCGTATGTCGTGTGTACAAGGGTAAGGTTCCGAGTCTCGACGATCGGGAGGAGTATCGGAGACAGGTTCACCGCTTCAGCGGTAACAGTTACAAAGGGTACACCACTAGGGCGAGGCGGAATCTAGATCGCCCGCTATCTAGCGGGAGAGAGGAGGGAGCGTTGGAGGAACCGGATGAAGACCAGTTTCATCACGATGATGCTCATCGTGATGAGCGCAGCTCTCTTCTATGTGATGGTAGTTTAGATGATCGATATCGACTTGTAATGTGAAGACAAACTCGCTACTCGCGGTCTCGAGACTTGTAATGTTCTATCTTTGTTCGGTCTTTTGAATTCGGAGACTAATATGATGAATTGTATTCGAGACTAATCTTCTATTGTATTCGATGAATCTGCTGTTGTTGTGTGATGTTGTCTAAATTCTGTCCAATAATATATTTTGTAACCTGTGAAAATATCGAAAAGAAAAAAATCCTAATATTCATACTAGTGGCGCACCACACAAGACACTAATGGCGACTTGTGATAATCACACTAATGGCGCATCACCATTGGTGCGCCATTAGTATGCCAAAGCACATGGGTACATATGGCCCCTCAGGAGGCATTCTAATGGCGCACTGTGGGCTATACTAATGGCGCACTACCTGGTGCGCCATTAGAACACCAGATACTAATGGTGCACCGGTGGTGCGCCATTAGAATTTAATTCTAATGGCATGATGCTAGTGGCGCACCAGTGGTGCGCCATTAGTAGGCAAAACTGGTGCGCCACTAGCATGCTTTTTCCTAGTAGTGCACATACCAAATTATCAAAGTACCGAACGCGAATCATAAGAACGTGATGAAAACTAGCTTGACAATATTCCCATGTGTCCTCGGGAGCGCTTTTGCTATTATAAGAGTTTGTCCAGGCTTGTCCTTTGCTACAAAAAGGATTGGTCCACCTTGATGCGCTTTATTTACTTTTGTTACTTGTTGCTCGTTACAAATTATCCTATCACAAAACTATCTGTTACCACTTGTTTCAGTACTTGCAGAGAATACCTTGCTGAAAACCGCTTATCATTTCCTTCTGCTCCTCGTTGGGTTCGACAATCTTACTTATCGAAAGGACTATAATAGATCCCCTATACTTGTGGGTCATCAAAGTACTCCGTGAGCGACATCTTCAACATCAAAGATCTCTCCCCGTACCATGGTGATGAGGATTTCGATTCGAGGTCGGATCTTCCCCAAGGGAGGGGAGATGATGCGGAGCATCCTACGGTCATCCCCATGGACCTACCATCATCTCATTAAGAGCCAAGAGGACCCATGACACGAGCACAAGCTAGAGCTCTCAAGAACGAGGTGACTTCTTTCCTTAGTGATATCACATATGATCCACTCGAAACATGGCTACTACCTAAGTCCGATATGCTATGCATGATTAGGTGTCAAGAGGACCCTCCTCGAGACGCTCATGAAGAAGGACAATCCGCCAAGTTCACGGACAAGGAGAACCAGCGGAAGAAGTCAAGTGCAACTCCCAGGACCCGGACATCCGGCCAGGACCCCGGACATCCGGCCCCTGGAAATGTCACCAGCGCCAAGGAGCCATCGGCCAAGTCTACAGGCATCGGACATCCGGCCTCAGCCCGGCCATCCGGCCCGATAGCCCGGACATCCGGCCTCTGCCCGGAAATCCAGCGCCCGTCACAGAACATACCCGTAGCTGAACCACTTCAGCCCGGACATCCGGCCCGTCCTGAGCTCCCGGACATCCGGCCCGTCGCCCGGACATCCGGACCCCGTCTATCCAGAGAGCATCTAGGCCAGCCTCGCCAACCCGGACATCCGGCCCCTCGCGAAGGCCCGGACATCTGGCCCGTCGCCCGGACATCCGGCCTCCCCTGTATGCGCATAGTGTAAGGGCCGAGGCCCATGTACCTGATACGTCTCCAACGTATATATAATTTTTGATTGCTCCATGCTACTTTATCTACTGTTTTGGACTATATTAGGCTTTATTTTCCACTTTTATATTATTTTTGGGACTAACCTATTAACCTGAGGCCCAGCCCGAATTGCTGTTTTTTGCCTATTTGGTGTTTCAAGAAATGAATATCAAACAGAGTCCAAACGGAATGAAACCTTCGAACGTGATTTTCTCACCGAACGTGATCCAGAGACTTGGACCCTACTCCAACGAACTAAAGAGGCGGTCACGAGGGTGGGGCACGCCCCCCCCTGTATGCCCCCGCCTCGTGGGCCCCTGTTGCTCCACCGACGTACTCCTTCCTCCTATATATATACCACGCACTTCAAACGATCGAACAGGAGCCAAAACCTAATTCCACCGACGCAACTTCCTCAGATCCATGAGATCCCATCTTGGGGCCTGTTAGGAGCTCACGGAGGGGGCATCCACCACGGAGGGCTTCTACATCATCACCATAGCCCCTTCGATGAAGTGTGAGTAGTTTACTTCAGACCTTCGGGTCCATAGCTAGTAGCTAGATGGCTTCTTCTCTCTTTTGGATATCAATACAATGTTCTCCCCCTCTCTCGTGGAGATCTATTCGATGTAATCTTCTTTTTGCGGTATGTTTGTTGAGACCGATGAATTGTGGGTTTATGATCCAGCTTATCTATGAATAATATTTGAATCTTCTCTGAATTCTTTTACGTATGATTGGTTATCTTTGCAAGTCTCTTCGAATTATCCGTTTGGTTTGACCAACTAGATTGGTAGTTCTTGCAATGGCAGAAGTGCATAGCTTTGGGTTCAATCTTGCCGTGTCCTTACTCAGTGACAGAAAGGGTTGCAAGGAACGTATTGTATTGTTGCCATCGAGGATAACAAGATGGGGTATTTATCATATTGCATGAATCTATTCCTCTACATCATGTCATCTTGCTTAAGGCGTTACTCTGTTTTTAACTTAATACTCTAGATGCATGCTGGATAGCAGTCGATGAGTGGAGTAATAGTAGTAGATGCAGAATCGTTTCGGCCTACTTGTCCCGGACGTGATGCCTATATACATGATCATACCTAGATATACTCATAACTATGCTCAATTTTGTCAATTGCTCAACAGTAATTTGTTCACCCACCGTAGAATACTTGTGCTCTTGAGAGAAGCCACTAGTGAAACCTATGGCCCCCGGGTCTATTCTCATCATATCAATCTCCATACTTTAATACTTGCTTTGTTTTTACTTTGCCTTTTACTTTTCACTTTGCATATCTATACCAAAAATACCAAAAATATTATTTATCATCTCTATCAGATCTCACTCTCGTAAGTGACCGTGAAGGGATTGACAACCCCTAATCGCGTTGGTTGCGAGGAGCTATCATTTTGTGTAGGTACGAGGGACTTGTGTGTGGCCTCTACTGGATTGATACCTTGGTTCTCAGAAACCGAGGGAAATACTTGTGCTACTTTGCTGCATCATCCTCTTCTCTTCGGGGAAATCCAATGCGGTGCTCAAGAGGTAGCAGTACCCCTTCGCCCACCTAGACTATATATACTCTCCCATCTCCCTCTTTCTAGGGTTAGCATTGGTTTAGCTCATATGTGAGATAGAGCATTGCTCATCCATTACGGATCTACTCCACGAGAGAGACCCCGGCCTCTCTACGGAGAAAATCACCTTGGATTCAAGACCCCCTCTTGGGTGGCCCCATCAAGACCTCCTCATGGAGAAGAACCGGTTACCCTTTGTATCGTCCTTTGTTGATCGTGGATCTTGTATCTCCTCTTGTGGTTTGAGGATCTCGCATATGTGTGACTGTATCTTGTTGGTTTTAGTGATTCTCTTGTGTTTTCCCTCGTGTTTCCCCTCGTGTTCTTCGTGTTCTTAGTTGGGATCCGCTCCTTTCGTGAAAGATCGGCCGTATAGGGTTCCACCCTACATCACATTTACTTTGATGAGAAGGTGTTTCCTTTTTAGGAGCAGGTACCTCTCGTCGCCCCGTCGCCGCCGGCCACTGGCGGCTCTTCGGCGACCCCGTCACGTGGACGGCCCCGCTCGGCTCTCGGACCGCCTACGGGCTTTGGCGGTCCCCGCGCCATGGGATGAGCTGCGCTTCGCGCGCCACGCCGCCGTCGCCATCACCGCCCCCCTCGGGTGCCTCTGGTGCTGCGCCTTCCCCGGCCGTCTCGGGCGTCGCTCCTTCCCCGGTCGCCTCGGGCGTCGCCTCTTCGCCGGCCGCCTCGCCAGTGCCCTCCCCCGTGGTCTCGCCGGCTGCCTTGCTGCCGGCCTCACCAGCCACCTCGCTGACCCCCTTGCTGGCCACCTCGCCGGCCGTCTCCTCGAGCCTCGTCCCGGAGTTGTTGTCTCGCCCCCTCACTCGGTCTCGAGCCGGCGTTCACCGCCCTAGTCTGCGGTACTCCAGCGACGAGTATCTCCTCGCCGCCTCCACCACCGAGCAGTCCCCGATTCCCGTGTCCACCAGAGCAGCCCTTCATGATCCTCACTGGCTTGCTGCGATGTAGGAAGAGTTCGACGCTCTTTAGCGGAACCGTACTTGGACACTGGTTCCCCGGCCTTCTCATGCCAATGTCATCAACAGCCAGTGGGTCTTTCATCATAACACCCGCTCGGATGGTACACCTGAGCGCTACAAGGCTCGCCGGGTGGTCCGTGGGTTTCGGCAGCGTGCTCGTGTCGACTTCACTAAGACGTTTGCACCGATTGTCAAATCGGGCATGATCCGCACCGTCCTCCAGCTAGTGGTCTCCCGAGGCTGGCCGATTCATCAGATGGATGTCTCCAACGCCTTTCTTCATGGCCATCTTGAGGAGCAAGTTTACTATGAGAAGCCCACCGGCTTCATCGACGCCTCTCTTCCTAGGCATGTGTGCTTGCTGTCCCGGTCTCTCTACAGTATCAAGCAAGCACCTCACGCCTAGTACCAGCGTATCACCGGGTTCCTTCAGACACTGGGCTTCAGCGTCACTCGCTCAGATGCCTTGTTGTTTGTCTATCACCGCGGCGACACGACTGCATATTTGCTTCTCTATGTCGACGACATCATCCTGACGGCCTCCTCCGCAGCCCTTCTTCAGCAGATCCCTCTTCGGCTGTGTGATGAGTTTGCTATCTAGGACTTGGGCGCTCTCCATTATTTCCTTGGCATTGAGGTTGTTCGGTGACCCGGCAGCTTCTTTCTTCATCAGCAGAAGTATGCGCATGAGCTACTTGAGCGTGTCGGCATGCTCAATTGTCACCCTGTCGCTACTCCTGTTGACACGAAGGCCAAGGTCTCTGCTCTCGAGGGCTCGCCCGCGTCGGATGCTCCATTCTACCGGTCCATCATCGGTGCTTTTTGAGGATATGACTATTTGTGTAAGCCGCCAAGGAGGGGCCGGGTTACACAAAGAGGACTCATCAGAGGAAGCCCAAGTACAAGCATGAAGATGGCGTCTCAACAAGGGGCCTAAGGCCCACAGGCGACTTAAGGCCCGTTGTAGTAAACCGCCATAATGGCATGACTTGTATCATAAGGTAGACTTGACTAGTCACCGAGCGGACACTGCTTATGAGCCGCGGGACTCGTAAGCTTGCAGGCGCCAACCCGTGTATATAAGGGGACGACCCGCCGGTGGCTTAGGGCAAGAAACAACCCTTCGAGAACCGGGCATAGCGTATCTCGCTCCCTGGTCATTGAAACCTCAAGCAATACCAACCCAACTAGGCGTAGGCTTACCTTCACCGTAAGGAGCCGAACTAGTATAAACCCTCTCGTGTCCTTTGTCCCGATTAACCCCTTTAAGCTTCCTAGTTGCGATGGCTCCACGATTAAGTCCTTGCAAGAGGACATCTGCCGTGACAATTCCACGATATTTGGCGCCCACCGTGGGGCCAGCGCACGGTGGATTTGAGTTCTTGAAGGGCAGCTTCGAAGGGCTCAAGGGATACGTAGTGGGTCGGATGACCAAGAGTCGTCGCGGCAAGATCTACATCGACAACGAAGGCTGGGGCCCCGAGGCCGACTCAATTGAGTACGGGTACCGGGTCCCCTTTGGCGGAATTCATGTCTTCATCGGCCGGATTGGTGAGCCGGGCCCAGAGCCGGACAGCTGTACCGACCTCATTGAGACGGCTCAGCATGCGAAACCCGCTCAGATTCAACCTATGATGAAGCATGCCTTTGTGGGTTATGTTCATGGAGAGGCACTTTCGGAAGGATCTAAGGATGGCAAAGAGACGGTCGTCCCATCAGATGATGATTCGTCCTCCGGCTCAACAGATTCTCTGTATCAGGTCCAAGAAGGCATGCTAGGGGGCTGTTCTGACGACTCTAGTGTTCCAGATTACTATGAGCCGCCAAGCTGGGCAGGAGTCTTCATGGCTGGTACCCAACCCGGCCAAAACTCGACGGCTGCGACAGCAATAACGTCCGGGTTAGGAGCGGCCGGGGTAGGAGGCCCCGCGCGCCCGCCGGCTCAGTTGTTGATAGACCTTATGGACAAGTTGACGGCCTTGTTAACCTCCACGGTTATTCCTGCAAATCCAGATGAGCATAACGCGGAGGTGGCAAGGGTGCGTGAGGAGATAGCCCAGGCCAAGGAGGCCTTGGCGGCTGAGGACACCAGGCTAGCTGCGGAGCGGGCGGCTTTAGATGCACGGGCGCAGCGACTCCAGTCAGAGGCTTTCCAACTTAACATGAGTCTGAATGCATCCAATGAGGTTATGAGAAGGAGACATCAGAAAACCCAGTCCCGTCTGCCTCCGGTTTACGATCCTCGGAATCTTTTCACGACACCCGGAGCTGGTCCTAGCAATCCGCCCGAAGCCAATTAATTTATGACACCCGGAGCAGGAGGGCCGGTTCAGCCTCGAGAGACGGCACCTCTTCACGGGAGCATGGCCCCGCCCCGATACATACCAACACCTCCGGGCCACTTTTCCAACCCCATGGAGAACCTGATAGCAGCATCGGCGCGTCTGGCAGCTCTTCCAGTGGATGGTGACGACCCGACAGCGGTGGAAACCCGGAGGGCTAGGGAGCTTCTTCAGACGGCCTTGGCACAGCAAGAGGCTTATTCTTACAGCAGGGACAGGATTCATTCCACTCCTCAGCCTTAGGTAGCACCTCGACCAAACCGGAGTCCGAGTTACAGCAGACACATGGAGTCAGAGGCTTTATCAAGTAATGCCCAGCGTCGCAACCAACCCGGCGGCTATAACCCGGTGCAAGATCGATTGCGTCAGGAGGATGAGCAGGCGGTGTCGGGGATATACCCCGCGGTGTAAACCGGCCGGAAGTTAACCCGGCCGGACTTGGCGGTTTATTTGAGGTCCCGCTGGCACTTGACAATATTCATCTGGTGACCCGCCCAGACCTGGCAATTCACCAGCAACCCGCCAGGACGTTGTAACTCACTGGTGACCCGGCGGACGGGTCAGAGGAGCGGCAAGACCCGGTGGCCCGTCTGGCGGTTCATGTTCAACTATTGTGGGCCGGTTTAAGAGGAAAGGCATGAGGAATATTTACCTTACAAGAAGTTAAGACCAGGACTTGTATCCGGTTTGCATTAGAGATAGACTAGTTCTAATCCTAATAGGACTCCACATGTAACCCGCCCCTTCAACATATATAAGGAGGGGCAGGGCTCCCCAAAAAGGGACAGGCTACAAGCAAGAAGAAACAATCTTAAGGCTAGACACAAAGAGGAGAGCGGTTCTGGCGACTCCTCGTGATGATAATGAGACCTAGCCTCAAACAGCATGTAGGGTTTTTACCGGATGATGTTTCCCGGGGCCCGAAGCTGTCTAAATCCCTATCTTGTGTTGCGTCTCTCGATTCCTCTCAACCCCTCTCAAGCTACCACATAGATGCGTTGGCCTCACGACTAAGTCCTGACACTAAGGACATCTGCCGTGACAATTCCACGACAGGCGGCTCAATTAGCGGCTCAGCAGACGGCGTATGATGGTTTCCCAGAGTATCCAATGACTTCTGTTGGAGCAGGGGTGGCCACTAGAATCGGTGGTGTCCCTTGTCTGGTGTCGGCTCTGCGAGATGTGCGTCTGCCCAAGGATTTCAAGGGTCCTCGAAAGGTGCCGAATTACACGGTCGACTTACAGCCGGGGGCATGGATAGAAAGTTACGAGATGGCCATGGAATTATTGGAAGTCAGCGACGCGGCAATGGCTAAGTATTTCACCATGATGTTAGATGGAGCGGCCCGAACTTGGTTGAAAAGCTTGCCTCCCAATTCCATCAGTTCATGGGCGAGTTAAAGGCCGGTTCATCCGAACTTTAAAGATACTTGCAAGCAATCTATGTCCATTGTGGACTTGACCAATTGTAAGAAGGAGGAGGGTGAGTCCACAACACATTGGGTGTGCCGGGTCAAAGAAATAATACATTCATCTGATAAGATGGATGCCGGCTCTCCGGTACTTATGCTCCATCGAATTGTCGTTTTGTGCGGTGAAGCGGTAGGCGCCTTAAGCGTGATTGCAATGACATGGGTATGCTGATGGCGGCTTTGGTTAAATATGCGGATTCTGATACTACTGATGATCCCATGTCTGAGGAGGAAAAGACAGGGAAGGGAAAGAAGAACGGCAACGGAAAGGGTCAGCAGCAACAGCCGGGAAATCAAGGTGGTAGCAAGCGTAAGTCGGACGGTAACCCGGCATTTGTGTCCAATGCTAATGCCCAAGGTAATAACAAGAAGCGTAAGGGGAGAAGACCTCCTCGATCTGGTGGCTCAGGTCCATCTCTTGAGCAGCTTCTGAATGAGCCTTGTCCAAGACACGGTACTCGAGAAAATCCTGCCACCCACTTATGGAAGGACTGCGCGATCATGAAGGCTTTCAAAAATTCAAACATGTTTGATGGCAATCACGGATCAGGCGGCGGTTCAGGAGCATGTGTTTTCCATGGCCCGGGTGGCGGCTCAAGTTCCGGTTTTCAAGGTGGTCAAGGTGGCTATAATCAGCAGCAGTCCGGTCAAGGAGGACAGCAGCAGCAGCAGTCAGGTTATCAGAGCCATCCAAAACAGTTAAACGGTGGGCAATACCATGTGTTTACCACTAACTTGTGTAAACATGACCAGAAGGTTCATAAAAGGGCTGTGAATTTGGTTGAACCGGCGGTTCCCCGTTATCTGAGGTGGTCAGAACAGCCTATCATTTGGAGTAGAGAAGATCACCCCGGGTTGATAACCCGGGTCAGTTAGCCTTGGTGGTAGCCCCTCAGGTTGGTGGATATAAATTCACTAAGGTACTCATGGACGGCGTAAGCAGCATCAATATTCTCTATTATGAGACCTTTCGCCGTATGGGTCTGACTGATAAGGACTTGAGGACGTCCAACACTGTTTTCCATGGGGTGGTACCCGGTAAGTCAGCGTATCCTGTTGGAAAGATCGAGCTGGAAGTGGCTTTTGGAGACGAATACGATTCGTGGCTGAGAAGTCGACGTTTGAGGTAGTCAAAATCAGAAGCCCATATCATGCTCTGTTTGGACGGCCGGCTTATGCCAAGTTCATGGCACGACCATGTTATGTTTATCTACAGCTCAAGATGTCGGGTTACAAGGGCACCATCCTTGTGCATGGGAGTCGAAGGTGGCCTTGGAGTGCGAGGAAGGAGATGCGGCTTATGCTGAATCCGTTTGTTTGAAGAGGAGCTGAAGTTTTATCAAACTAATGTTGACCCGCAGATATGACCTCTTTGAAGAAGCCAACCACGAGCAAGACTAGGCTTTGAAATTTAAGTCGACGCCGAGACAAAACTGGTTGACTTCACTCCAGGTGACTCTTCCAAGCAGTTCAACATCAGTACCAATTTGGATCCCAAATAGGAAAGCGCGCTCATCGAGTTCATCCGTGAGAACAGGGACATCTTTGCATGGAAACCTTCTGACATGTCGGGTGTCCCGAGAGAACTCGCTGAGCACACTCTTAATATTGATCCAAAGTATAAGACGGTCAGGCAGTTTCTCCGGTGATTCAATGAGGAAAGGCGAAAGGCTATAGGGGAAGAGGTCGCTCGGCTCTTAGCGGCAGGGTTCATCGTGGAAGTTTTTCACCGGAGTGGTTGGCTAACCGGTGCTTGTGCTCAAGAAAAGCGGCACTTGGCGGATGTGTATCGATTACGGACCTAAATAAAGCTTGTCCGGCTGATCCTTTGCTCGCCCGCATTGATCAAATCATCGATGCCACTGCGGGTTGCGAGCGGTTGAGCTTTTTGGATGCTTACTCTGGTTATCATCAGATCAAGACGGCAATTAAGGACCGGGAGAAGACGGCTTTCATTACTCCATTTGGAGCCTTCTGCTATGTGTCTATGCCGTCTGGGCTCAAGAGTGCCTAGGCGACTTATCAGCGGTGTGTGCAGAATTGTCTCCACAATCAGATTGGGCGCAATGTTCATGCTTATGTGGATGACATTGTGGTGAAGTCCAGAGAGAAGGAAACCTTGATATCCGATTTAAAGGAAACCTTTGATAATCTCCGGGTCTACAAGATGATGCTTAACCCGGACAAGTGCGTTTTTGGTGTACCTGCAGGCAAGCTTTTGGGATTCCTGGTCTCAAACAGGGGCATTGAGGCTAACCCGGAGAAGATCAAGGCGATTACCTCTCTGGCTAAGCCGGCGTGCATCAATGATGTTCAGCGACTAGCGGGTCGCGTTGCTGCTTTAAGCCGATTCATAAGCCGGCTAGGGGAGAAGGTTGTACCATTTTATCGACTCGCCGGAAGACGGAGAGGTATCTTGATAATTGGAGTCAGATGAATTGAGGGGTCGGCGAATTAGACCCGCCAAAGGAAAAGCAGAATGTAAATTGGAGATAACCTCGGTCCGGCGTTTCCTGGTTATATCGGGTAAGCCGGGGGAGAGTTCTGCATCTTGAGTGGCCCGAGTTTGCCTCTGGTTCTCAAGTTGTTGTTGCTTCGAAAGAAATTGAGGATCTTGGTAAGCTAGAGGGTGTGAAAACCTTACTTTCCGGGTCACCCTTCGGATTTTTTGTGTTGGCAAAGGCTCTGAGTCAGAGGAAATTATAGTTACCTCTTCGCCAGCTGCTTGACTATTTCCAGTATCCTCCTAAAAGGATCAAATGTCAGTAAAGTAATGGCAAGGGAGTTAAAGAAAATTGAAAAATATTACCTCTTCCTCATCCGAAGAAGAGTCATCCAATTTAAACATGTCAGAGGCGCTGGGTTTCTTCTTCTTAGAGGTGCCCGTCCTGGCGGTTTTTCTTTCAGTTTTCTTGGCCGCCCTGGCCTGTTTAGCAGCCTCATGGTCATACTTGACCTTCCAAAAATCATCACCGGCCTGTGGAAGCAGATAAAGAATCATAAGTATAAGAAGGTAACATATAAAAGAGTATTTGTGAAGATTAGTAACTTATCGCAGGAGCCGGGTTCTTCTTGCAGAAGGGAAGTAAGCGAAGGCATTCTTTGATTCTGATGCCTTCCTTCAACATAGATTGGACTGTAGCATCTACCGCATCGTCTGATAAATCATCAGAGCTATGACGCATTGAGTCATCCTTTTCGCCTGTATAAGTACACATTAAGCGCGCGGCGGCTTAATGGTAGTATCCGCCAGTGACGGACTCGAACCGGATCGATGCCATTTAAACCGTTCCCTAGAAGAGCTTTGATCTTCTTGATGGTGGGGTTGAGAGGCGGCGTTCAATAGCGGATAACTTATCGCCAAATAATGATTGGATTCGAGACGCAGGGCGCGAAAGCCGGGCAGTGGCTTCTCATCAGCCGGTGATGTATCTTGGCAGTAGAACCACGTCTGGTTCCAGTCTTTCGGGTGACTTGGTAGCTCAGCATAAGGGAAAAGACAATCTCTTCGCCGCTGGATGGAGATGCCGCCAAGTTCAAGACTAGGCCCGTTGGCACGTTCGTTTTGCCGGTTCAAATAAAAAAGTTCTCTGAACAAAAGCAGATTTGGTTCTTTTCCCAGGTACACTTCGCAGAAAACTTGAAAATTGCAGAGATTTGACACGGAGTTGGGCCCGATGTCTTGAGGTCTAAGGTCAAAGAAGTTCAGAACTTCTCTGAAAATTTTTGAGCCGGGAGGGGCAAATCCCCGGTTCATGTGATCCGTGAAAACTATCATTTCCCCGTCTTTTGGTTGAGGCTTTTCTTCGGATGGGTCAGGAACACGATAAGACATGACCTCCTTTTTGGCAGATGGCCGACTTCACAAATTCGCCAGTTTACTCTTAGTGACCGTGGATGGGACCCAGCTGCAGGTTACAGGAACTTTTGCCGCCTTAGGTGCCATGACAACAGTTGGCCTATTACAAAATAAGAAGTTCCGGTTCAAATTTTAACCCGGGAGGACAATATCCAAATTACTGAAGGTAGCGGCTTATGAAGGGGCCTAATGATATAAGGGTGATTGTGCGACAATATTTAAGCCGCTACAAACATCAAGAGCGATTCAAAAAATTTAAAGTCATGAGAAGACGGCAAGGATTACAGCTCAGTATCACTTATTTAAACCGGACACCTGGACAGTTGTGTTTAAAGGGCATTTACCAGAAGAAGCTTTCCGGGTGATAGAAACAACTTTCACAGATGACAGCTATTATTTTGGATCAAATTATTGTTCTGAAGGAAATTTTTTTCTAGACCTAAAACAGAGCAGAGAAGTTCACGCACTCGAAGAAAGTTCCCAAACAAGGGAGATGAGATCTGTTTTTATGCAAGATCAACACAAACAACTACCGCAGCAGTTCTGCACAGTTTTTACGATCTAAGCATGCTGTGGAGGTACAAGCTAGCAAGGGTTTGCGTCGGGCGGTGATGAACGCCGACGAACTCAGGAAAGTTCTGATGCAGATCTAAAGAAAGGAAAGGAGAGGAACTCACGGATGAACTTGAGCTGCGGAGGTTCGCCGTTGATTTCAGGTCCGAGTCAGGCTGATGCAGCGGCCTGAGTCGATGAAGACGAGGGGTTCGACGGCGGCGGCGGTGGAGCTTGAGTGGCAGAGAAGAGAGGAAGAAGACGACTGGAAGGAGAAGAATGAAAGACCTGAAGTCGCGCCTATTTATAGGGAGAAGATAACCGAGACGGCGCGGGAAACAAGGAGATAAGAATTACTATCCAGCTGCCCTGACGCCTCGATTTTCGGAACAATCAATTAAAGCAGAGATCCGCTGAAGGATACGATGGAATAGAAAATGAATTAAGGAAAGGATGACGTCACGCCGGGTTAAGAGGGATCCAGAAGATGACGTCATTGCGGGTTAAAGAAAACCCTTTGGATAGTCAGTAGACTGAAGATTTATTCTTTAAATATATTTTTGGATTGACATGAACAGGTTCAGGTCAATCTGGGGCCTAATGTTGGGGATATGACTATTTGTGTAAGCCACCCAGAAGGGGCCGGGTTACACAAAGAGGACTCATCAGAGGAAGCCCAAGTACAAGCATGAAGATGGCGTCTCAACAAGGGGCCTAAGGCCCACAGGCGACTTAAGGCCCGTTGTAGTAAACCGCCATAATGGCATGACTTGTATCATAAGGTAGACTTGACTAGTCACCGAGCGGACATTGTTTATGAGCCGGCGGGACTCGTAAGCCGCAGGCGCCAACCCGTGTATATAAGGGGGCGACCGCGGCGGCTTAGGGCAAGAAACAACCCTTCGAGAACCGGGCATAGCGTATCTCGCTCCCTGGTCATCGAAACCTCAAGCAATACCAACCCAACTAGACGTAGGCTTACCTTCACCGTAAGGAGCCGAACTAGTATAAACCCTCTCGTGTCCTTTGTCCCGATTAACCCCTTTAAGCTTCCTAGTTGCGATGGCTCCATGATTAAGTCCTTGCAAGAGGACATCTGTCGTGACAATTCCACGACAGTGCTCTTCACTATCTGACTCTCACCCGGCCGGATCTACAGTATGTTGTTCAGCAGGTGTGTCTTCATATGCACGCCCCTCGTGACTCCCGTTGGACACTCGTGAAACGGATTCTCCGATACATCCATGGCACGATGTCTCTTGGACTCACTCACACGGCGTCCACTTCTGTGGAGATGGTGGCTTATTCCGATGCGGACTGGGCTGGCTGCCCTGACACCCGTCGCTCCACCTCTGGCTACTGCGTCTACCTTAGTCCTTCACTCGTCTCGTGGCCGTCCAAGTGACAACCCACAGTTTCGCGCTCCAGCGCGGAGGCCGAGTACCGAGCAGTGGCTAACGCCGTCGTCGAGTGCACCTGGCTACGACAGCTATTTCAAGAGTTGCATCATGATGTCTCCCAGGCTACGGTTGTCTACTGTGACAACGTCTCTGTGGTTTACCTTTCTGCCAACCCCGTTCATCATCGCCGGACTAAGCACATTGACCTGGACATTCACTTTGTGCATGAGCAGGTGGCCCTTGGACGCATTCGGGTCCTCCATGTTCCGACCGCACAACAGTTCGCCGATGTGATGACTAAGGGACTGCCTACTTCCACCTTCGAGGGGTTTCGTTCCAGTCTCTGCGTCTCGCGCCGCTCGATCAAGGGCGGGGGGGGGGGAGTGTTGAATATATTGTGTACGTGTATATTGTGTCGTGGGCCCACCTCCTAGTTCTCCTGTATAGTTGAGGTTGTGGCCCCATCTTGTACATCATATATACGTGCCTGATGCACCGATCAATGCAATTGTGTTGCACAGCCTATTCCAGTCTTCCACCGTCTCAACCTTAGTTCAAAAAATTTGTATTAAAATTAATACAAAGTTGAGACGTTTATTTTGGGACGGAGGGAGTATATTATTTTTCTCTTCATTTTGAGAATATAAGAAAGACCAACACGTGTATAGGAACGACTCCACATGTACGTACACAGCTGCTTGTTTCTTCCAAGCTGGCGCAGCATATATGGCAGCAGATGAAGGATGTTGTTGTGTAGCGCTGGATCTGGAGCTGTCAGAGTGCGTGGTTCGCCGGTAGACACGCGGGCGTGCATGTAGAGATAGTTAAGAATGCAAACAACTGTACAGCCGGGGTCCTAGCTGGAACCACATACGGTTGTAACCAGGCTGATGTGTGTCTAATCTCTGTACAACTATGTATCTATGCCCCGGGTCCGTATAAACAGACGTATCGATTAAATTGACCCATCACGTCAAACTGAAGACAAGCCGGTGCAGTGTGTGCGAGCCTCCAAACCAACCCCCTTCTTGTCAATGAGCAATGATGATAAAGCTAGCTAGGTAGCTGCCTAACTGCACTGAATCAACATCAAGCTTGTTGCGTTCACTCACTCACTGGCGCCATGTTCAGATTGGATGGGCAGTTAATTGACCCTTTCTTTTGCGAGAGAGAGTTGAACCCAAGTAGTACTATGCGTGCGTGCCCATGAAGCATGTATACTCGATCGGTAGAGCATCCAAGCTAGTCCAACAATTTAAAGGCGTCGTATTGTAGCAGGCTACACTACCCTGTCGTGCTCGTGCATGCCGAATGAATGCCCCAGCAGTGGCTGCCTGCACAAGCACGCACGCCTTTCGGTTTAAGTCTCTTCTTCTTCGCGTGTGCCTAATCTCCGTACTGGTACACACTGCTACTGGTAGCTCATTGATTCGTCTGTCTCACCTTCATTCGTGTCTCTCTCGATCGTTTTCTGGACAGGTGGATGGATGGCTTCAGGGTACTGTTCCGACTGCACAAGGTGGTCATTCATTATGTCTGGGTGATGGGTCGGCACCGGTGCGTGCGCGGTTGCGGCTGGATCGAGCTTCATGTGGAGAGAAGGGCTAGCTGCATGCGGTATGGTTTGTGACTGCGACGTCCGTCGTCCTTGGCTCTGGAGAAAAGAGGAGGAGAGGCGACGGCGAAGGCCGAGTCCACGAGTGCGTGCTGCGGGCCTGCAGCGGCCGGTTGCTGTCCGGGCGGGGCGGCTGACTCCGACCGCCCGCCGCGCCGCGGATCCAGGGGAGATTAACTAGACGTAGGCTTGACCCGACTTGATTTACCGGCCGGCCGGCCTAATTCAACAAACTGTTCGGACGTACCTTGTCTCCTTTCTGCGTTGTTTTTTCTTTTTTCGAGGAAGAGAGGTCATGTGTGTTTCTTGCGTGCTCCTCAAGTCGCATTTTCATGTTTTTGTGTACTCCTCAAGTCACATTTTTATGGCTTCATCATCAAAGCCTTGGGACCGGTCGGCAGCAGCACGCATCACATCACTCACATGCACACCTTGCCGGTGACCAATGCGCGCAAGGGAGTACTGCTGCTACTAGCATCAACCAGAGTTGGCGGGTAGAGGTCCTTGAGTGATTCAGTTCCTCAGCTGTTCACCTGCTCGCTGCTGCTGCTTATGGCGTGGCTGTGACGCGGGCCACGTACGCTAGACGGAGTCCTCGCGCGGGGGACGTGATCAGTTGGCGACGATTCCGACATGGGCTCCAATTGTTTAGCTTCACAGCTGTCCGGGAGAGAGTGTCTACGGCCATCACGCACGCCGTCAATTTCTAATCAAGCACTTTGCTGCCGCTACCGACCTGCCCATTACCTGTCATAAAATGACGACGTTTGCTTTCTCCGACGATGGAGATTGCAGCCACCGCCATGGCTGAACTGCGGGCACAGCAGCTTCTGTCGTTTCACGGGTCTAGCCTTCTTTGTTGAAACGGTTTCACGGGGCTTTGGAGTGCAAGCCTAGAATTGAAGTGCAAAAGACAAGCCTAGAATAGAAGTGCGTGCCGGCAAAGAGGTGGCAAGCTACGTACTATGTCGATCCCGTGACTACGGGCGTGTTGGCTTGCAGCCGTTGCTGTCCGGTCCGGCCGACTCCGACCGCCGTCCGCACCACCACCGCGGATCCCCGAAGAATCAACGAGCACAGGCCAGGAGAAACCGTGACTTGATTTGCCGGCCTAATCAAACTGCCCGGAAGTGCAGGATTCATCAATCAAACATACAACGTCCCGTCGAGGTCAAAATTTTTTTTTTTTGCACCTACGTGGGACGTGGCTGCAATGCTCATCGATGTACGGTGCTCCTCGCGATGACATTTTCTTTTGGTCTTGCAATCCCTAAACCATGTCCCTTTTTTCCTTCCTTTTTCGTGTGTTTCTCGTGAAGTACTCCTCAAGCCACATTTTTACGACTTGGAAGAATTGGGACCGGTTGGCAGCAGCCAGGAAGGCATCACACCATTCACGCCATGCACCGTTGCTCTTGATGAATGCGCACGAGTGACTACTGTGTAGCATCGGTTATGTATACAGCTGGTAGGTAGAGGTCAAGTAATTAAGAAGAGAAAATAAAAGGAGGGTCAAATCCAAGTCCAGGATTTTTTTTCTTTTTGAGATCAGGATCATGTATGGTGTGAATGTGACTTGGGCCGAGACCAAGTCCATGGATCCGTCCGCGTGACGTGATCACTTGGAGGCCTGCCGGTTGGCAAAGCGAAGCTGGCTTTGACTGTCAGTAGCTATTTGGGATCACAACTGGATTCTAAGGGATAGCTTTAAGCGCCCCATCACCTCCCTTGTCCCGAACCCACCTACGCTGGTGAAACATCTTATTGACGCCACTACGGCTACCTGGAAAGAGAAGATGACCAGCGCTGTTTTTACCCCGTTTGATGCCCATGAAATTTTGAAGATTCCTCTATGCACGCGTCGAGTTGATGATTTTTGGGGTTGGCACTTGGCATGAAGAAAACCATGGAAAGCTCAGCATCAGGAGCGCATATCGTATGATACTAAGGACAAAAATCCATCGGAAAGCTTGGTTAAACGAATCAGAAGGTTCACTCGCATGTCCAGCATGGGAGTAAGCAGTGGAGCAGCATTTGGCATATACAAGTCCCGTCCAAAGTCAGAATGTTCGTGTGAAGACTAGCGAGACAGTCCATGCCAACTGGCGAGCTCTTGAACCACCGCAACATGTCATCAGAAGTTAGCTGCAACCTATGTGGGGCAAGAGACACATGGAGGCATGCTCTCCTCACTTGCCCGATGTCAAGCAATGTCTGGGCGCTGGCTCCAGAACACCTAGTCGAAACCCTGGCACAGGAGGAATGTTCTCATGAATGCTCTAAGGACTGGCTGTTTCACATACATGAGATAATGAACAAGGAAGACTTTGTGAGGACTATTGTTACGGTGTGGGCAATATGGAGCGCGCGGCGCAAGGCAATTCACGAGGCCATCTTCCAATCACCAGTGACAATTAACGGCTTTATCACAAGGTTGATTTCGGAGCTACAAGTAGTACATACACCGAAGACACAGACGACTACCGCAAGGACATCCAGGCCGACGCAGTGGCAGCCGCCAGTGGCCAACTGTGCAAAAGTAAATGTAGACGCGGCGGTTTCTCGTCATGGAGGCTATGGGGCAGTGGCAGCCATTAGTCGCGATGCAACGGGCAGTTTTTTGGGAGCTTCAGTGCTAGCCTTTCGACACCTTGCTGATCCGCAAGTGCTTGAAACACTGGCTGTGCGTGAGGCACTTGCCCTTTCTGATGATCTTTACTTAAGGCGTATTCATGTGGCCAAAGACTGCAAAGGTGTCATAGAAGATATCCAGAAGAAGAATACTCCCAGCTATGGAGCAATCATACGCGAAATCTTAAATCATTCAGCATCTTTTGATTTTTGTAATTTCAGTCACGAGTTTAGGAGCTCAAACTTTGAAGCTCACAATCTTACAAAGCATGCACTCTCTCTTGGTGGTGGCCGCCATGTCTGGTTGGGGCACCCCGGAGATCTTTCATCTGTCCCTGTAAACATTGTGACGACTTAATAAAGCTTTGCAAGTTTGTCTAAAAAAAACTGTCTGAAAGAGTGTTTCTCAAAAAAAAAAGCTATCTGAAAGAGTGTTGCTCAAAAAAAAAAAAAAAGCTGCCTGAAAGAGTAGAGCATCTAGTGTTGTACTTAAGGACTTCGCTATTGCCACCGACCTGCAAATCGGCGTTCACAGGACGACCGTGCTTTGTCTCTCTTAATTACGATGGAGGTCTAATGGTAACACGGTGGCAGCAGCAGCTTGTGTGGTTTCACGGATCTGTATCTTGGCCTATCTTTATCCCATATCTGCCTTGTGACCCATCACCTCTACTCTAAAATGTGACAAATACTCCTTTCAAAAAAATGTGACAAATACTCCTACCTCCCTCCCTGTATGGAGACCAGCCCTATTTTGCAAAGGTGATGGGGGTTGATGCTGGTCACTGTCTTGACCTTGTACCCTATTACTTCGTGTCATCTTTCCCCTATCTCTGCTCGACCATGATTAATTCCAAGGTCGACAAGTATAGCTTTCTCTTGGACAGTTGAGGGCACATGCTCTGTACTTGGGGCCCGCTCTCTTGACAGGCAGATCGGACCACCTTAATTGCCACCAGCATCTACACGTACTGACTAGTGCTCCTGGAGAAGACGGATGCAACAGGATGTTTTGGTTGCTTGGTCGTAGTACAGTACAGTAGCTGATCGATGTGCCACTAGCATCAGGGTTGGCGTCTGTTGCTGTTCTCGCCGGTGGACGCGTAAGCGAGCCTTTGTGACGCTGCAGGGAGGGCCGAGTCCAATTCTGTCTGCGCCTCTTGGCAACCTACCGCCGGCGACTGACTGACTGACTAGTCCGACCGCCGCTCGCCGCGCCGTGGATCGTGGAGAAGCGGGGAAGGATGGGACACAAAAAGCGAAAAAACATGCGAGTTCAGCCGCGCAAACGCACAAAAATGAAAGGAGTGCGAGTCCACATGCATGTTTTCCATGGGTTTGGTTTATTTTTCCAGAAAAGTCTACTAGGCTTTTATTAATCAAAGTTCGGAATTACAGGTAGAGCAACAGAATCATGAGGCGACCCTAACCAAACATGTCGCCCCTCATCTAAAGAAAGCTAGAGCATGAGGTTCATATATATCAGGGTGGACACGGTCCGGCCGGTCCGGGCCCTGACCGAGCCGCTGTCTGGACCGGCCGCCGGCGGACCGGACCGGACCGGACCGAGCAGTGCCACGGTCCGCTTTCCATGGACCGGACCGCCGGTGATAAAGCTCGGGCCGGACCGAGAAGACCGCCCATGGCGTCGTACGGCGACGGCAAGTGGCGGCGCATGGCGATTGCGAGCTCCTACAGGAGATTACGGGGCACGGGGAGGAGAGGAAGAAGAGAGACACAACGCGTGCCCATCATGAGCGCGTTTAAGAGGTCGGGGAGGCCAGATACATGACGACGGCGATGAATGGAGATGTTGCCATAGAGGTGGTGGCGTCACAGGAGTCGGTGGAGGTCACCTCGACATGGGGCTGCAGGAGTTCTTCATCCGGGAAGCCCCCGAGCGAATGAAATTCAAGGGCGGGTCTGTTCTTGATGACACGCAATTAATCTCGTTGTCTTGTTGTTTCCTATTTTCTTTTTGAAGGGTGTTTTCTATTTTCTGTCACGTTAATACTATTTGTTTTTTGAAAGAATCACGTTCAATCTGTTGAGTCGATAGGAGTCCACATTTTAGGATCATTGCATGTGGCATAACTATCCTTTTTACAATTTGCATGTAAGTAGGGCCTGTAACGTGTATGCACACGTACAAATGTACATTCAGTCGTACAAATTCTGATCTGGCCTTTCGTAAAAAAAAATTCTGATCTGGCACAAGTTAATAGGATCGTGCGGAGGTGTAGGCTGGAAGGAGCGCATGCGATCGAGCCCATCTTTCTCGTTCTTTCTGTTTCTGCTCCGTTGAATAAAAGGAAAAGTCCAACGTTTTAGGCAACACTTTCGCTTCGGTACAAGCCCCCTAAACACATCAATGAATGAGATTTAACCATACCTCTTCATAAGAAAGGGTAGGATGGCCCTTTTTTTCTAAAATACGTCGTCCGCCCGCCGAAATGTATAAGCCGTACGCCTATTGGGCCGGCCCATTGACGACGGCTGCAGGGGGTGTGGTGTTCACGGGATGTAAAAGTTCACAAAACAAATAGGAATCGAACCACGGACCTCTTGTTTGTGAGGCTAAGAGGCATACCACTTGAGCTGTACAATGTTTGTGAAAAATTAAAAGCGTACGAATTTAAGAATTAGTCCGTCCGGATTTATTGACAAGACAGGATTGCCAAGACCAAGGCACATCGGGGCCAGTTTTTGGTATTGAATCTGCCCAATTGCCCAATTAGTGAGCAGGATTGAAGGATATTAACTATTGTAAATTAATTGCCAAATTGCGTCGCATCTCCGAATGCTCTCGCATGCATTGCTTTTTTTACCGTACGCATATATATGGGCTGCATGGCCCATGACCCATGGCCCTCAGACTGGTCACAATGGGCAAGAACATAAGCTAGTAACTTACACACTTTTCTAGATTATGTTACTATCTCCATAATGGGTAGGAACATCTATGTAGTGTCATGAAACGATGTATTTATTAGATTATAGACTAATTGTTTCTTGAAGTGTGTGATGTTCCGGTAACTTAGCTAGTGATCACAAGCACCTCTCTCTTCATTAGATATGTACCACATAAGCAAAGTTGTATTGGAGTGTGTGATGTTACTCCTAAGTTCCTTCCCATTGTGACCAGCCTCATAGCGCACCTTTCCCTTAACAACTTGCAATTAATTTACAATGACTAACAAATTGCCTATTAATTCAAGCCTAGGGAATAGCAACCTGCCTTACAAAAACCGACTTCCACAGGTGGCTTTCCAGCCTAAAAAACCCGAGCAGAGGTAACATCAACGCAGAATTCAGACACCTTTTCAAATTTTCCAACATTTCTTCAAAATTCTCTAAAAAGTACAATAATTTTCTAAAATTCAACAAATTTTTGAACAACTTGAACACATTTTGAAAAATTCACTTTTTTAAAACGCATGAATATTTTTTGAAAATTTTGAAAAATATTTTTCAAAAGCATGAACATTCAATTTTTTTAAAGATATATCTTAGTTCAAAATGTTAAGAACATTTTTTTCAAACAACATTTTGAACAATTTTAAAGAGAGATATGAAGCGTGCAAATATTAAAGAACCAAAATTTTGAACAATTTTCTGAACACGAGGGCTTTCTTTTTGGCTTCTTATGTGGCAAATGTAGCCTTTTGAATTTTCATGCCGATTTTTTAGTGTTTTTTAAAACTGATTTTTGTTCTGTTATATTCTGGTTTTTTTTCTTTTTATCATTGTTTTTTCCTCTTATTTCAAATGCGTGAACTTTTCATAAATTTGAAAATGGTTGCGTTTCAAAAAAAGTTCGTGTTGATCCACAATGTTAACAATCGTAAATAACAGAAGCACCAATTTTTTTAAAATTTTCAAGAAATGGCTAGCACATAAGAAATATTCATGTTGATTTATAATGACGGAAATTGCATAAAAGAAGCATTAAAATTAGAAAAAACTATATGCTCATGAATGCATTTGTGTGGCTTGTGTGGCCCACTCCTCCCAACTGGTGGTTTTTTGGACTACGGATAAATGACCCTAACTTCTTGCAGCTACCTAGCACGGACATATGATGTATCAATGCCAGTTTGAATGACTTTTGACATTGTTTGCATGTTGCGATATGTCCGGCCATTTAGCGATCCTTTTTCACTGAGAAATCTCCAGAAAATGCAGAAGTTCTCAAAAATTTGAACAACTTGGCATGATGTCTCGAATTGGTCACAGAAGCTGGCGGAAATCTTTTTAGGCCATCTGACGGATGTCAAAAAACAACATTCTTTTAAACGGACCCTTCTGGCCTATCTGAACACCCTCTGTTGAACATGGTCTATTTTTGGACATCCTTAAAATTACCTAACTTTTGCAAGTAGGTGTGCATGCTCATGGTAGGCGTCCTTGCCTACTTTGAACGACTTTCAACACCGTATGCAAATTGTGACATGTCCGGCCATTTATCAATATTTTTTATCCAAGAAAACTTCAGAAAATGCAAAATTTGTCGAAAACGAAAACAACTTGGCATAGTGCCTTGAATTGGTCATACAAGCACATGAAAAAATTTTGGACCATTTCAAGGATATAGAGAAGCAACATGCTCCCAAACTGAGCGGTCTAGCTTACGTGTACACCCTGTTGGGGAACGTAGTAATTTCAAAAAATTTCCTACGCACACGCAAGATCATGGTGATGGCATAGCAACGAGAGGGGAGAGTATTGTCCACGTACCCTCGTAGACCGTAAGCGGAAGCGTTATAACAACGCGGTTGATGTAGTCGACGTCTTCACGATCCGACCGATCCAAGTACCGAACGCACGGCACCTCCGAGTTCAGACACGTTCACTCGATGGCGATCCCGGACTCCGATCCAAAGAAAGCGTCGGGGATGAGTTCGTCGAAGACGACGGCGTGGTGACGATGATGATGCTCCACGGCGCAGGGCTTCGCCTAAGCTCATGACGATATGACTTTACCGGCGAGGGCTTCGCTAAGCTCCGCAGCGATATGACCGAAGTGGAATATGGTGGAGGGGCACCGCGACACGGCTAAGGAACGATCCGTAGATCAACTTGTGTGTCATGGGGTGCCCCCGCCTCGTATATAAAGGAGCAAGGGGAGGAGGCCGGCCCTAGGAGGGCGCGCCAAGTGTGGAGTCCTACTAGGACTCCCTAGTCCTAGTAGGATTCCACCTCCTTGTTGGAGTAGGAGAGGGGAAAGAGGGGAGAGGGAGAAGGAAAGGGGCTGCGCCCCTAGTCCATTCGGACCAGGGGGGCGCAGGCCTCCTCCTTTGGCCTCTCTCCTCTATTCCCGTATGGCCCAATAAGGCCCATATACTCCCGGCGAATTCCGTAACTCTCCGGTACTCGAAAAATACCGAATCACTCGGAACCTTTCCGAACTCGAATATAGTCGTCCAATATATCGATCTTTACGTCTCGACCATTTCGAGACTCCTCGTCATGTCCCCGATCTCATCCGGGACTCGAACTCCTTCGGTACATCAAAACTCATAAACTCATAATATAAGCATCATCGTAACGTTAAGCGTGCGGACCCTACGGGTTCGAGAACTATGTAGACATGACCTAGAACTGTTTCTGGTCAATAACCAATAGTGGAACCTGGATGTTCATATTGGCTCCTACATATTCTATGAAGATCTTTATCGGACAAACCGCATAACAACATCGTTGTTCCCTTTGTCATCGGTATGTTACTTGCCGAGATTCGATCATCGTATCCAATACCTAGTTCAATCTCGTTACGGCAAGTCTCTTTACTCGTTCCGTAATGCATCATTCCGTAACTAACTCATTAGCTACATTGCTTGCAAGGCTTATAGTGATGTGCATTACCGAGAGGGCCCAGAGATACCTCTCCGACAATCGGAGTGACAAAACCTAATCTTGAATTATGCCAACTCAACATATGCTTTTGGAGACACCTGTAGAGTACCTTTATAATCACCCAGTTACGTTGTGACGTTTGGTAGCACACAAAGTGTTCCTCCGGTAAACGGGAGTTGCATAATTTCATAGTTGCAGGAACTTTGTATAAGTCATGAAGAAAGCAATAGCAACATACTAAACGATCAAGTGCTAAGCTAACGGAATGGGTCAAGTCAATCACATCATTCTCCTAATGATGTGATCCCGTTAATCAAATGACAACTCATGTCTATGGTTAGGGAACATAACCATCTTCGATTAACGAGCTAGTCAATTAGAGGCATACTAGTGACATTCTGTTTGTTTATGTATTCACACATGTATTATGTTTCCGGTTAATACAATTCTAGCATGAATAATAAACATTTATCATGATATAAGGAAATAAATAATAACTTTATTATTGCCTCTAGGGCATATTTCCTTCAGTCTCCCACTTGCACTAGAGTCAATAATCCAGTTCACATCGCCATGTGATTTAACATCAATAGTTCACATCTATATGTGGTTAACACCCATAGTTCACATCGACATGTGACCAACACCCAAAGGGTTTACTAGAGTCAGTAATCTAGTTCACATCGCCATGTGATTAACACCCAAAGAGTACTAAGGTGTGATCATGTTTTGCTTGTGAGATAATTTTAGTCAAGGTCTGTCACATTCGAGCCGTAAGTATTTTGCAAATTTCTATGTCTACAATGCTCTGCACGGAGCTACTCTAGCTAATTGCTCCTACTTTCAATATGTATCCAGATTGAGACTCAGAGTCATCTAGATTAGTTAATGAAAGATCGAGGATGTCGCCTAGAGGGGGGGGGGTGAATAGGCGCTTTAAAATAATTACGGTTTAGGCTTGAACAAATGCGGAATAAACCTAACGGTTAATTTGTCAAGCACAAAACCTAAAACAACTAGGCTCACCTATGTGCACCAACAACTTATGCTAAGCAAGATAAACAACTATGTGATAGCAAGATATATGACAAAGAACAATATGGCTATCACAAAGTAAAGTGCATAAGTAAAGGGCTCGGGTAAGAGATAACCGAGGCACGCGGAGGCGACGATGTATCCGAAGTTCACACCCTTGCGGATGCTAATCTCCGTTTGGAGCGGTGTGGAGGCACAATGCTCCCAAGAAGCCACTAGGGCCACCGTAATCTCCTCACGCTCTCGCACAATGCAAGATGTCGTGATTCCACTAAGGGACCCTTGAGGCGGTCACCGAACCCGTACAAATGGCAACCCTTGGGGCGGTCACCGAACCGTACACTTTGGCAACCCTTGGGGCGGTCACGGAACCCGTCAAATTGCTCAGGCGATCTCCACAGCCTAATTGGAGACCCGACGCTTGCCGGAGCTTTACACCACAATGATTGAGCTCCGAACACTACCAACCGTCTAGGCGCCCAAGCACCCAAGAGGAACAAGCTCAAGGGCACCAAGCACCCAAGAGTAATAAGCTTCTCAACTTGTAACTTCCACGTATCACCGTGGAGAACTCAAACCGATGCACCAAATGCAATGGCAAGGGCACACGGAGTGCCAAGTCCTTCTCTCTCAAATCCCACCAAAGCAACTAATGCTAGGGAGGAAAATGAGAGGAAGAACAAGAAGGAGAACACCAAGAACTCCAAGAACTAGATCCAAGGGTTCCCATCACATAGAGGAGAAAGTGATTGGTGGAAATGTGGATCTAGATCTCCTCTCTTTTCCCCAAAAACTAGCAAGAATCCATGGAGGGATTGAGAGATAGCAAGCTCGGAGAAGGTCAACAATGGGGAAGAACACGAGCTCAAAGGATAAGGTTCAATGGGAAGAAGACCCCTTTTATAGGAGGGAAAATCCAACCGTTGCCCTTCGAACAGCCTCAGACAGAGCGGTACTACCGCTAGGAAGGCGGTACTACACGAGGGCGGTACTACCGCTCCTATCCAGTGAGTACTACTACTGTTGAAGAGAAAGACAGAGCCATCGGCCCAGAGCGGTACTACAGCGGGAGTAAGCGGTACTACAGCGGGAGTAGAGCGGTACTACCGCTCAGAGCGGTACTACCGCTTCTCTGCCGCTGCTAGTGCATAAAACCCGACACGAAAAACTTCGTTTGAGAATCGAGGTGAAGTAGCCTGCACACACAGCGGTACTACGGCCGAAACTCCCAAGCGGTACTACCGTTCGGAGAGCGGTACTACCGCTTGGAGCGGTACTACCGCTCCGAGAGCGGTACTACCGCTGAGGAGCTTCGGCGGTACTACCGCTGAGGGTCACGGTACTACCGCTGGCACCAATCTTAAGCCACAACCACGAAGACAAAGAATACTCCAGGAAAACCAGAACTGCCATAACTTCTTCATATGAGCACCGAATTGAGCAAACTCAAGCTTGTTTGAAACAAGACGACGAGTAGCATCAAAACAACGACTGGTTATAGTAAGAAGAGGCAGGGGAGGTATGCTTAGCAAACAAAGGAGTGAAACCTCCAGCCGAGAAGAACCGGCATACCCTCCAACATCGAAAACATCATAGAAGAAGCATGAGAACTCCGTTTTCGATGAACTCGAGCTTGTCATAAAATTGACCATAAGCTCCAAATCTCACAAGGAGAAGAACCAAACAAGAACCAAGAAACATGATGCAAGGATGCAATGGTTTGAGCTCTCGACGAACGATACGATCAAGCTACTCACTTGAGAGCCCCCCTTGATAGTACGGCTATCGATCCTATAACCCGGTCTTCCACAACTACCATGAGACCGGTAAAATAGAAAACCTATCAAGGGCAAACCTTTGCCTTGCACATGGTCCACTTGAGCTAGATGATGACGATCTTGACTCCCTCAAGTTGGACCACCTTTCTTGATTGCGTTGGCTCGAAGAAGACAAGTTGATTGCTCCCCCATACTCCACTATGGGTGAGCCACTCTTCCGCACATCTTCACAAGTCCATTGTCACCAAATGGACGGCAAGCTTCAAGCACTTGATCTCTTCGTGATGCATCACTTGAACTTGCACATCGCAACCTAACCCCACAAAGAACTCTCACGAAGACCATGGGTTAGTACACAAAGCGTAATGGACAATGCTTACCATACCATGGGATCACTTGATCCCTCTCGGTACATCTTCTACGCTTTGTGAATTGATCAACTTGATTCACTCTTGACTTAGTCTTGATCAACCTTGAATCTTTCCAACTCTCTTCGTTTGGATGATGTCTTGAAGGTAAACATGAGTGATCACACAATCTTCTTCTTCAAGACATGCTTGCAATAAGCTCAACACTCACATGACCAATCTTTGGATAATTCCTTAATAGCACCTTGGTCAACACATAAACTCCTTGAAACCAACACATGGACTTCAAGAAATGCCTATGGACAAATCCTTCAAATATAACTCAATGCAACCATTAGTCCATAGAGAATGTCATCAATTACCAAAACCACACATGGGGGCACCGCATGTCCTTTCAGTTAAAACTTGCATCGACGTAACCTTTTACGATGAACCTTTTTTCACTTCCATAATCGAGAAACATATCCTTATTCCACTAAGGATAATTTTGACCGCTGTCCATTGATCTATTCCTAGATCACTATTGCACTCCCTTGCCAAGCTTAGTGGTAGGGTATGCAGAGATCGTACACTGACATGACATACTTTATAGAACCTATGGCTGATGCATAGGGAATGACTTTCATTCTCTTTCTATCTTCTGCCGTGGTCGGGTTTTGAGTCTTACTCAATCTCACACCTTGTAACACAGGCAAGAACTCTTTCTTTGACTGTTCCATTTTGAACTCTTCAAAATCTTGTCAAGGTATGTATTCATTGAAAAACTTATCAAGCGTCTTGATCTGTCTCTATAGATCTTGATGCTCAATATGTAAGCAGCTTCACCGAGGTCTTTCTTTGAAAAAACTCCTTTCAAACACTCCTTTATGCTTTGCAGAATAATTCTACATTATTTCCGATCAACAATATGTCATTCACATATACTTATCGAGAAAGGCTGTAGTGCTCCCACTCACTTTCTTGTAAATACAGCCTTTCCAAAAGTGCATATAAAATCATATGCTTTGATCAACACATCAAAGCGTATATTCCAACTCCGAGATGCTTGCACCAATCTATTGATGGATCGCTGGAGCTTGCACATTTTGTTAGCACCTTTAGGATTGACAAAATCTTCTGGTTGCATCATATACAACTCTTCTTTAAGAAAACCATTAAGGAATGCAGTTTTGACATCCATTTGCCAGATTTCATAAAATGTGGCAATTGCTAACATGATTCGGACAGACTTTTAAGCATCGATACAAGTGAGAAAATCTCATTGTATTCAACATCTTGAACTTTGTCTAAAACCTTTTTCGACAAGTCTAGCTTTGTAGATAGTAACACTACTATCAGCATCTGTCTTCCTCTTGAAGATCCATTTATTTAACATGGTATGCTGATCATCGAGCAAGTCAATAAAAGTCCATACTTTTTTCTCATACATGGATCATATCTCAGATTTTATGGCCTCAAGCCATTTCGCGGAATCTGGGCTCATCATCGCTTCCTCATAGTTCGTAGGTTCATCATGGTCTAGTAACATGACTTCCAGAACACGATTACCGTACCACTCTGGTGCGGATTTTACTCTGGAATACCTACGAGGTCTGGTAGCAACTTGATCTGAAGTTTCATGATCATCATCATTAACTTCCTCACTAATTGGTGTAGGAATCACTGGAACTGATTTCTGTGATGAACTACTTTCCAATAAGGGAGAAGGTACAATTTCCTCATCAAGTTCTACTTTCCTCCCACTCACTTCTTTCGAGAGAAACTTCTTCTCTAGAAAGGATCCATCTTAGCAACGAAAAACTTGCCTTTCGATCTGTGATAGAAGGTGTACCCAATAGTTACCTTTGGGTATTCTATGAAGACGCACTTCTCCGATTTGGGTTCGAGCTTATCAGGTGAAAACTTTTCACATAAGCATCACAACTCCAAACTTTTAAGAAACGACAGCTTAGGTTTACTACTAAACCATAGTTCATACGGTGTCATCTCAACGGATTTAGATGGTGCCCTTTTAACGTGAATGCAGCTGTCTCTAATGCGTCACATCCGGCCATTTATCAACCATTTTTCACCGAGAAAACTCTAGAAAACACAAGATTTATCGAAAACTCAAAAAACTTGGCATGGTGCCTTAAATTTGTCATATAAACTCATGGAAAAAGTTTGGGTTCATTCAACGGATGTAAAAAAACACAAGCCCTTCTAGCCTACTCGAACATGGTTTATTTTTAGACATGCATAAAATGACCACAACTTTTGCCAGTTGGTGGGTATGCCCATGGTAGACATTCATCACACATTTGAAGGAATAAGTATATAAAATCATAATTTAAGCAGGTACTTAAAACAATTATTTTAAGTTTTTAAAACATTTGTCTAAAACTGTTATTTTGGTATTCCAAACGATATTTCAATTTTTTGTAACTGGTTTCAAAAAGAATAATAAAGTTCAAAAAGGAGAAAAAATAACCAATGAAAAAGAGAAGAGTAACGAATAATCAGAAAACACGCTAACGCCTTGGCTCAACTATCGCTCCGCCAGGTGCATGTCGGGAATTTCTAAAACCGTTTTCATTTTTGGAAATTGTTCACGTTTTGGTAAAATGTCTCGACATATTAAAAAAAATTCATATCATATTTGATTTCAAATTTTATAAAATGTTCATGTTTTCATTTGTACATAATATGAAAGAGTTTCAGGAATAAAAACAATGTTCGCGCTTTTTGAAAATTAAGTTACAAAAATTCTTATTTTAATTTCTTTTTCACAAATTAATAATAGTAATAATTTCCAAAATGTTCCTCCTTTCAAAATTTCTTCACAGATCTATTTTTTACTTTTCCAAATTCTGATCAGAGTTTCAAGAAATGTTTATTTTTATAAAAATCATGTTTTTGAACTATTTCGTGCTTTTCAAATAATGTTTGGAATTTTAATTTTTTACATTTTTATAAATTGTCACGATTACAAAAGTTGTTCACATTTATTAAAAAAATGTTAGGATTCCTGATTTTTTTCACATTTTCCAAAAATGTTTTGGAATTTCAACAAATGTGTGGAGTTTCATGAATAATTTAAGTTTTCTCAAATATATGACATGTCCCAAACTTTCACATTTTTTTTCAAAAATAGCTTCATTTTTTTTAAGAAATGTTTATATATATAAACGCAGTTGTTTGTTCTTATAAAGTCCGCGCTATACAAATTCACAAGTTGTTAGTAGGTCTAGTGGTAAGCAGCAGGTACAAAGAGTGTGAGGTCCTTGGATCGAGTCCTGGTGAAAATGTGTTTTGCAGTGTTTTGTATTGTTTTCTACATAAATACTGGTCGTGACTTGGGCCGGCCCAGCCGCCACCGTGATGACCCATTATACACGTATGAAAGTGAATACGGCTGTGAAAGGTCGATATTGCCCTTTATACGTTTTATGAGGGGGGTTGTACCGAAGCGGAAGGCAATAGAATTCCTATTCCTACGAAGTAAATCGTGGAGATAACAGCTGTCTCTCCAATTACGCGGAGTGAATCATGGAGATAACTGTCACTCCAATAACGTGGAGTAAATCATGGAGATAACTCTCTACCTCGAGCCAAAGAATCCATTCGTGCGTAAGAAACAGCCGAGCTCGTTCGGTCCAGTCGAGTTAACCGAGCTAAGCCCGGACCGGAACGGTCGATTTTCGGGCCTAAATTCCCAGCTCGGACCGGCCAGTTTTCCCAGCGGGCCGGGACCGATCGGTCCGGTCCAGATCGGTCCACGAGCGGGCCGAAAAGCCCGCTCGGTACGTCCAGCCTGACATATATAGTTCGACTTCCTCGACTCATGAATAAAAACACAAGAACTGAAAGAGTCGCTCCATGATTTTATATATATATCCTTGATCACTTCACCATAGGCATAGCAACCACCTGTAACGTCATGTATGTGCTTGACGGCGTTCAAGCAGTCCGAAGCAATATCAAACTGCTGCGGTCCAAGATCTTCTACCAAAGCTAGTGCTTCTCGCCAAGCCACTGCCTCAAGTCCCCAGATAGCAAGCACTGAGGAACCAAGGGACTCACCTGCACATCGCAGCTGCAGTACCACATTTCCACGATGAGACACAGCGGCGTCTACATTTACTTTTTACTTTCCCGGGGGTGGGTGGCGGGATCCATTTCCTCTCATTATCATTGGCTCTCGTGGTGCTTCCTGAACTAGTTGGAGGGTTTCCCTCTTGACACATATCTCCCGATTCTACAATAAAGTTAGTCACAAACAAGTGAGTAGATACAGGATTCTGGTTAATTCCTTCGTGTATAAGCTTCCTTCTAGCTCACCATATTGCCTAGAGAGTCACCGTCGTCCTTAGGAACCGCTCATGGCCATGGGTTTGGTTGGAGTCCGGATCAGCAAAGCGCCTCGCCAACAATACGGTCGACTGGGCCTTCCCCACCAAAAAAAACAATACGGTCGACTGGGCCTGGCCCGGTAAACCGTATTGTTTTCTTCTGGTTTTATCGCAGTATTATATTTTCTTTTTCTTTCTTCTCTATTTTCCCTTCGTCCATTTTTTATTGTCGATTTTATTCACTGTAAACTTTTTTTCAAATTTAGATATTTTTTCTTTCCGCGAACATTTATTGAAATTTGGAACATTTTACCAAAAAATGAAATTCATTAATATTTTCGGAAATTTAGAACATATTTTCAAACCCTGGACATTTTTTGAATCCATGAACAGCTTTTGAATTAGCAAGCATTCTGCTTCGGAATTATTTTTCAAATTTGTGAACATTTTTCAATCAATGATTTGTTTTTGAAATTTGTGATCAGAATGCGCACACAGTATTTAAATACATGATTTGCTTTTGAATTCATGACCATTTTTTAGTCCGCAAACATTATTTGAATCCACAATTTTTAAAAATTGTGAGCAATTTTGGAATTCATGATCATTTTTTAATCCACAAACATTTTTGAATCCATTATTTTTTATAAAATTGTGAACATTTTCTGAATTTTCGATCATTCTTTAATCTGTAAACATTTATCAAAATTCAAGAACAATTTTTCAAATCATGATTCGTTTTGATATTTTCAAACATTTTTTAATTCATGATCATTATTGAATCCGCAAACATTTTGCTAAATTCATGACCATTTTCTAATCCAAGATGTTTTTCAAAATTTGTGAATATTTGTTGAATCCACGAACATTTTTTGGATCCACTATTTTTTTTGGAATTCATGATCTATTATAATCAGCAAACATGTTTTGAAATTCATGAACATTGTTTGAATGCATTTTTTAAATTTGCAAACATTATTTGAATATTATTTGGAACCTTGAACATTTTCTGAATCCATGGACATTATTTGAATCCTTGAACTTTTTTTAACCCATGAACATTATTTGAATCTGTGGACATTATTTGATTCCACGGACATTTTCTGAACCCACGAACATTTTTTGAGTTTTTGAATTCATGAAATTCACGAGCATTTTTGAATCCACAAATACTGTTAAAAAACACCAAATATTTATTATCTTTAAATATTTTTATTGTTTTTCCAGTTGCACTTTTCTCTATTTTTTCTTTGATTTTTCTTCTCTGTATGGGCTGGGGCCCAACTAAGCCAACCGCCCAGCAGGCAGAAGCAAGCGTTGGCCCGCACGCCCACTTTGGGTTGGCCCAAAACTGCACGGGTGGGTGCACCTTTGGTCACCCAACTTCATGCATGCAGAGGCGGCTGGTAACCCTCGCTCCCCTCAAAAAGAAAAAAAAAGGCTGGTAGCCCTCGCGTTGTATTTTTGTTGAGTTTCCCTAGGGTTTCAAATTATGGAGGCTCTGGCTCTTCGAGACGGCGGAAGATTGGCAGCTGAGAGGGGTTATACGCGAGTCATTATAGAATCTGACACCAAAGTAGTAATTTAGCTATTTTTTTATGAGAAGAATGATACTCCCTCCGTAGCATAATGTAAGATCAGTTTTGACAATACATTAGTGTAAAATTGCTCTTACATTATGGGATGGAGGGAGTAGATTGGAACTAAAACCTAAGAGTTACACTACAAATCATGAGGGAGTATATAGGCCTAAAAGTTACACTACTAAAACCTAAGGTAGATGCAATATTTTCAAAATTTAGGTTGACTTGACAAAATGTAGAATACACTACATTATGAAATGATGGGAGCACTAAAAGTTACTCCCTCCATTCCACAATATAGGCCTTTTTTTGCAAGCTAAACTAGCTTGCTAAAAAGGCTTACGTTATGGAACAGAGGGAGGGAGTACATGGTTATCTTAATTAGTTCATATAGGTAATTAGTTCATATAGGAGAATATGGTCACTACCTCTAAAAGAATTGTCTTTGTAAGCTGTAGCTGGCTCAAATCGGTGATCTTTATACACAAAAAGAATGATGGTATGTTAAAAACAAAGACACATTTTAATAATTATTGTAGGTAATTAGAGGTGCAATCTTTGACTTAACTATGTGAATTATAGTATGGGACAGCAGTACATCACTCTCGTACAGAGCCATTGTAAGCGGGCATATCCCTTGTAATGACCTCAATCCAGTAGAGGCGATGACAGTCGGCAGAGCCCGTGATAGCGAGCACCTGTGCCCTCACGCTCGACCGCAAAACAAACAGGGCTTAAGTGGGTAGCCCAACGACGGCACCTCGCAGTGTGCAGAAAATACAAGAGAGGAAGCAAACAAAGCAACAGAAAATCTGACAAGCAACAAGAAATTGACATTCTTGGTATAATTCCTCATTAGTCCTTTGCAATATCCTACTTCTCGGTTGATATTTACTACGGTACAAGAAGCCAGGGACTTGAAAATCAAGCTCCCTGCAAAATGCAGGAAACGCCGGGGTTGTATCCTTATATGGGCACGGTATTTATATATATATGCAGATCACGAGCAGAACCTTTGGAAACTGTAGTTGCGTTGAGGTGCTGGGCATATGGCCGTTTTTTCCCCTCCCGATAGGGGGATAACGCCGGCCTCTGGCCCATATGGCAGTGTCAGTCGCGATCTGCAGTATGTTGCTTGCATCCCCTGGGACCAAAATGTTGTGAAGTTTTGTGGACAGTCTTCCGGCACAATGCACAGAATCCTGTTTGGCATGACCCACAGGAGATGTGGTTATTGTTTCCAATCTGCGAACAAAGTAAACACATACAAATCATGAGGCGTTTGTGCTGTGCAATGTGAAAAGAAACAATAAGAAGAAGCACAGCTTCAATCAGTTAAGAACTCACTCGGAGATGGCCATATGCATCGATTAATGCAGAGGCCGGGGGTCTTAACCTCTTTTTCCAACAACAACAAAATTCACTCGGAGCATGCATGAAGGCTCAAGCCAACAAGCAATTATTACGGCTTGGAGATCAGCCGCTGATTTACTTTTAGCGTTGCTACGCCACAAACAATTTCTTTGTGGGAGTTATAGCATAGTCATGAGTAATGCAAGTTATATATGTAACTGAATTTGGAATAATAAGCAGTCTAAATAAACTAATCATTTTTACAAAGAATGAAGTGACCACGAATAGTTATATAAGAAAAAGCACTTAGTTTGATCTTTCGATGCAAAAGAGAGGCAACTGACAGTGTCAAAAACAAAAGATAGGGAAATGCATCATTAGATCTCATTAACTATTACGGTTGCTTGTCTCAGATATATCTTTATTATGAAAGAAAAGGAAAACAAGTTCACGTTACCTTTGGAGTTCCTTTGCCACATGTAGGACAAGGGTGACGATATCGTCCTTGAGGCAATGGGGCAGGGGCAGGAGCCGGAGCATCCGCTTGACGCCCCCTCCCTGGATTCATTCGCGCTTCCCATCTAAGTATTTCCTCCCGAGAAAAAAGATCACATGCACCCGGTCTGAACGCAAGACATGTTTCTTCTTTGTCAAGGCGCATATATGACAATGGGGGCAAAATATAACACTAAAAGAGAACTCACCTGAAATGCTCATATCCAACAATTGCAAAGTTACATTGGTAGCAGAAGTAATGCCCGCAGTTCGAACATGTCATCTTATTGCATCCCGATATCTTATATATAGCGATCTTGCATCGTGGGCACTGTTTTGCATCCCTCATAATTGCCTGGAGGCTGAGTACTTCATCTGTCAAATTCTGATCGCCGCGTTCCTGCCTAGATTTTAGCCGTTCCTGCACCAAACAAAACAAAGTTAGTTTTCACATCGATCATTTAAAGACATAACTGATAAAAAATGACAACATATATGTAATTTTTTTATCTCCAGAAAGAATACGTTTTGCCCTCATTTTACCAAAGTTGGTCGAAATGCAAAATCCTCTTCATCATAGTCATCCAGCAAATGTAAATAGAAAAAAGAAAAGTAAATGTGCATCGATGCTATAATATAAAACACTCCAAGCCATATCGCTTTTGTAGATTTCTCATTTTCTCTGTTAGCTAGTGGATACTCCCTCCATTCCCGTTTATAGGGCTCAATTTGGAAATCTCTCCAATCAAGGTAGATAGTGAGTGGTAGAATACATTTCGTAGTCTGCAAAAGTGCTTAATTAGTACACTCATTTTTCTCAAAAAGTTGTGTTTACTGATGCATTAATTACAGTGCATGCATGAATCACCACCAAATGACTAATAACTTCAACATGCGTTGGTGGGTTTTCTCTTGATCGTTGCATGGAGTGATTAACTGAACATGTGAAGGCAAGTACTAGTACTAGAATTGAGACTCATAAATCCGAAAAACAATTTTTTAAAGATGACCACTATAAACCGGAAAAGAGGGAGTATATATTAGTAGTAATGAAACAGCCCCACAATTTAATTTAACCATATCCAAGATAAGCTAAATATATGTGAGATAAAGTTCTCCTACCTCCAACTTTCGAATTTTTTCCTCTGCGGTCATACATTGTTTCCCCACATGACGGTGAGATGTACAAAGTGTGCAGAAGCTGAATAGGCAACTTGGACACACTGCATCATTACTTTCATCCTCCAAGCAAGCAGTTTCGCACCTTGGACAATAAACTAAATCATTCATGGCATCAAGCGTTCTCTGAAGAAGCAGTTTTTCCCAACGTTCATACTCATCCTCCGCCAGAAGTGTTTTCAATATGTAAGGAGAAACAACACCTTCACATTTTGTATCAGGACACGTCAACTTCAATACAGTTCCTTCCTTGACATGTATTTTGCAGTATGTTTGAATGCATTTCCGGCAAAAGAAATGATGGCATGGAAGTGTGACAAAATCGACACCTGTGAAGTACTAACTTTTTTAGAAAATGTAGCGAAGTAGTGAATTAAAATTAGAAGCAACAATAATTGAGATACCAAGGGTTAACAAATTAAATGGAAAATATCCAAGTTGGACATGGCATGCATCATGAATACCCCCATCGCACTATAATTTTTATTGTATTACAAAAAAAAAGACAGTACCCTCAGAACAAAGGCAAAAAAAAAAATCATCTGAATGAGAATCTCTAATATGCCATCTATGCAATGGTGTTACAGGTGTAGTACGTAGTCAACTCAAAGAATAAGGATAATGCATGAGGTAATGGGGACTAGCCAAAATAGGCCATTGTTAATTACTCCCTCCATAAGAAATATAAGAGCGTTTAAATTACTAAAGTAGTGATCCAAATGCTCTTATATTTCTTTACAGAGGGAGTATAATAACACAGCTCAAGACCTCTACAGTATAAGTCTCTATATAACACTACAAACAGCTATGCAGAAAACTAAGACTTACCAGGAAACTCGCTGAAGCATATCATGCAGTCATGAATATCATGTAAGAAGGCTTCATGACGCTTATCATCATCGTATCTCATAATCCTTGTAATTATAACATCAGGTGCGGAATCATCTCGACAAGCACGCTTATCCCCACCGTCTTCATGACAAGTTAGATCACCCTTGCTTAAAATTATCTCGTCAGTAAATCCTAGGTGAGAAAGTAAAGAGTTTTGGAGCCACTGAACCCACTGATATATTACTTCCATGCCCTGTTGCTCTTCCCAAATCATATCAAGCATTTGACATAACGATGAAATCTTCACCGTGTCCAGCCATTCGGTGGAGATAGTGAAAGAGGGAGGTTGATGACTCGGGTAAGACGAAGGCAGGTAGCATGTTAGCAGGATTGGAGGCAAATGCTCAACCCTAAACTTGTAAACAAGATTATCCGAGGCATCTGCACCATCACATGTTTCCCCATAATTTAATGTTCCGGTACCATAGTCGAGCCTTGCCGAGACATCTATACCATCATCTGGTATCTCAATATGTACATGAACCTGTGTACGTAACAACATTGACATATTAAAACCTTAATTGCCCTCAGTAGCAAGAATATGGCTGGAAAATTAATTGTGATGGACATACCTGGAAAGACCGTTGACCTTTTTTTTTTGTTTAAAATGACTATGCTGTCTCCAAAAATTGCTTCCAAGGCAAATATCTGGGCATTAAGTTTAGTTTGTATCAGACACAAAAAAGTGATCACCATACGTACGTCCAATTAAAAAGCAAGCAAGCACACACACTTTGGTGTATTTGAGAAAAGAAAAGCATATGTCCAATTTAAAAACAAGATAACAGCAAAATAAGAATGAGAAATCAGCAAAAAGCAGGCATGACTTAATCGGTAGAATATCTCTTCTCTGGGTGTTCAAAACACACAAAAAATGCCGTCATGAGCGTAGGCCAGCTACTTCACACACCAGATGACAATATAATTCCAGACCTCACAAATCGGCCCCTTAAAAATTACTCAACTATAGAACCATAAAGTACACTACAGTGATCTAATACTCAACTCAGTGGCGGAGCTAGATGCAGATTACGCCTGGGGCTGTCCTATGTTAAGTGATAAACTTCTATGATTTTCTATGATTTGCATGAAGAAATTACAAAGGAAGTTGTTTCTAGGCCTGGGGCTATAGCCCTAGCTGCCCCAGGCCTGTCTCCGCCATCGACTCAACTATGCTTTACCATCTACAGTACTGAAGAGCAAGATGATGCATCTCTGAGTCTTAATAAAGAGAGAAAAGAAAAGTGACACATCTCACCTCGTCCTCCTGCATCTGATGGTTAGCGCGCAGCTCCTCCTGACTCAACTCCATGTGAATCCCCACTAGCTTCCTTGCTATTTCTTCCTCCACGAGAGCATCCTCAGCGGTGGCGGGGACGTCCACAAAGGAGTCGTCGTCGGACACCTCGGCGGCGCGGGAGCGGGAGCACTCGGGGACCTCCGCGGGGATGGGGTTAGGGTTTAGGGCCTTCCATTGAAGCTCCGGCGCGGGCGCCACACATCCAGGGCCTCCCCTCGGCTTCCAGTACTTCCGCGGCATTGCCGTACGTCCAACGGCCTTGGTTGCTACCGACGACTACAAGAATCGTTTTGCGGCGCTGGGTGCGGCCCCGAATTTGGCGTCCGGCTTGAGGACAATGATGAATCACGCACGGGGCGGTCGATTAGAACAACGTTGTTGCGTGCTTGCACCTTTTGTATCGGAGAGACTTGCGAGCGTTTGATCCGGACTATATGGTAACATTTACTGTTTGAGATGTTGTATAAGTCTGTTTATGTTCGTTCGGACTCCTTCAGTTTTTGTGATTTTTGTTTTCTTTTCAGACTTTGATTGGACACTTTTAAGAAGAAAACCGGCCAAAAACTATAAAACACAGAACGCACCATCTTTTTTTTCTGAACTTATGGCACACTTTATTCAATCAAATCAAATAATTATTACATCGCTAACGAGTTCAGCTAGGATAATCTACGGAGGATAACCCTCCCAAGAAATTACAAAATTACAATCACAGGAACTCCTAGCGACCTTGTGTGCCACCTTGTTTCCTTCCCTTGGACACACAACACATCATGTTGGTTCTGTGGCCGTGCCCGCACACGAGTCGACGACCAAGTCACCCTACCAACCAAAGCTGACACCCAAACATCTCAATGCACCGGCGGAGGCGAACATCCGGAGCGTTCGATCTGGACTATGGTTGGTAAGTAAGATTTATTTGAGCATTTTTGGCTCCCGAGCTCACATGCTCCTGCCAGAGAATTTTTTTTTCCGAAAAAAGTAGCAAGACAATTCAAAAAAAATCTGGAAAAAAATTGGAAAAAAAAATCTAAGCGTTCTACATCATGGAAAGTTTCGTGACGGAATGAGACTTGTGGTGCCCTGTGCCAAAAAAACACAAAATCAGAGCTCTAAGAAGACATGGTTAAATCCCATATTGGCTAGTGAATCTTTTTTTGCCCAAAGTATCACAAATCCGGCCTTTAGCTGCACTGCCTTGACGGCGAGCTCACCAAAATCGGGGTGGAGAGTGTTCCCTGCGCAACAGTGCCGTCCCTGCCAGCAAGGGCAGGTGCAGGGTTCCTAGGACAGGGTCGGCGTTGGCCAAGGAGGCCCTGCACACGACACAGGAGAAAGTCAAGCAGCTCCTCCATGAGTGCCAGGGGCGGCCAGGCTGGGCAGTCGCGCCCCTGCCCCCTTCCGCCGGTGGAGGGACCACTCGACCGCAACAACAGAATGGACAACGACGGAGGTGCTGCCGACCAGCCGGTCAGGCATACAAGGTCACCGTCCGCTACTAATTAGTTTAGTTATTTATTTATTTTTAGTTGAACAGACGAAATATCGTCCAGTTTATGACAAAAAAGGGTTTCCCGCTTTATATTATATAAAGCAACCACCGAGTATAGTCATAAGCCAAAGTCACGAGAGATCCAAAGTACGAAAGCCAACAACTAAAGTGCAAGAAAAGAAATAAGTCTAGCTTGGGGCACATCACATAACACCCTGAACAAGAAAATAAAGGCGAAGAGCACTAATCCGGCTTAGGAGGAGGCGGTGGCGTCGGAGGTGCGAGACACGAGGCGAGGGACCGGAGCTCGGCGATGATCTTGTCGATGCTGTCACGAGCAAACCGCTTGCTAAGCGGTCTCCAGAGCTGTAAGAAACCATACAGTTTATTGATTGATTTAGTCGCATGCACGGGAACCACATGTTCAATAACCAGCTTATTCCGCACGTTCCAAAGCGTCCACACAAGAGCGCCCACAACTACCCAAAGAGTAGGCCGTAGGGAAGGGGGAAAACTTGTGACCTCCCGAAACATGTCTGGGATGTTGTTGTGGCACCAACTGCCACCGACCACCTCCCGCAGGCAACTCCACAGAAACCGCACCGATGGACACAAGAAGAATATGTGGTTGGAGTCTTCTAGGACCATACGTAAAGGACAGGTCCCGTCACCATGACCATTCCGCTTAAGGAGCTCAACCCCCGACGGGAGACGACCACGAAGTTGCCAAAGGAAGATCCTAATCTTTATAGGCAACTTAATATCCCAAAGGAGATTTAATTCCTCCGGCTCGGGGGTGGCCGTGATGGCCTTATACAAGGATCTAACAGAAAACACGACATTGGGTTCCGGGTGCCAGGAAATAGAATCCTGCTCTAGGGAGGGCGTAGGAAGCGCCACACATTGCAGGAGCTCCTCCCATTGGTCCCGCTCGGGGGCCAAAGGTGCGTCTAAAGGCAAGGTTGCCAAGATTGGCAAGGGTCGCCTCCACCGAGATATAAGGCACAGAGCATATGCTGAAGAGCAACTGCAAGCGTGAAGCAAATGGCCGTTGGGCCGACCAACGGTTAAGCCAGAATAGGGTGTTGACACTCGACCCTACCGTGGTCGAGGAGCCGACACGGAGGATAGGAAGAAGCTGGATTCTAGATTGCCAAAATTAGGATCCTCCCGAGCGCGGGGCGAAGGCGAGTGGCTGGCCACATAAGTATTTTGCACGGATGATGTCAAGCCACAGACCACCGTCGTCCGCCACAATCCTCCAGAGCCATTTGGAGAGGAGGGCGATGTTCACACGCTTGGAGGAGATGACTCCCAGACCCCCTTGGTCCTTGGGCTTGCAGATCTCCGTCCATTTCACCATGTGATATTTTTGTTTGTCCCCCTTTCCTGCCCAAAAGAAACGGGTTTGATATTTCGCAATGTCGTGGTGAAGGGATTCATTTAAACTATAGAATCCATCAAATACATCAAGAGGCTTGTCATGGAAGAGTTGATGAGCACTACCCTCGCTGCCTTGGAAAGCTATCGACCTTGGCAAGGTTCCACACGATGTTGGACCTTGGTGACAGTCTGGTGAAGGTCCTTTCCCAAGATCCAGGAATCACTAATCGGCATGCCGAGATATGTCGGGCGAGACTAACCGGCAGTTAAGGTCGTTAGCAATCTTCTGCCTGTCCGCATCCGAGTACCCTAGAACCATCACCTCACTCTTCGCAAAATTGATCGTCAGGCCGGATATCTCTTGAAAGCACAAGCGGAGGAATTTTACATGTTGGATGTCCTCATCCAAGCCTTCCACCATAAGATGGTTTCATCCGCGTACTGAAGATGGGTGAGCCTCCCTCCCCAAGGAGGCATGGGTAAATCCCATGAATATGGCCAGCCGCCTTGGCTGCGTCAAGGATGGCAGCAAGGGCGTCCGCCACCAAGTTAAATAGGAAAGGGGACATAGGGTCTCCTTGGTGAACCCCTCGTGAGGTCTGGAAATAAGGGCCACTCATCGTTGATGTTAACCATCGAGCGCCCAGAAGAGACAAGTTGCATAACCCTCGCAATCCAACCCGGATCAAAGCCTCTCTTAGAGAGAACCTCCCGAAGGAAGGACCAATGTACCGTATCGTAAGCTTTGTGAAAGTCAATCTTAAAGATGACCGCTTGCAGTCTCTTTACTTGACCTCGTGGATGACTTTGTGTAAGACAAGAATTCCATCCAAAATAATGCGACCTTTAGTGAAGGCGGATTGATTCGGATGGGTAATCCTGGGAGCAATGAGGGCCGCCCTACTGGCGTACCCCTTGGCGAGGATTTGAAAGATTACATTAATGACTATAATCGGACGAAATTGCCGAATATCGTCCAGTTTATGTAAATTATATATATCAAACTTATGTCCGTTTGCATGAATTGTGTCGTGTTGGTGTGAATTATGTTCAAATTTGTTTGCATTGCGAGGGGAGGTTTGGGGCAACCATTGGATGGCCGGCTTCCGTATCATTGTTCGCAAACGCGTCGGAATGTATGCGCGGGTAGATACTATGTGTGTTTTGGGCAGGCGTTAGAAATGCCCTTAGACCATGGGGTAGAGGTTAGGTGCAAAACCATTATGTTTTCAGTTTTGCTAAAGCATATCTAGATCTGCCATAAGTATTGCATATCTAAGTCCTATGTCATTGATCTTACGTTGAGATTCGTGTGAATGTTTCTTTTTCTTTTTCCTTTTTCTCTTTATGCTTGATTTACTCACTTATATGTACAATAACTAAAGCACATCTAGATGTGCCTTAGCTTTTTTTATGTACTGCTACTCCACTATAAGAGCTAGCTATACAAAACCTGATTGGTGCAGTTCCTTGTCCAGGTAGGACAGGCCGTTTTTGTTTTAGTATAGATAGATATAGAGAGAGAAGAAACAAGAAAAGCAGCAGGACAGATGTGTTGTGTTGTTAACCGTTCAGTTTGAAGCTCCAGTTTTTCTCATCATCGATCTCTTGCAAACATAAAAATAAGCTTCTTCATCCTAGTTCAAGGCAGAAGAAATTAATTTTGTATACAGCTAAGCTAGCCCATCGACTTGTCATCGTCGTCTCTTTGCTTTGCAAATATGAAAGGATTCCAAAAATCATGTCTACATACACAATCATCTTCCTCTGCATACGGGTTCCACACAAGTCGAGAATTTTGTATCTCATTTCATTTCACAGGAATTCTTTCTTGTAAACAGTATGGTCTGCACAATTTTACAACTTCAACAATTCAAGTGCTGGCCAAATTTACATCATCCTGTTATCAAACACCAATTGCAACGGGCATAATGAATTCCAAAATGCACCTATCTCTCCTATAGTTCATACATAGTTGCAGCAACTACAACCAGCATTTGGATACAAAACAAGAACCTGGGACACAACATCACATTCAACGGCAACCTAAAACGACAAGCTCATATATAACAGCCTAAGCCTTTACACTGGAAAACAAAAATGCACTGACAAGCAAGCTTCATCTCGCCCGGAGCTCTGTGCACTCTACAAGATCCAATACGACCTTCCCTGGTGGCTGCGAGTGCGCCGTCTTCCAGCATAGACTTCTTTTGCCGTCCTCGCCATTACAAAGAGTATCTCTAAATAATCAATCTAAGCGCGGTTTCCTCTGTGGCAGTGCGTAGAGGTGACCGGCTTGGTAGGAGGCGCCGTCCTTGGGATGCTTCATCTCATCGTCACACGCGAGGCAGTAATCCACGGGCACGAGCGAAGGTCGAGCTTCGGCAAACCGGTTGCCGGCGAGGCCGCCGACCTGATCGTCTCCTTCTCCGTCCAGCGAGCACAGGCAAGTCGGAGTCCGTATCCTGGCTCCACCAGGGCCACGCCTGTTCTGATCATGCAACTCGGCGAAGAAGAAGCGCTCTTCCTCTTCCGTGGAGTTCGTCATGGCCCTGGCAAAGAAGTTGACATGGTGGTACGAGCCCTGGCTGTTCAGAAGACTGACGTATCTCGTGGCCCTGGTCAGCTCGAGCTTGACCTTGTTGCCGGCGTCCTCGGCGGCCGACGTGGCTAGGCTCGTCTGGAGCTGCTGCCGCGCCGCCGGGTCGACCCGTGGTGCGTACGGCGTCTGCTCGTCGTATGGGTATGGTGCCGACTCCGGATCTTCTTCTTGGTCTTGTGGTGGTTCCGGCTGCTGGGCCGCCGCCGCTGCCGCCTTCCATGCGCGAGGTGACATCGGCGGCGGGAGCCACCCGGCGCCCAGGCATGGCCCGGGAGGCTCGCCGCCCGGAGACGTCGGACGGATAGCCATTTTTCCTCTTCCTCGTCGTGCTCGTCCATCATGTAGTAGCGAACCGGCGGAAGCAGTGGGGCGGGGCCAACACGGCTGCTCGACCTCGACGACGGGGCCTCCACTCCATGTGCATGCCGCCAACCAAACCAATCCGTTGCCAATCCAAGACAGCACGCGATCGAATATCAATCGGTCGCCTAGTCTATATTGGATCACGCATGCGGACAGACTTGCGATCGACCTGTCATGCAGACATGCTTTGTCCAGGACCTTCAAACCAGCCAAGGAGTACTCCGGGTCCTAGCTCGTCGACGTGTCGACTGCCGTCGCATCCGTGTGTTGGTTTCTATTCGCCATGTCGTCGCCTCTCCAACCTCTACTCCTTGCATCACCCCTCCTCCGCCAGGTCCAATGCTCGCGCTTCCGGTGGCTCCCTTTGCCACATTCGGCGTCGGGCATATGCTCCCTAGAGCGAAAACGAGGATCCTGAAACAGAGGGAGTATTAGAAGTGAAATGTGTTTGTATACCCAAATATTAGCTCAGAATTTTGTAAATACAGTTCTAGACCCCTCTTCTCAGTTTAACCTTTGAAACCCTATTGTCTCCCGGTGCCACCTCCCAATATAGAGAGTATACCAACACAGCAAAAATCGGTCGACTCTTTGCTTTGCACACTGCTGGCAACTAGCAGTGCTAGCTCCCGGTGCAACGTTGTGCCTTCAACTAGGTTAGAGCATTTTCAGCATTTTCAACAGACGCGCTAGATAAGCCGCCTGCTGAAAAAAAAAACAGCTATATAGTGCGCGATCAAAACTAGCGCTCCAGCAGCTGCGCTAAAATCCTGCGCGCGGTAAACAAGATTCAACGCCCTGGACAAAACGGCATCGCGCGCTGTATATTTGGTGCGCCCGCTCGCGCATACTGCATATTTTTGTGCCTTTAGTAGATTTCAAAAGAAGGTTCCTGACTATCTAGTAAATGAGTGCACGGAGAAAGGGAATGACATGTTCATGGTCTAAGATATAGTCAGTGAACAATAACCCAGATCTGATGTCGGGTAGGTAATTTTTCTTTGTGATGAACCACATTCCATTTGCGGATCGACACCTTGTACTTTCATTTGGACTATGGAATGGGTCTGTGTTTATACAATAACAAATTTCTTCATATTTTGCACCATGATACTTTCAGCTAAATATGTAATGTGTTTTTTTATATTTTTATTCTGCATAATGTTGTGTACATTTATTGCAACTAATTGCATTGTAACAATTATTGACTTATATTTGCAACATCTTTGATGTAAAAGTTGATTTTGAAGTGTAGCACTATTATTTGCACAATCTTGTGGCAAAAAATGGATTTTCATTGTCCGATGATAGATGAGTATGACTTTGACCTTACAATAAACCTTGTCTACCAACCATTTTTTTTCATAGAAAGGGGATTTGGGATGTGATAGGTTTGGGGACGGCCGTTCAATTGAGGTATTGGGTGGAGGGAAGGGAACCGTGAAATCTCCTCCAATCCCCCAATTGTTTTGAAAACCCTTATTGCTAAATGAGGCCGAAATCTAGTATCAAGTTAATGAGAAGTAACTAAGCACATTTACTAAATGGTATCGTCCCCTACATATGGCATGAACTTTAAATCACTATATCTTATATAATGTGGTGCATGCCTCAGATACAATATTACCAACGCCCTATTTTAGCTCTCCCGCTCTAAACCTCAAACCCAAAACGGTTGTGCAAATAGAAGCGAGGTAGAGACACATTGTTTCTCAAAGAGAAGATCACATGAAGATGGTGAGGGCTCCATAGATGGTCTAATCAACGGTTATTGTAATGTATCTTAAAAAACCTTCTAAATCTAGATTGTCTGTTAATGATAGTTAACCATGCACATTTTTTTGGAAACTTGTGATTCTTATGAGCCCTCTAATGGGTAAAGGAAGGAAATACTATGTTTGTAAAAAGAAGTGCCAAAAAGTTAGTAAAGAAACACAAAAATATATGAAAAACTCATTTTGTGAAAAAAATGTTTACCTTAGGATACGAATAATTTAAAACTTTCAATAGTCAAATCGACACAAATTTTCGTATGTATGAACATGGGTATTTATGAACATGGGTAATATCTTTCTCCAAGTTTGTATAACACACATTGTTTTTAGATCGTCAATTTGACTGAAAACTCGTGTTATACGTCACTAAAATTGAAACATATGCTTAGGTTCATTTTCGAAGGAAGCTTTTAAGGATTTTATAGGTTTAACGAGGGACCATTCAACATGAAAGTAAATGTGTAGATGAGCATTGCATGATATGCACTTTTCCCTTTGTAGAAAGGTATACCTAGATATTACTTTAAAAAATGGTGATCCATACAATGGAATGAAAGCAGAAATTTGTGGAGAAACGGAGTGTCTACAGACAACAGTCCAGACATTGTTCCATGAAAAAAGCAAAAAAGGCGGAAGTGAAACCCCATTGTAACCCCCGGTGAACTCACGCATGCACATATCCCACCCTCCCCTACCCCCGCCCCCGGTTTACTTATTGACCAGCGATGTTTCCACCTATTTCGCCTTTCGCTCATTGTTCCATCGCTGCAGACAAAACCACCCTCCTCCTTGTCATATATCGCCCTTCAATCCTCCTCACCACATCCACACCATACCCCTTTTGCCGCCGCCGCTGCCAGATCTGGAGCGGCTGCAGAAGCGCCGGTTGACGGTGCGACTTTACCCGCGGCCATGGTGAATTCGACGGAGCCATCGGCCGAGCCTCCCTCGTCAGATCCCGCGATCGAAGGTGGCGTCGGGGATGGGAGGGGCACACCTGCAGAGGCTGTGACGGCTTCATTAGGTGTCCACCGCGGCACGTCGTCGTCGCTCCCGTCGACACTCAAGACGTGTGGGAGCCAAGGATTGCTGCGGTACACTCCCGTCAACCGTGTCGGCGAAGCAGTCGCCCCGACCATGGGCTCCTCCCCGCAAGATCTGGACGAGGTCAACCAGAGGCTACAACTCGGCCTCGATGAAGTGACCGCAGCATCGGGCGTCGGCAAGCCTGCGGACCACGAGTCCCCCAATGTCGCTGAGGCGGTTTCTTCGCGGCCGTTGAAGGCGCATACCCGCCGCCGCCGCCCTGTTATGCCGTCCCAAGCGGAAGTGGTAGCCATGAACGCGCCACCGCAGGTGTCCGAGCGCAAGCGACGTTCGGTCCGTGCCGATGCGCTGGACAGGCCACGGTTCTCCGTGACGCTCTCCACGGAAGAGATCGAGGAAGACATCTACGCCCTCACCGGCGCGCTACCGCGCAGCCGCCCTCGCCACCGCCCACCCGCAGTGCAGAATCGGCTCAACGTAAGATCCGTTCCTCCTCAGATCCCTCCCTCACTCCCCTTATATTCGAGCTCCCGTCGCTCCTCAACAGGGGCCCATTCGTAATTCTGTAAATGTTCTTGTCCCCAGATGCTACTTCCCGGCGCACGGTTATCGGAGATAAACGTGGAGTCCTTCCAGGTGCTGGACAATCAGACTCTCTCAACTCACCAAGCTTCGTCGCCCAACAGTAAGCAAGCAAAGTGAATTCGCCGATCACAATTCACATTCAATTCGTTGCTTCCATTGTGAGCTACATAATCCATGGATTAATTGATCACATAGAGTAAGTGTTGGTATGTATGGATCACATCAACAGACTAGTTGTAAGCAACAAGTGATGACTTGTAAGTGTTTTCTTATTTTAAGTTGTAGTAAGTGATATTCTGTTTCCTAGTGGCAGTAAGTGATGTCCTGTTCTGTAGTAGCACCAATGGTGGTTCGTAACTTTGGTATTGTCAGCAATTGGAAGGACGTAATATGGTGTGCTAGTAATTGCATTGTTGACGATGATCGAGTTAGTACATTCATTAACGTCCATCTCCTATTGCAATCTTAATGCTAGTACTACATACATATAGTTTCTTGCTCTGCTTTTTCTTGAAGATGTATTTGGTAGCTAATTGTTGTGGCAAGTGACAATACTACTGGGTTGCGTTCTAGCTGGCCGACACATGGGCGTGGGGACCGAACGGTTTTGAATACCCTGGCACCACGTGGCCTTGGCGGTGGGCGCTGCACAGTTTGTTGTCTGTTTCTTGATTCCTCGTGGAGCTGGCGTGTTAGGGAGATCCAAATTAATAAGGTAGTTGAATCACAGGCACGTATCTGAACTCTATGTGGTTCCTATCACCGTCCTCATGGTGCATCCCATGTTTTGATGATGTAGCACTATTCGTGGTGCATCACATGATACGGTGATGTAGCACTGTTCATATGCTTTCTGGGTGTGGGGCTCATGGATGGGCTTCGTCCATGCACATATTTAGTTAATTGCAGGCAGTAGTCCTAAAAAGATTACGCGTAGCCATTTATTTGTTAGCATACCTTAATGAATTTGGTTCACATCAATCATAAAAAAAAATACCATACTAGAAAATAGATGGTTGACAGGCATATTTTATTTTTCCTGTCAAGCTATGGCTGACGGCTAACCCTGAGAGCCGGCCGACAGGAAATACTATTCCTGTCGGTATACCCTATTTTCCTGTCGGTTTTTGGCTCACGGAAAAATTCTAGTTTCTTGTAGTGTACGGTGTTAAATTATTAGTAACCGTTCGTTCTACATGGCCATAAGTGGTGACAATCCGTGTTGTTATAATACCGTTGCCCTACCTAGAACACTTAAACCGACTGCCTCAGCCCCACCGTATCGTGCCCCGCCCTTCGCGTTGCCTGATCAACAACGCCTACGCGTTAACGGTGTATCCTCATCGGCATTCCGTGTTGTTGGTGCCCGTGCGTGCTCGTGCTTACACATGCTACTACGGTGTGTGCACATGCGTGTGCATGGGCTTACGCATGCATGCCCAAGGCGTGTGCATGCGTGGACGTGTTGCGCGTGTGTGGCGGTGTGTTGCTGTCGAGGTCTCCAGGATCGTCGTGTATGGTCGTTGACCTCAACATCGCTGCCAACTACTTCGGCCAAGGCAACGACCACGATGGTGAGTTTTCGTAAACTGATACTGGAGTATGTTTTTTATTATTCTTAGTACATCATGCTATTTTATAAAAAAAAACTCTAATGTTTTTGACATTAAACCCGCAGTCCATAATTTTTTTTTAAATACTCATATCTTTTACTGTAGCTCCACATTTAAGATGTTATATATGGAATTTGATTAAAAAATATATTGAATCTGAATATGATGTTATTTTACCTGTTAACCATTTAAAAAATACTATCTAGGGTGCAATCTTAATCAACAGTGCATTATCGGTCTTTCTTTCATATCGGTACTGATCCAAATTGTGGATGAACATCTCGGCAAAATCAGGATTGGAGACGAAATTGAAGATCACTTGCCCGTTTCTTTGTATGTATTAAATCTACATACAAGCCGTGTTTAAATAGAAGACATATGAAATCTTGAACTTGCGCTTTTGTAGGAAAATATCATCTTTGTTTCGGCCGTAGCTACAAATACCGAGATTATAAACCATTTTTCAATTAAAAGTGTGTGTTATTTTTTTCTCCTGTTGCAACGCACGGGCCTTTTTGCTAGTATACTATAAGAGGTAGCTATACAAAACCTGATTGGTGCAGTTCCTTGTCTAGGTAGGACAGGACGTCTTGTCGTTGCTTGTGGAGTAGAACTATATAGATAGAGTCCCTCGAACGAACAATAGCAAGGCTACGATCCCGCCTCCTCTTCCTCCGAGAAGGAGACACGAACACCGAATTCTTTCACTGTCATGCGCGCCATCGCCAGCGGCGGAACATGATCAACTCTCTCCGGCATGGAGATACAATTGCCACCGGCAAAGACGAACTATCAGACGTGGTGGATGGGTTTTATGATCACTTGCTGGGAGAAGCCCCGCGGCGCACACAGTCCATCAATCTTGATGCCCCGCATAGAGACCTATCACATCTCGAGGCACCTTTCAGGGAAGAAGAGATTGAGAGAGTAATCAAATCTATGCCCATGGACAAGGCGCTGGGGCTGGACGGATTCACTGGCCGATTCTATGCCTCCTGCTGGCACATAATCAAAATTGACATCATGCGCTCCATAGACCTATTCCACCAAGCAGACATGAGTGGGCTGCCAGCGATTAACAAAGCCATTGTCACCCTTCTCCCTAAGGTAGATGGTATGGTAGATCTCAAGGACTTCAGGCCGGTGAGCCTCATACACGGGACAATAAAGATCTTTGACAAGGCGGTGGTTGTGAGGGTGGCTGCCGATCTGCCCATGCTTGTGGGAAAACACCTGAGCGCTTTCATCAGAGGACGATCGATCCACGACAACTTCAAGTTAGTCCAATGCATGGCACGCCGACTACACGCCCTATGGGAACCCACGTGAATGCTCAAGCTCGACTTCACAAAGGCCTTTGACACGATCCAATGGCCGTTCCTCCTTGAGGTACTCCGGAAGATGCGCTTTGGCACTAGGTGGATAGCTTGGGTTTGCGGCTTGCTAGGTATCTCAACGACGAGGGTAATGGTGAACGGCTGCCCAGGCAGACCCATATACAATGCCAGGGGAGTGAGACAAGGAGCCCCTCTCTCCCCGATGCTTTTCATCTTCGCCATGGAGCCACTTCAAAAGATGGTGGAACTCGCAGCTTCCCATGCAATCTTTACACCACTAGCAAGATCCGGGATGCAACAACGGATTTTGATGTTCGCCGATGACGTGATGCTATTCATCAAACCAAACGACATTGACCTCCGGGTGTTAGCTTTGATCCTCCAGATCTTTGGGGAGGTATCAGGCCTTGTGGTTAACCTATCCAAGAGCGTGGCAATGCCAATCCGCTACAATGCGGTAGCAATGAGACGGGTGGAGGCAATTCTCGAATGCCCGGCGGGCTCATGCCCGTGCAAATATCTTGGCCTTCCGTTGGCGATACGACGACAAACATCGGCTCAGTTCATGGGGCTTGTGGACTGCCTAGCGCGAAAATTGCCAACATGGAGAGCATCCTCCATGCCCAAGAGTGGCCGCCTACTCCTGATCAAATCAATCCTCTCCGCCATCTCGATCCACGCCATGATGGCGCTTGACATCCCACAGAAGGTAATCTCAGCGATGAGAAAAATCTGTAGAGGTTTCTTGTGGTGCGCGAGCGCCAATGCCAACGGTGGGTAGTGCAGAGTGGCTTGGTAGGCCGTGTGTGCTCCCAAGTGTGCGTGTGGCCTGGGCCTGCCCAACCTCCAATGGCTGAACGTCGCAATACAGGCCCGATGGCCATGGCTACAACGTACAGACCAATCCCGATCATGGTCAGAATTCCAATTCGAGGTTCCGGAGGAATCCAGGCAACTCTTTAGGGCTCCGACGCGATCAGTTCTTGGCAACGGCATGCTCACCAACTTTTGGGAAGACCAGTGGCTTGAAGAATATAGGATTCAGAACGTGGCCCCGTCCATGTATGCCATGGTTACACCACGCGTGCAGGCATCTAGGACGGTCTGCCGAGCAATATCAGCGGGAGACTGGACCTTGGACATTGGACGGACCTCACAGTCCAGCAGCTGAATGAGTACATGAACCCTATGGCACGGGTGACCAGAACTGCCCTGGTGCGGAGGCAGCAGGCTCCATTACCTGGCCTGGGAGGCCAACGGGACTACTCTACGAGATCAGCCCACGAGGCCAAGTTCATGGGAGGCGAGGTGGAGCCAACAACGGAATTTACATGGAAATCCAAGGCCCCACTTCGATGCAGGTTCTTTCTGTGGCTCGCGATGCACAATAGGTGCTGGACCTCGGACAGGCTTGCTAGGCGTGGATTGGATCATCACGACGCGTGCCCCTTCTGCACTCAGCATGAGGAGACCATTGATCATCTTCTCCTGGGTTGCGTATTCGCAAGGGAGATTTGGTGTGTCATCTTCCGAACGTTAGATAGACCATAGTGGACGCCAAGTCACGACTCGAGACTACGGGATTGGTGCGCCGTCACAGGTACGATTGGTTCCAGAGCAAAGGATACGCGAGCAATCTTACTACTCGTATTGTGGGCGATATGGAAGCACCGGAACGCGATGGTCTTTGGCGCCCCCTATCTTCACGAAGGCCATGAGTAGAATTGAAGCCAAGGGGCGCGCATGGAAACATGCCGGGATCTTAAAAGGTGATGTAGAGTCTCTCTTTGGAGGGCTAGCTAGGTGGGCTGAGGCGAGGAGTTAGGCTAGAGTTGTTTTTCCGGCTCAACCGGTGGAGTTGGTCCCCATGTAATATTGTAACATGTAAGCGATAACGTGGAGGGGGTTCCTTTCCCCATCCTCTTTTTTAATATATAATACGTACACTCGTGCGTATTCAAGAAAAAAGAAGAACAAAAAAAAGCAGCATTACATTGTTACATTGTGCTACGCCAAATCTTGTCTCAATGAGTTTGATCATCGCCATTACTACAAGGAGTATCTCTAAACAATCAATATACTTAGCGATGTTTCTGGCCCTGGCCTGGGGCAGTGCGTAGAGGTGACCGGCTTGGTAGGACGCGCCGTCCTTGGGATGCTTCATCTCATCGTCACACGCGAGGCAGTAATCCACGGGCACGAGCCACGGCTTAGCTTCGGCAAACTGGTTGCCGGCGAGACCGCCAACCTGATCGTCTCCTTCTCCGTCCAGCGAGCACAGGCAAGTCGGAGTCCGTATCCTGGCTCCACCAGGGCCACGCTTGTTCTGATCATGCAACTCGGCGAAGAAGAAGCGCTCTTCCTCTTCCGTGGAGTTCGTCATGGCCCTGGCAAAGAAGTTGACATGGTGGTACGAGCCCTGGCTGTTCAGAAGACTGACGTATCTCGTGGCCCTGGTCAGCTCGAGCTTGACCTTGTTGCTGGCGTCGGCGTTGTAGTGGTGCAGCGCGTCCTCGGCGGCCGACGTGGCTAGGCTCGTCTGGAGCTGCTGCCGCGCCGCCGGGTCGACCCGTGGTGCGTACGGCGTCTGCTCGTCGTATGGGTATGGTGCCGACTCCGGATCTTCTTCTTGGTCTTGTGGTGGTTCCGGCTGCTGGGCCGCCGCCGCTGCCGCCTTCCATGCGCGAGGTGACATCGGCGGCGGGAGCCACCCGGCGCCCAGGCATGGCCCAGGAGGCTCGCCGCCCGGAGACGTCGGACAGGATAGCCATTCTCCTTCCTCCTTGTCGTGCTCGTCCAGCATGTAGTAGCGAACCGGCGGAAGCAGTGGGGCGGGGCCAACACGGCTGCTCGACCTCGACGACGGGGCCTCCACTCCATGTGCATGCCGCCAACCAAACCAATCCGTTGCCAATCCAAGACAGCACGCGATCGAATATCAATCGGTCGCCTAGTCTATATTGGATCACGCATGCGGACAGACTTGCGATCGACCTGTCATGCAGACATGCTTTGTCCAGGACCTTCAAACCAGCCAAGGAGTACTCCGGGTCCTAGCTCGTCGACGTGTCGACTGCCGTCGCATCCGTGTGTTGGTTTCTATTCGCCATGTCGTCGCCTCTCCAACCTCTACTCCTTGCATCACCCTCCTCCTCCCAGGTCCAATGCTCGCGCTTCCGGTGGCTCCCTTTGCCACATTCGGCGTCGGGCATATGCTCCCTAGAGCGAAAACGAGGATCCTGAAACAGAGGGAGTATTAGAAGTGAAATGTGTTTGTATACCCAAATATTAGCTCAGAATTTTGTAAATACAGTTCTAGACCCCTCTTCTCAGTTTAACCTTTGAAACCCTATTGTCTCCCGGTGCCACCTCCCAATATAGAGAGTATACCAACACAGCAAAAATCGGTCGACTCTTTGCTTTGCACACTGCTGGCAACTAGCAGTGCTAGCTCCCGGTGCAACGTTGTGCCTTCAACTAGGTTAGAGCATTTTCAGCATTTTCAACAGACGCGCTAGATAAGCCGCCTGCTGAAAAAAAAACAGCTATATAGTGCGCGCGATCAAAACTAGCGCTCCAGCAGCTGCGCTAAAATCCTGCGCGCGGTAAACAAGATTCAACGCCCTGGACAAAACGGCATCGCGTGCTGTATATTTGGTGCGCCCGCTCGCGCGTACTGCATATTTTTGTGCCTTTAGTAGATTTCAAAAGAAGGTTCCTGACTATCTAGTAAATGAGTGCACGGAGAAAGGGAATGACATGTTCATGGTCTAAGATATAGTCGGTGAACAATAACTCAGATCTGATGTCGGGTAGGTAATTTTTCTTTGTGATGAACCACATTCCATTTGCGGATCGACACCTTGTACTTTCATTTGGACTATGGAATGGGTCTGTGTTTATACAATAACAAATTTCTTCATATTTTGCACCATGATACTTTCAGCTAACTATGTAATGTGTTTTTTTATATTTTTATTCTGCATAATGTTGTGTACATTTATTGCAACTAATTGCATTGTAACAATTATTGACTTATATTTGCAACATCTTTGATGTAAAAGTTGATTTTGAAGTGTAGCACTATTATTTGCACAATCTTGTGGCAAAAAATGGATTTTCATTGTCCGATGATAGATGAGTATGACTTTGACCTTACAATAAACCTTGTGTACCAACCATTTTTTTTCATAGAAAGGGGATTTGGGATGTGATAGGTTTGGGGACGGCCGTTCAATTGAGGTATTGGGTGGAGGGAAGGAACCATGAAATCTCCTCAATCCCCCAATTGTTTTGAAAACCCTTATTGCTAAATGAGGCGAAATCTAGTATCAAGTTAATGAGAAGTAACTAAGCACATTTACTAAATGGTATCGTCCCCTACATATGGCATGAACTTTAAATCACTATATCTTATATAATGTGGTGCATGCCTCAGATACAATATTACCAACGCCCTATTACCAACGCCCTATTTTAGCTCTCCCGCTCTAAACCTCAAACCCAAAACGGTTGTGCAAATAGAAGCGAGGTAGAGACACATTGTTTCTCAAAGAGAAGATCACATGAAGATGGTGAGGGCTCCATAGATGGTCTAATCAACGGTTATTGTAATGTATCTTAAAAAACCTTCTAAATCTAGATTGTCTGTTAATGATAGTTAACCATGCACATTTTTTTGGAAACTTGTGATTCTTATGAGCCCTCTAATGGGTAAAGGAAGGAAATACTATGTTTGTAAAAAGAAGTGCCAAAAAGTTAGTAAAGAAACACAAAAATATATGAAAAACTCATTTTGTGAAAAAAATGTTTACCTTAGGATACGAATAATTTAAAAACTTTCAATAGTCAAATCGACACAAATTTTCGTATGTATGAACATGGGTATTTATGAACATGGTTAATATCTTTCTCCAAGTTTGTATAACACACGTTGTTTTTAGATCGTCAATTTGACTGAAAACTCGTGTTATACGTCACTAAAATTGAAACATATGCTTAGGTTCATTTTGAAGGAAGCTTTTAAGGATTTTATAGGTTTAACGAGGGACCATTCAACATGAAAGTAAATGTGTAGATGATCATTGCATTATATGCACTTCTCCCTTAGTAGAAAGGTATACCTAGATATTACTTTAAAAAATGGTGATCCATACAATGGAATGAAAGCAGAAAATTGTGGAGAAACGGAGTGTCTACAGACAACAGTCCAGACATTGTTCCATGAAAAAAGCAAAAAAGCCATAAAGCGGAAGTGAAACCCCATTGTAACCCCCGGTGAACTCACGCATGCACATATCCCACCCTCCCCTACCCCCGCCCCCGGTTTACTTATTGACCAGCGATGTTTCCACCTATTTCGCCTTTCGCCCATTGTTCCATCGCTGCAGACAAAACCACCCTCCTCCTTGTCATATATCGCCCTTCAATCCTCCTCACCACATCCACACCATACCCCTTTTGCCGCCGCCGCTGCCAGATCTGGAGCGGCTGCAGAAGCGCCGGTTGACGGTGCGACTTTACCCGCGGCCATGGTGAATTCGACGGAGCCATCGGCCGAGCCTCCCTCGTCAGATCCCGCGATCGAAGGTGGCGTCGGGGATGGGAGGGGCACACCTGCAGAGGCTGTGACGGCTTCATTAGGTGTCCACCGCGACACGCCGTCGTCGCTCCCGTTGACACTCAAGACGTGTGGGAGCCAAGGATTGCTGCGGTACACTCCCGTCAACCGTGTCGGCGAAGCAGTCGCCCCGACCATGGGCTCCTCCCCGCAAGATCTGGACGAGGTCAACCAGAGGCTACAACTCGGCCTCGATGAAGTGACCGCAGCATCGGGCGTCGGCAAGCCTGCGGACCACGAGTCCCCTAATGTTGCTGAGGCGGTTTCTTCGCGGCCGTTGAAGGCGCATACCCGCCGCCGCCGCCCTGTTATGCCGTCCCAAGCGGAAGTGGTAGCCATGAACGCGCCACCGCAGGTGTCCGAGCGCAAGCGACGTTCGGTCCGTGCAGATGCGCTGGACAGGCCACGGTTCTTCGTGACGCTCTCCACGGAAGAGATCGAGGAAGACATCTACGCCCTCACTGGCGCGCTACCGCGCAGCCGCCCTCGCCACCGCCCACCCGCAGTGCAGAATCGGCTCAACGTAAGATCCGTTCCTCCTCAGATCCCTCCCTCACTCCCCTTATATTCGAGCTCCCGTCGCTCCTCAACAGGGGCCCATTCGTAATTCTGTAAATGTTCTTGTCCCCAGATGCTACTTCCCGGCGCACGGTTATTGGAGATAAATGCGGAGTCCTACCAGGTGCTGGACAATCAGACTCTCTCAACTAACCAAGCTTCGTCGCCCAATAGTAAGCAAGCAAAGTGAATTCGCCGATCACAATTCACATTCAATTCGTTGCTTCCATTGTGAGCTACACAATCCATGGATTAATTGATCACATAGAGTAAGTGTTGGTATGTATGGATCACATCAACAGACTAGTTGTAAGCAACAAGTGATGACTTGTAAGTGTTTTTTTTTTAAGTTGTAGTAAGTGATATTCTGTTTCCTAGTGGCAGTAAGTGATATCCTGTTCTGTAGTAGCACCAATGGTGGTTCGTAACTTTGGTATTGTCGGCAATTGGAAGGACGTAATATGGTGTGCTAGTAATTGCATTGTTGACGATGATCGAGTTAGTACATTCGTTAACGTGCATCTCCTATTGCAATCTTAATGCTAGTACTACATACATACAGTTTCTTGCTCTGCTTTTTCTTGAAGATGTATTTGGTAGCTAATTGTTGTGGCAAGTGACAATACTACTGGGTTGCGTTCTAGCTGGCCGACACATGGGCGTGGGGACCGAACGGTTTCGAATACCCTGGCACCACGTGGCCTTGGCGGTGGGCGCTGCACAGTTTGTTGTCTGTTTCTTGATTCCTCGTGGAGCTGGCGTGTTAGGGAGATCCAAATTAATAAGGTAGTTGAATCACAGGCACGTATCTGAACTCTATGTGGTTCCTATCACCGTCCTCATGGTGCATCCCATGTTTTGGTGATGTAGCACTATTCGTGGTGCATCACATGATACGGTGATGTAGCACTGTCCATATGCTTTCTGGGTGTGGGGCTCATGGATGGGCTCCGTCCATGCACATATTTAGTTAATTGCAGGCAGTAGTCCTAAAAAGATTACGCGTGAGCCATTTATTTGTTAGCATACCTTAATGAATTTGGTTCACATCAATCATAAAAAAAATACCATACTAGAAAATAGATGGTTGACAGGCATATTTTATTTTTCCTGTCAAGCTATGGCTGACGGCTAACCCTGAGAGCCGGCCGACAGGAAATACTATTCTTGTCGGTATACCCTATTTTTCTGTCGGTTTTTGGCTCACGGAAAAATTCTAGTTTCTTGTAGTGTACGGTGATAAATTATTAGTAACCGTTCGTTCTACATGGCCATAAGTGGTGACAACCCGTGTTGTTATAATACCGTTGCCCTACCTAGAACACTTAAACCGACTGCCTCAGCCGTGTATCCTCATCGGCATTCCGTGTTGTTGGTGCCCGTGCGTGCTCGTGCTTACACATGCTACTACGGTGTGTGCACATGCGTGTGCATGGGCTTACGCATGCATGCCCAAGGCGTGTGCATGCGTGGACGTGTTGTGCGTGTGTGGCGGTGCATGTGCGGTGCTGTCGAGGTCTCCAGGATCGTCGTGCACGGTCGTTGACCTCAACATCGCTGCCAACTACTTCGGCCAAGGCAACGACCACGATGGTGAGTTTTCGTAAACTGATACTGGAGTATGTTTTTATTATTCTTAGTCCATCATGCTATTTTATAAAAAAAACTCTAATGTTTTTGACATTAAACCCGCAGTCCATAATTTTTTTAAATACTCGTATCTTTTAAACTGTAGCTCCACATTTAAGATGTTATATATGGAATTTGATTAAATAATATATTGAATCTGAATATGATGTTATTTTACCTGTTAACCATTTAAAAAATACTATCTAGGGTGCAATCTTAATCAACAGTGCATTATCGGTCTTTCTTTCATATCGGTACTGATCCAAATTATGGATGAACATCTCGGCAAAATCAGGATTGAAGACGAAATTGAAGATCACTTGCCCGTTTCTTTGTACGTATTAAATCTACATACAAGCCGTGTTTAAATAGAAGACATGTGAAATCTTGAACTTGCGCTTTTGTAGGAAAATATCATCTTTGTTTCGGCCGTAGCTACAAATACCGAGATTATAAATCATTTTTTAATTAAAAGTGTGTGTTATTTTTTTCTCCTGTTACAACGCACGGGCCTTTTTGCTAGTATACTATAAGAGGTAGCTATACAAAACCTGATTGGTGCAGTTCCTTGTCCAGGTAGGACAGGACGTCTTGTCGTTGCTTGTGGAGTAGAACTATATAGATAGAGTCCCTCGAACGAACAATAGCAAGGCTATGATCCCGCCTCCTCTTCCTCCGAGAAGGAGACACGAACACCGAATTCTTTCACTGTCATGCGCGCCATCGCCAGCGGCGGAACATGATCAACTCTCTCCGGCATGGAGATACAATTGCCACCGGCAAAGACGAACTCTCAGACATGGTGGATGGGTTTTATGATCACTTGCTGGGAGAAGCCCCGCGGCGCACACAGTCCATCAATCTTGATGCCCCGCATAGAGACCTATCACATCTCGAGGCACCTTTCATGGAAGAAGAGATTGAGAGAGTAATCAAATCTATGCCCATGGACAAGGCGCTGGGGCCGGACGGATTCACTGGCCGATTCTATGCCTCCTGCTGGCACATAATCAAAACTGACATCATGCGCTCCATAGACCTATTCCACCAAGCAGACATGAGTGGGCTGCCAGCGATTAACAAAGCCATTGTCACCCTTCTCCCTAAGGTAGATGGTACGGTAGATCTCAAGGACTTCAGGCCGGTGAGCCTCATACACGGGACAATAAAGATCTTTGACAAGGCGGTGGTTGTGAGGGTGGCTGCCGATCTGCCCATGCTTGTGGGAAAACACCTGAGCGCTTTCATCAGAGGACGATCGATCCACGACAACTTCATGTTAGTCCAATGCATGGCACGCCGACTACACGCCCTATGGGAACCCACGTGAATGCTCAAGCTCGACTTCACAAAGGCCTTTGACACGATCCAATGGCCGTTCCTCCTCGAGGTACTCCGGAAGATGCGCTTTGGCACTAGGTGGATAGCTTGGGTTTGCGGCTTGCTAGGTATCTCAACGACGAGGGTAATGGTGAACGGCTGCCCAGGCAGACCCATATACAATGCCAGGGGAGTGAGACAAGGAGCCCCTCTCTCCCCGATGCTTTTCATCTTCGCCATGGAGCCACTTCAAACGATGGTGGAACTCGCAGCTTCCCATGCAATCTTTACACCACTGGCAAGATCCGGGATGCAACAACGGATTTTGATGTTCGCCGATGACGTGATGCTATTCATCAAACCAAACGACATTGACCTCCGGGTGTTAGCTTTGATCCTCCAGATCTTTGGGGAGGTATCAGGCCTTGTGGTTAACCTATCCAAGAGCGTGGCAATGCCAATCCGCTACAATGCGGTAGCAATGAGACGGGTGGAGGCAATTCTCGGATGCCCGGCGGGCTCATGCCCGTGCAAATATCTTGGCCTTCCGTTGACGATACGACGACAAACATCGGCTCAGTTCATGGGGCTTGTGGACTGCCTAGCGCGAAAATTGCCAACATGGAGAGCATCCTCCATGCCCAAGAGTGGCCGCCTACTCCTGATCAAATCAATCCTCTCCGCCATCTCGATCCACGCCATGATGGCGCTTGACATCCCACAGAAGGTAATCTCAGCGATGAGAAAAATCTGTAGAGGTTTCTTGTGGTGCGCGAGCGCCAATGCCAACGGTGGGTAGTGCAGAGTGGCTTGGTAGGCCGTGTGTGCTCCCAAGTGTGCGTGTGGCCTGGGCCTGCCCAACCTCCAATGGCTGAACGTCGCAATACAGGCCCGATGGCCATGGCTACAACGTACAGACCAATCCCGATCATGGTCAGAATTTCAATTCGAGGTTCCGGAGGAATCCAGGCAACTCTTTAGGGCTGCGACGCGATCAGTTCTTGGCAACGGCATGCTCACCAACTTTTGGGAAGACCAGTGGCTTGAAGAATATAGGATTCAGAACGTGGCCCTGTCCATGTATGCCATGGTTACACCACGCGTGCGGGCATCTAGGACGGTCTGCCAGGCAATATCAACGGGAGACTGGGCCTTGGACATTGGACCGGACCTCACAGTCCAGCAGCTGAATGAGTACATGAACCCTATGGCACCGGGTGACCAGAACTGCCCTGGTGCCGGAGGCGGCAGGCTCCATTACCTGGCCCTGGGAGGCCAACGGGGACTACTCTACGAGATCAGCCTACGAGGCCAAGTTCATGGGAGGCGAGGTGGAGCCAACAACGGAATTTACATGGAAATCCAAGGCCCCACTTCGATGCAGGTTCTTTCTGTGGCTCGCGATGCACAATAGGTGCTGGACCTCGGACAGGCTTGCTAGGCGTGGATTGGATCATCACGACGCGTGCCCCTTCTGCACTCAGCATGAGGAGACCATTGATCATCTTCTCCTGGGTTGCGTATTCGCGAGGGAGATTTGGTGTGTCATCTTCCGAACGTTAGATAGACCATAGTGGACACCAAGTCACGACTCGAGACTACGGGACTGGTGCGCCGTCACAGGTACGATTGGTTCCAGAGCAAAGGTTACGCGAGCAATCTTACTACTCGTATTGTGGGCGATATGGAAGCACCGGAACGCGATGGTCTTTGACGGCGCCCCCCCTATCTTCACGAGCGCTCGCGAGTAGAATTGAAGCCAAGGGGCGCGCATGGAAACATGCCGGGATCTTAAAAGGTGATGTAGAGTCTCTCTTTGGAGGGCTAGCTAGGTGGGCTGAGGCGAGGAGTTAGGCTAGAGTTGTTTTTCCGGCTCAACCGGTGGAGTTGGTCCCCATGTAATATTGTAACATGTAAGCGACAACGTGGAGGGGGTTCCTTTCCCCATCCTCTTTTTTAATATATAATACGTACACTCGTGCGTATTCAAGAAAAAAGAAGAACAAAGAAAAGCAGCATTACATTGTGCTACGCCAAATCTTGTCTCAATGAGTTTGATCATCGCCATTACTACAAGGAGTATCTCTAAACAATCAATATACTTAGCGATGTTTCTGGCCCTGGCCTGGGGCAGTGCGTAGAGGTGACCGGCTTGGTGGGACGCGCCGTCCTTGGGATGCTTCATCTCATCGTCGCACGCGAGGCAGTAATCCACGGGCACGAGCCACGGCTTAGCTTCGGCAAACTGGTTGCCGGCGAGACCGCCAACCTGATCGTCTCCTTCTCCGTCCAGCGAGCACAGGCAAGTCGGAGTCCGTATCCTGGCTCCACCAGGGCCACGCTTGTTCTGATCATGCAACTCGGCGAAGAAGAAGCGCTCTTCCTCTTCCGTGGAGTTCGTCATGGCCCTGGCAAAGAAGTTGACATGGTGGTACGAGCCCTGGCTGTTCAGAAGACTGACGTATCTCGTGGCCCTGGTCAGCTCGAGCTTGACCTTGTTGCTGGCGTCGGCGTTGTAGTGGTGCAGCGCGTCCTCGGCGGCCGACGTGGCTAGGCTCGTCTGGAGCTGCTGCCGCGCCGCCGGGTCGACCCGTGGTGCGTACGGCGTCTGCTCGTCGTATGGGTATGGTGCCGACTCCGGATCTTCTTCTTGGTCTTGTGGTGGTTCCGGCTGCTGGGCCGCCGCCGCTGCCCCCTTCCATGCGCGAGGTGACATCGGCGGCGGGAGCCACCCGGCGCCCAGGCATGGCCCAGGAGGCTCGCCGCCCGGAGACGTCGGACAGGATAGCCATTCTCCTTCCTCCTTGTCGTGCTCGTCCAGCATGTAGTAGCGAACCGGCGGAAGCTGTGGGGCGGGGTCCACACGGCTGCTCGACGACGGGTCTCCACCTCCATGTGCGACACGGATGAGAACCTTAGCCCTGCGTTCGACTTGAACGATATTTTTTTCTCGAATACGCATAGCATGCGTATCTTGTATTAAAGAAAGAAAGGGGTATAAGGATCCTCCACCGAGGCTGTTACAACACACCTCCGCCACCGAAGGTGCTACAAAGCACCCTCGCTGCCGTAACCTAGTCTAGCTCTACCTCTCGTTCATTGCCCACATGTGAATCCGCCCGAAGAAGGGCTCCATGTCCGTCTTTATGAGGCCCGCCGTCTTCCAGGTTCTATCCTCAGTAAGGCACCTACGAACTAGTCTAGTGAGCGAAGGGGAATCCCCATCGAAAACGATCCCTTTGCGATGTTTCCATAGCTCCCAGAGAGCAAGAGTGATGATAGCTCTCGCGTCCGTATCCGGCGTTCCCTCAATGGTCTCGTTGAGTAGCCACTCCAGCAATGTGTCGTCAAGTGCTGGAGTCCACCCTGGCTTGCCCAACGCCGTGCAAATCTGAAACCAGAAACCTCTTGAGAAAGCACATTGTAGCATGATATGATTCATCGCTTCCTCCTCTTGGTCGTAAAGTGGGCAAGCATCCTGGTGCGGCAGACCCCTCCTAGCCAAGCGATCGGAGGTCCAACAGCGGTTGCGAACAGCAAGCCATAGGAAGAAATGGCACTGCAGGGTGTGACACTCCAAAAATTTTGATTTGGTTTTTACCAAACTCTTTATTTGATTTGAAGGAGGCTATTTAAAATCTTTCTAACAAGACCCTCCTTCTCAAAAAAATTCTCTTATGACTAATATTTTATTTTTGTGTCTTCCTCAACCTTTGTGTTTGGTATTGAAGACTTTTCATTTGGTGTTAACCCATCACAATTAATTTTGGAAATTATTTCTATTAAAAGGAAATCCTATGGGTTTTGGGTTTATTCTTGTTATTCAAACCATTCTCTTTTGCCATGCTTCATGTTGAAACTTTCTTCCAAAACCCCTCCCCCCCCCCCCCCTCACTTTGGGTCAAGTCAAATATCCAATCCCAGCAAGTTCAACCCATTTTTGATTTGTATTCTATTTATTCTATCCTCAAAACTATTTCTGCCATTATTTTTGGACCTAGGTGATTTACAAAGGAAGTACCAATTTACTTTTGACTTTTGATCCCAAACCAACTCCTCTGCCTTGTCCTTAGCACCCTCAACCAAGATCCATCAAGATCCACTCTTCCACAGTTCAAACTTTTCAAATTTTGCTCACTGCAAGTTTGAACCAGATTTACCATTTTTGATGAAATTCATTATTTTCCTTCTCCAAAAATTCTGAGATAAATCAGGCAGCCCCTAGATGCATCAAGAGACCACCTCATCAAAGATCAGCTCCAGGAAAATTTCCCTCGTGCCAAAATCATTTCATCGAAAAGTTGGCGTGCACTGTTTATGTCAAGTTCAGTAAATTCAGAGAAACAGTTCTGTTGTCAGTGTCGTTTTCTTCAGAACGCGGCGTCAATCTCACCAGTGGTCGTTCTGGCGCGATGCTCACTGCTCCTTCTCCTTCTCCTTATCCAGAGCGCCGCAAGTTCATTTGGACGGGCGCAGGTGTCGGTGGCAACGTGGCTCGCCAGCGCCGGCGTCTTCTGCGGTGGCAAAGCCACCCATGGTGGCCAGCAGGGGCCGGCCCTGCAGTTCGGCGCCGACCAGCACCGCCCAAGCCACCAGAGGCCTCCGCGTGGCCACCCCCTCCCCTGTGCACGCTGCGGCACCGTCGCCATGGCCTGAGCAGCGCAGAGCGTGCTCTCTGCCGCCGCCGAGCCCCGTGAGCCGTTCCGTCGAGAATGTGGAGTACCACCCAAGGCAGGCCAAGCTTAGCACTTGAACGGAACCAGTGGACCATCGCAGTGATGCCTAGCCCCCTAAATCACCCGACCAACCTCTGCCTCACCGTAATCATCGTCGGCGTTATCCCGTTCACGGCCACCACCTCGGATCGGCTATAAAAGGAGCCCTCGAGCTCGTCCTCGACCCAGCGCCACTCCTCCACCTCACCAGAGCCCCGCCTAGCCACTGGGAGGACCTCGAGGAGGTCTCCTTCCTCGACTCCGGCCGCCCCGATCCGCCTCGGGCTCCGGCTCGATTCACTCAGGTGAGACCACCCCCGTCTCCCAGACAGTGCCAGTCGCCTCCTACTACACCCAACACTCTAACCCGAGCCCCAATTCGACCTTTGCAGCTCTCCCCGGCGAGATCCACCAACGCCCGAACCACCGTCCGCCGGAGTTGGGTCCGCCGTCGACGTGGTGCTCGCCGACGACCAACTCCACCACCTACAGACGCGGAAGAGCACCCTGAGTCCATAGGTACCACCCACTCCTCCTAACTCGTCGTGGATCGCCGCCGGCAACCACCGCAGCCTTCGGACCCGGCGACTCTGTTTTCAAATTTAAACCTGGCGGGTGGGACCCCCTCGTCAGCCCCTCTTTTCTTTTATTCGAACCGTTTTCCTGGAAAACGCCTTCGAGAAAAGTGCGCTTTCCCTTTGGGGTTGGCGTGTTTCTTACTGAAACGTTTTCTGTTTTTATAAACGAACCCCTGGAAACTTTCTGTTTCATTACAGACGAGTCCCTGGACTAAAACATTAATAACTTTTAAATAGAAAATGATTTTTGATTGATTCTTTTTCTGTCATCTTTATTTTTCTGTCTAGTTTTTTTATCATATTTATTTGAAAAATATTTGGTACACTTTTTGTGCACACACGGTATTTACGTTAGTACGCGTTTTCTTTATACCGTAGATACCGGAGGAGGTGACGGAACCGCAAACTTCACCAAGCTAGACTCCGACTTCTCCGAACCAGGCAAGCATGTTTGAACCTTTGATATGATGGGTGTTTTACATGTTTGCTTGAGTATCTATTGCATGGCATATTCATATAAGCAACTTTGAGTGTTATATTGCATGCAAGGCCACTGCGTGTGAGCTTCAAAACTGGGTGTATTATTTTGATGGATGACAACATGATCATGTGGTGACATGAAGGTGGTAAGCTAGTACTGTTGTAGCATGCCGGTCTTACGACAAACGTCTAACTCCAGTGTAACATGGATCAGGTCTCGATCCCGTTCGTTTTCCCCTTCCCGTACTACCACATGTTTTCTGCAAAGAGTGCGGTTTAGTAAGTTGCAAACCTCTTTCCTTGTACACACCAAACAGAGGGACCGTGATGAGGGTTCCATGGCCCTGGATTAAAGCATGTTATCCGGTCAGGGAGCATGGGTGTTTCCGGTTGGGACCGAGAGGGGGGCACCCCTTAGAGCGCGCGATATAAATTTGATCCCATGCTATTCGAGGTTGTGACCTCCCTGTCTTAGAGTTTTTCTTGAACGTTGCCTAGGGTGATTCCTGGCAGCGGAATGTGGAATGGGTGTGTACTGGTTAGATGTGTTTCTTCTAAAATGCCGTAAACGGAACTAGTCCCTTGTGACTACTGAAATCCGTTAGCTGTGGTTAAAGAGTACAAACTCTGCAGAGTCAAAATCATTCGAGCAACCGAATCTGTGGTCAAGGACTGTGGTCAACTCATCTATGTCAGTGTCAGTATCAATCAACGTCCGTCTCAGTGTCAGTCTCAGTGAAAATCTCCGTTAAATGAACATGAGTGTCAAGCCTAACTGAATGTTATTTCGTGGATAGACTAACCCGTTTATTATTATGAGCTGAGTATTTCCTTGGAATGATTTAAACTGCTTGAATACGAAGATGAAATATAAGCCCTTTATGTGATGTCGCTCAGACGTCCGACTGTGGCATTCTTGCTATTTACTTTCGATATAAGCCCTTTATGTGATGTCGCTCAGACGTCCGACTGTGGCATTCTTGCTATTTACTTTCGATATAAGCCCTTTATGTGATGTCGCTCAGACGTCCGACTGTGGCATTCTTGCTATTTACTTTCGATATAAGCCCTTTATGTGATGTCGCTTAGACGTCCGACTGTGGCATTCTTGTTATCTACTTTCGATATAAGCCCTTTATGTGATGTCGCTCAGACGTCCAACTGTGGCATGCACTGTTATTTACATTTCAATATAAGCCCTTTATGCGGTGTCGCCCTGACGCCCAACTGCGGCATGTTAATTTATTTGTCCACCTTTCGAGGCGTCGCTTCAGACACCCGATCGGTCCTCAGTTATTTTATTGGGATTTCGGGAGGACTACCGCCTGACTTCCCTTTTTCTTTAACATGCCTTGCAAATTTATATCTGAGTGTGCATTGCTAAACTGCTCATGTGCATCATGTTTGCATTTGTTATATCTTATGTCCGAACTGTCTTGCGAGTACATTCAAAGTACTCACCTGGCTTGTTGATTTGGCCAGATGTTAACGAAGGCGACCTTATGGATGAAGAGTTCGATAGCGAGTCTGATGCCTAGAGGAGTCCCAGTCAGTCCCGTGCGAGTCCTGGAAATTTGGTCACTTGTATCATATACGCTTCCACTACCCGAATAAAATCATCGAGCCTCACTCCGGCGCTCAATGAGCTGTAAGATTTAGGATTCATGTCACCCACGTCACTGTGACATACCCACCACCACTTTTATTACGAGCCACTAGTTATGCCACCATACCCTTGTGTCATATCCGCCCTTATGTGCAATATCGGCGTGCTTGTAATAAATTGTTGAGCAGCCTCAGCTCAACCTTGTATAATATTTAGCACTTCTGGATTTCTGTATCAAGATTTGTCTACCAGTGAGGAGGATTCTCCTATACTGGAGATAAATGGATCGGTTGCTCAATAAATGTTTTATTGGAAAACCGGTCGTGACACAGGGGTGCCCGGTTCTTCCATGTCATCGTCGCCGTCGGGGCTACTTCCCTGCCCATGAACTTGGCAGCATACACTGAGCGGGCAGAGTACCTTCCATTGCGCTCCCACGCCCAGGTGATCATATCCGGCACTCCCTCCTGGAGTTGCATCGCTGATAACCCACAAGTATAGGGGATCGCAACAGTTTTCGAGGGTAGAGTATTCAACCCAAATTTATTGATTCGACACAAGGGGAGCCAAAGAATATTCTCAAGTATTAGCAGTTGAGTTGTCAATTCAACCACACCTGGATAACTTAGTATCTGCAGCAAAGTATTTAGTAGCAAAGTAGTATGGAAGTAACGGTAACGGTAGCAAAAGTAATATTTTTGGGTTTTGTAGTGATTGTAACAGTAGCAACGGAAAAGTAAATAAGTGAAGAACAATATGTGAAAAGCTCATGGGCATTGGATCGGTGATGGAGAATTATGCCGGATGTGGTTCATCATGTAGCAGTCATAACATAGGGTGACACAGAACTAGCTCCAATTCATCAATGTAATGTAGGCATGTATTCCAAATATAGTCATACGTGCATATGGAAAATAACTTGCATGACATCTTTTGTCCTACCCTCCCGTGGCAGCGGGGTCCTAATGGAAACTAAGGGATATTAAGGCCTCCTTTTAATAGAGTACCGGACCAAAGCATTAACACATAGTGAATACATGAATTCCTCAAACTACGGTCATCACCGGGAGTGGTCCCGATTATTGTCACTTCGGGGTTGCCGGATCATAACACATAGTAGGTGACTATAGACTTGCAAGATAGGATCAAGAACTCACATATATTCATGAAAACATAATAGGTTCAGATTTGAAATCATGGCACTCGGGCCCTAGTGACAAGCATTAAGCATAGAAATGTCATAGCAACATCAATCTCAGAACATAGTGGATACTAGGGATCAAACCCTAACAAAACTAACTCGATTACATGATAAATCTCATCCAAACCATCACCGTCCAGCAAGCCTACGATGGAATTACTCACGCACGACGGTGAGCATCATGAAATTGGTGATGGAGGATGGTTGATGATGATGATGGCGACGGATTCCCCTCTCCGGAGCCCCGAACGGACTCCAGATCAGCCCTCCCGAGAGAGTTTAGGGCTTAGCAGCGGCTCCGTATCGTAAAAAGCGATGAATCTTTCTCTCTGATTTTTTTCTCCCCGAACACGAATATATGGAGTTGGAGTTGAGGTCGGTGGAGCTCCAGGGGGCCCACGAGGCAGGGGCGCGCCCAGGGGGCAGGCGCGCCCCCACCCTCGTGGAAAGGTGTGGGCCCCCTGGCCTTGATTATTTTGGCAGTATTTTTTATATTTTCCAAAAATAATCTCCGTGAAGTTTCAGGTCATTCCGAGAACTTTTGTTTCTGCACAAAAATAACACCATGGCAATTCTGCTGAAAACAGCGTCAATCCGGGTTAGTTCCATTCAAATCATGCAAGTTAGAGTCCAAAACAAGGGCAAAAGTGTTTGGAAAAGTAGATACGACGGAGACGTATCAACTCCCCCAAGCTGAAACTTTTGCTTGTCCTCAAGAAATTCAGTTGATAAACTGAAAGTGATAAAGAAAAACTTTTACAAACTCTGTTTGCTCTTGTTGTTGTAAATATGTAAAGCCAGCATTCAAGTTTTCAGCAAAGATTATGAACTAACCATATTCACAATAACACTTAGGTCTCATGTTTACTCATGTCAATGGCATAATCAACTAGCGAGCAATAGTAATAAATCTCGGATGACAACACTTCCTCAAAACAATCATGATATGTTATAACAAGATGGTATCTCGCTAGCCCTTTCTGAGACCGCAAAACATAAATGCAGAGCACCTTTGAAGATCAAGGACTGACTAAACATTGTAATTCATGGTAAAAGAGATCCAATCATAGTCATACCCAATATAAATTAATAGTAATGGATGCAAATGACAGCGGTGCTCTCCAGCTGGTGCTTTTTAATAAGAGGGTGATGACTCAACATAAAAGTAAATAGATAGGCCCTTCGCAGAGGGAAACAGGGATTTGTAGAGGTGCCAGAGCTCGATTTTGAAATAGAGATATATAATATTTTGAGCGGCATACTTTCATTGTCAACATAACAACCGAGAGATGGCGATATCTTCCATGCTACACACATTATAGGCGGTTCCCAAACAGAATGGTAAAGTTTATACTCCCCCTCCACCAACAAGCATCAATCCATGGCTTGCTCGAAATAACGAGTGCCTCCAACTAACAACAGTCCCAGGGGAGTTTTGTTTCCAATTATTTTGATTTGGTTTGCATAAAGCATGGGACTGGGCATCCCGGTGACCAGCCATTTTCTCGTGAGTGAGGAGCGGAGTCCACTCCTCTAGAGAATAACCCGCCTAACATGGAAGATACGGACAACCCTAGTATATACATGAGCTATTCGAGCATGCAAAACAGAATTTCATTTGAAGGTTAGAGTTTGGCACATACAAATTTACTTGGAATGGCAGGTAGATACCGCATATATAGGAAGGTATGGTGGACTCATATGGAATAACTTTGGGGTTTAAGGGATTGGATGCACTAGCAGTATTCCCGCTTAGTACAAGTGAAGGCTAGCAAAAGACTGGAAAGCGACCAACTAGAGAGCGACAACAGTCATGAACATGCATTATAATTATTAAACATTGAGTGCAAGCATGAGTAGGATATAATCCACCATGAACATAAATATCATGAATGCTATGTTGATTTGTTTCAACTACATGTGTGAACATGTGCCAAGTCAAGTCACTTAAATCATTCAAAGGAGGATACCACCCTATTATACCACATCACAACCATTTTAATAGCATGTTGGCACGCAAGATAAACCATTATAAACTCCTAGCTAATTAAGCATGGCATAAGTAACTATAATCTCGTCATTGCAAACATGTTTATTCATAATAGGCTGAATCAGGAACGATGAACTAATCATATTTACAAAAACAAGAGAGGTCAAGTTCATACCAGCTTCTCTCATCTCAATCAGTCCATCATATATCGTCATAATTGCCTTTCACTTGCACGACCGAACGATGTGAATAATAATAATAGTGCATGTGCATTTGACTAAGCTGGAATCTGCGAGCATTCAATAAACAGGAGAAGACAAGGTAATATGGGCTCTTGGTTAAATCAACAATAATGCATATAAGAGCCACTTCAACAATTTAATCATGGTCTTCTCCTATCGACCCCCAAAGGAAAGAAAAGAAATAAAACTATTTACACGGGAAAGCTCCCAACAAGCAAAAGAAGAACGGGAAATATTTTTGGGTTTTCTTTTAATTACTACTACTACGGCAAGAAAGTAAACTAGCTAAAGGATACTACTAATTTTTTTAGTTTTCTTAAGGTTTATCAAACACATAAGAAGAAAGCATAAAAAGGATAATAAACTAGCATGGATATTACAATGAAAGAGTATGAGCACCGACATCTAGCAATGAGTGTGTGAACATAAATGTAATGTCGGTGAGAAATATGTACTCCCCCAAGAACATAAATCATTTGTGAAGTAAGAACATAACGATATCCACTGCGTGCCTCAGCACTCATTGGACTGCACACATCAAAATGTATTACTTCCAACAAGTTGCTTTCTTGTTCCATTTTAATGAGAACGAGGCTTTCAGTCATCTTGCCCATGTGGTATGATTTGCATGTCTCAAGTGATTCAAAATCAAGTGAGTCCAAACGGTCCATCTGCATGGAGTTTCTTCATGCGTATATACCAATATGACTCAAATGGCAGTGCCACAAGTATGTGGTACTATCATCACTATCTTATATCTTTTGGCATGAACAAGTGTATCACTACGATCGAGATTCAATAAACCATTCATTTTAGGTGTAAGACCATTGAAGGTATTATTCAAATAAATAGAGTAACTATTATTCTCCTTAAATGAATGACCGTATTGCGATAGACATAATCCAATCGTGTCTATGCTCAACGCAAACACCAAATAACAATTATTTAGGTCTAACACCAATCTCGATGGTAGAGGGAGTATGCGATGCTTGATCACATCAAGCTTGGAAACACTTCCAACACATATCGTCATCTCACCTTTAGCTAGTCTCCATTTGTTCCGTAGCTTTTATTTTGAGTTACTAACACTTAGCAACCGAACCGGTATCTAATACCTTGGTGCTACTGGGAGTACTAGTAAAGTACACATTGATGTAATGTATATCCAATATACTTCTATCGACCTTGCCAGCCTTCTCATCTACCAAGTATCTAGGGTAGTTCTGCTTCAATGATTGTTCCCCTCATTACAGAAGCACTTAGTCTCGGGTGGGTTTAAACTTTGGGTTTCTTCACTAGAGCAGCAACTGATTTGCCGTTTCATGAAGTATCCCTTCTTGCCCTTGCCCTTCTTGAAACTAGTGGTTTCACTAACCATCAACGATTGATGCTCCTTACTAATTTCTACTTTCGCGGTGTCAAACATCGCGGATATTTCAAGGATCATCATATCTATCCCTGATATGTTATAGTTCATCACGAAGCTCTAGTAGCTTGGTGGCAATGACTTTGGAGAAACATCACTATCTCATCTGGAAGATCAACTCCCACTCGATTCAAGTGATTGTTGTACCCAGACAATCTGAGTACAAGCTCAACGATTGAGCTTTTCTCCCTTAGTTTGCAGGCTAAGAAACTCGTCGGAGGTCTTATACCTCTTGACGTGGGCACGAGCCTGAAATCCCAATTTCAGCCCTTGAAACATCTCATATGTTCCGCGATGTTTCGAAATCGTCTTCGGTGCCTCAACTCTAAACCGTTTAACATTACTGAACTATCACGTAGTTATCAAAACGTGTATGTCAGATGTTCACAACATCCACATACGACGTTCGAGGTTCAGCACACCGAGCGGTGCATTAAGGACATAAGCCTTCTAGGAAGCAACGAGGACAATCCTCAGTTTATGGACCTAGTCCGCATAATTGCTACTATCAACTTTCAACTGAATTTTCTCTAGGAACATATCTAAAATAGTAGAACTAAAGCACGAGCTACGACATAATTTGCAAAAACCTTTTTGACTATGTTCAGGATAATTAAGTTCATCTTATGAACTCCCACTCAGATAGACATCCCTCTAGTCATCTAAGTGATACATGATCCGAGTCAACTAGGCCGTGTCCGATCATCACGTGAGACGGACTAGTCATCGTCGGTGAACATCTTCATGTTGATCGTATCCACTATACGACTCATGTTCGACCTTTCAGTCTCTTGTGTTCTGAGGCCATGTCTGTACATGCTAGGCTCTTCAAGTCAACCTAAGTGTTTCGCGTGTGTAAATCTGGCTTACACCCGTTGTATGTGAACGTTAGGATCTATCACACCCGATCATCACGTGGTGCTTCGAAACAATGAACTTTCGCAACGGTGCACAGTTAGGGGGAACACTTTCTTGAAATTATTATGAGGGGTCATTTTATTTAATACCGTCGTTCTAAGCAAATAAGATGCATAAACATGATAAACATCACAGGCAATCAAATAGTGACATGATATGGCCAATATCATTTTGCTCCTTTTGATCTCCATCTTCGGGGCTCCATGATCATCATCGTCACCGGCATGACACCATGATCTCCATCATCATGATCTTCATCATCGTGTCTTCATGAAGTTGTCTCGTCATCTATTACTTCTACTACTATGGCTAACAGGTTAGCAACAAAGTAAAGTAATTACATGACGTTTATGTTGACACGCGGGTCATAAATAAATTAAGATAACTCCTATGGCTCCTGCCGGTTGTCATACTCATCGACATGCAAGTCATGATTCCTATTACAAGAACATGATCAATCTCATACATCACATATATCATTCATGACATCCTTTTGGCCATATCACATCACATAGCATACCCTGCAAAAACAAGTTAGACGTCCTCTAATTGTTGTTGCATGTTTTACGTGGCTGCTATGGGTTTCTAGCAAGAACGTTTCTTACCTACGCAAAGCCACAACGGTGATATGACAATTGCTATTTACCCTTCATAAGGACCCTTTTCATCGAATCCGATCCGACTAAAGTGGGAGAGACTGGCACCCGCTAGCCACCTTATGCAACAAATGCATGTCAGTCAGTGGAACCTGTCTCACGTAAGAAAATTGTTGCATAAGGTGGCTATCGTGGTGGTGGTGGAGGAGCGCGGTACTCCAGCAGGGCTTCGCCAAGCACCGCAAGAGACGAGGAGGGAGAGGGGTAGGGCTGCGCCAAGAGAGAGTTCATCTTGTGTGTTTTGCAGCCCCCAATACCTCAAGTATATATAGGGGAAGGGGAGGGGCTGCGCCCCCATCTAGGGTTCCCTCCCTAGGGGTGGCGGCAGCCCCCAAAACCCATCTAGGGTGCGGCCAAGGGGGGAAGAGAGGGGGGGAGCACCTAGGGTGGGCCTTAAGGCCCATCTGGACCTAGGGTTTGCCCCCTCCCACTCTCCCTGCGCCTTGGGCCTTGGTGGGGGGCGCACCAGCCCACCTGGGGCTGGTCCCCTCCCACACTTGGCCCACGCATCCTTCTGGGGCTGGTGGCCCCACCTGGTGGACCCCCGGGACCCTACCGGTGGTCCCGGTACGTCACCGATAGCACCCGAAACTTTTCCTGTCACCAAAACGGGACTTCCCATATATAAATCTTTGCCTCCGGACCATTCCGGAACTTCTCGTGACGTCCGGGATCTCATCCGGGACTCCGAACAACATTCGGTAACCGCGTACATCTTTTCCCTATAACCCTAGCGTCATTGAACCTTAAGTGTGTAGACCCTACGGGTTCGGGAACCATGCAGACATGACCGAGACAACTCTCCGGCCAATAACCAACAGCGGGATCTGGATACCCGTGTTGGCTCCCACATGTTCCACGATGATCTCATCGGATGAACCACGATGTCAAGAATTCAATCAATCCCGTATACAATTCCCTTTGTCTACCAGTATAGTACTTGCCCGACATTCGATCGTCGGTATCTCGATACCTTGTTCAATCTCGTTACCGGCAAGTCTCTTTACTCGTTCCGTAACACATCATCCCATGATCAACTCCTTGGTCACATTGCGCATATGATGATGTCCTACCGAGTGGGCCCAGAGATACCTCTCCATCACACGAAGTGACAAATCCCAGTCTCGATTCGTGCCAACCCAACAGACACTTTCGGAGATACCCGTAGTGTACCTTTATAGCCACCCAGTTACTTGTGACGTTTGGTACACCCAAAGCATTCCTACGGTATCCGGGAGTTGCACAATCTCATGGTCTAAGGAAATGATACTTGACATTAGAAAAGCTTTAGCATACGAACTACACGATCTTTGTGCTAGGCTTAGGATTGGGTCTTGTCCATCACATCATTCTCCTAATGATGTGATCCCGTTATCAACGACATCCAATGTCCATGGTTAGGAAACCGTAACCATCTATTGATCAACGAGCTAGTCAACTAGAGGCTTACTAGGGACATGGTGTTGTCTATGTATCCACACATGTATCTGAGTTTCCCATCAATACAATTATAGCATGGATAATAAACGATTATCATGAACAAGGAAATATAATAATAACTAATTTATTATTTCCTCTAGGGCATATTTCCAACAGAGATATTGTTCGCGTTGGTCGCGAAGGAAGTCGGTGAGGCCTGCATTATCAGCCAACTCATAAAAATCATCGTAAATCCCGGCTGCTCTCAAGAAATCATCACAAGGCCATTCACACGGCCGAACCTCCGCGGTGCGAGGCAGATTATATTTGGGCCTCTCCACTTCTTCACTTTGCTTATCCTTCGAGCTTCGGCTCGAAGAGCCCCTCAAAAATCTCTTCATCATTTTCAAAGAACAATCCCCCAAAGCAGTTTTGTGAGAGGTGCTTTGAGCAAGGAGATCAAAAATCGCAGCAAAATGAGCTAGAACTCGTGCTTGAGTTGGTTGGTGATTTTTTGGGAGGAATAAGAAGTGTGTGGGTGCAGGAATAAGTGGAGGGGAGCCACCGTGGGTCCACGAGGCAGGGGGCGCGCCTAGGGTGTGGGCTCGCCCTGGACCCTCGTGGCCAGGTGCTTGCTCCCCCTGCTGTGTTCTCAGTGCCAAATATTCTCAAATATTTCAGAAAAAATCATATTAAATTGGCAGGGTATTTGGAGAACTTTTATTTTTTGGGTATTTTTATATTGCACGGATAATTCAGAAGACAGACAGAAAAATACTATTTTCACTTTATTTCAGCTAAATAACAGAAAGTAAAAAGAGGGAACAGAAGGTTGTTCCTTCTAACTTCATCCATCTCATGCTCATCAAAAGGAATCCACTAACAAGGTTGATCAAGTCTTGTTAACAAACTCATTCCAAATAACATGGAACCATGAGAAATTTTGAGCACTATGTTACCTCAACGGGGATATGCACATCCCCAATAATAAGAATATCATATTTCTTCTTGACAGTAGGAAGAGGAAATTCAAAACCTCCAAAGATAATCGATGGAATTTTTCCAATAGAATTGATACTGTGGACTTGAGGTCGTTTCCTTGGAAAGTGTACCGTATGCTCATTACCATTAACATGAAAAGTGACATTGCCTTTGTTGCAATCAATAACAGCCCCTGCAGTGTTCAAAAAGGGTCTTCCAAGAATAATAGACATACTATCATCCACGGGAATATCAAGAATAACAAAGTCCGTTAAAATAGTAATGTTTGCGACCACAACAGGCACGTCCTCGCAAATACCGACAAGTATAGCAGTTGATTTATCAACCATTTGCAAAGATATTTCAGTAGGTGTCAACTTATTCAAATCAAGTCTACGATATAAAGAGAGAGGCATAACACTAACACCGGCTCCAAGATCACATAAAGCAGTTCTAACATAATTTATTTTAATGGAGCATGGTATAGTTGGTACTCCTGGATCTCCTGGTTTCTTTGGTATTCCACCCTTAAAAGTATAATTAGCAAGCATGGTGGAAATTTCAGCTTCCGGTATCTTTCTTTTATTTGTGTCAATATCTTTCATATACTTAGCATAAGGATTCATTTTGAGCATATCAGTTAATCGCATACGCAAAAAGATAGGTCTAATCATTTCAGCAAAGTGCTCAAAATCCTCGTCATCCTTTTTCTTGGATGGTTTGGGAGGAAAAGGCATGGGTTTCTGAACCCATAGTTCCCTTTCTTTACCGTGTTTCCTAGCAACAAAGTCCCTCATATCATAACGTTGATTCTTTGATTGTGGGTTATCAAGATCAACAACAGGTTCAATTTCTACATCATTATCATTACTAGGTTGAGCATCAACTTGAACATCTTCATTAACATTATCACTAGGTTCATGTTCATTACTAGATTGTGTTTCAGCTTCAAAGATAGATATATCATTGGGATTCTCAGGTGTGTCAACAACAGGTTCACTAGAAGCATGCAAATTCCTATCATTTTTCTTTTTCTTCTTCTTAGAAGGACTAGGTGCATCAATATTATTTCTCTGAGAATCCTGCTCAATTCTCTTAGGATGGCCTTCAGGATACAAAGGTTCCTGAGTCATTTTACCAGTTCTAGTAGCCACTCTAACAGCAAAATCATTATTCTTACTATTTAATTCATTGAGAAAATCATTCTGAGCTTTAAGTACTTGTTCTACTTGAGTGGTAACCATAGAAGCATGTTTACTAATGAGTTTAAGTTCACCTTTAACTCTAGACATATAATCACCCAAGTGTTCAATCATATAAGCATTTTGTTTTAATTGTCTACCAAAATAAGCATTGAAGTCTTCTTGCTTAACCATAAAGTTATCAAACCCATCCAAACATTGGCTAGCAAACTTAGTAGGAGGGATTTCAGCTTTATCATATCTATAGAGAGAATTTACCTTTACTACCTGTGTCGGGTTATCAAGACCATGAGTTTCTTCAATAGGTAATGGATTAAGATCATATATTTCTTCAACAGGCGGTAAATTAAGACCATGTATTTCTTCACTAGGAGGTAAATTCTTAATATCTTCAGCTTTAATACCTTTTTCTTTCATAGATTTCTTTGCCTCTTGCATATCTTCAGGACTGAGAAATAGAACACCCCTTTTCTTTGGAGTTGGCTTAGGAGTTGGTTCAGGAAGTGTCCAATTATTTTCATTAGTCAACATATTATTCAATAGAATTTCAGCTTCATCTGGTGTTCTTTCCCTGAAAACACAACCAGCACAACTATTCAGGTGGTCTCTGGAAGCATCGGTTAGTCCACTATAAAAGATATCAAGTATTTTATTTTTCTTGAGAGGATGATCAGGCAAAGCATTAAGTAATTGGAGAAGCCTCCCCCAAGCTTGTGGGAGACTCTCTTCTTCAATTTCCACAAAATTATATATTTCCCTTAAAGCAGCTTGTTTCTTATTAGTAGGGAAATATTTAGCAGAGAAGTAATAAATCATATCCTGGGGGCTATGCACACAACCAGGATCAAGAGAGTTAAACCATATCTTAGCATCACCCTTTAATGAGAACCGAAATATTTTAAGGATATAATAGTAACGAGTTTTCTCATCATTAGTGAACAGGGTGGCTATATCATTTAATTTAGTAAGATGTGCCACAACAGTTTCAGATTCATAGCCATAAAAAGGATTAGATTCAACCAAAGTAATTATATCAGGATCAACAGAGAATTCATAATCCTTATCAGTAACAAAGATAGGTGAAGTAGCATAAGCAGGATCATATTTCATTCTAGCATTCAGAGTTTTTTGTTTGAGCTTAGCTAATAATTTCTAAAGATCATTTCTATCATTGAAAGCAAGAAAGTCTCTAGCAGTTTCTTCATCCATAACGTAGCCCTCAGGCACAACAGGCATTTCATATTTAGGGGGAGAGTCTTCATCATCACTTTCATCAATATTATCAGTTTCAACAATTTCATTCTCTCTAGCCCTAGCAAGTTGTTCATCAAGAAATTCACCAAGTGGCACAGTAGTATCAAGCATAGAAGTAGTTTCATCATAAGTATCATGCATAGCGTATGGCATCATCAATAACATGCATATATCGTAATTAATAGCGTAAGTAGGTTTAGGTGTCGCAAGCTTACTCAAAAAATGAAGGTGAATCAAGTGCGAGCTAGATGGCAGTTCCTTACCTCCCTCGTAGTTGAGGGATAAATTTTGTTTTCTCGCCTTTCAAGTTCTTCATGGTGACCAGCAGATATAAATCCCAAGTGACTCAAAGAATAGAGCTATGCTCCCGCAACGGCGCCAAAAAATAGTCTTGATAACCCACAAGTATATGGGATCGCAATAGTTTTCGAGGGTAGAGTATTCAACCCAAATTTATTGATTCGCACAAGGGGAGCTGTCGGTGTCAAACCGTGGATCTCGGTAGGGGTCCCAACTATGCGTCTAGGCGGATGGTAACAGGAGACAAGGGACACGATGTTTTTACCTGTGTTGGGCCCTCTCGATGGAGGTAAAACCCTACCCCGCTTGATTAATATTGATGATATGGGTAATACAAGAGTGGATCTACCACGAGATCGAGAGGCTACACCCTAGAAGCTAGCCTGTGGTATGATTGTTGTTCGCCCCCTGACTAAAACCCTCCGGTTTATATAGACACCGGATAGGGTTAGGGTGACACTGTAGTCGGTTACAATGGGAGGAGATCTACATATCCAGATCGCCAAGCTTGCCTTCCATGCCAAGGAAAGTCCCATCCGGACACGGACGAAGTCTTCAATCTTGTATCTTCATAGTCTAGGAGTCCGCCAACGGTGATAGTTCGCTATCCGGACACCCCTAATCCAGACTCCTCAAGAGCTCCCTGAACCAGGCTTCAATAACGATGAGTCCGGCGCGATATTGTCTTCGCATTGCAAGGCGGGTTCCTCCTCCGGATACTTCATGTAAGATTTTGAACACAAGGATAGTGTCCGCTCGCAAAACAAGTTCCACATACTACCAGAGAGAATAACCTTTGCACAGATCTGCTGACGATTCCGCGGCGTGACATCACACCACGACCAGGCCTTTATACTGAATCGCTTTTACCGCTCCACCTCAGCCGCTTAGCGAGGCTGTTTCCTTGGCACGCCTTATCGAGCGGAAATCGTGCCCCTTATTCCGGGATCCTCATCAATACGGGCGTGGGTAACCCGATCGTGTTCGCTGGCACGCCTCCATCAAGGCGAGTCCCAAACGGTCACGAGGAGGGCTCTTGGTATTCAACCTCTTTATAACGAGGCCAAGGCCCGCTCCTTTCTTTCAATCTCAATCGAATCCGCCCCTCGCCTCGAGTTCCAACACCCAAAGCTCCAGATTGAGGCGCTTCGGACCTTCGACGATGTCCGGCTCCGACCTGCACGGCCGGTGGATGTCTTCCTCCGTCACGGAAGAAGATGTGCTAAAGCTGAGAGACGCCAGATATCTCACCGGCGAAATTTCGCATAGGTTGCCTGCCCAAGGGCAGGTTATTCCCACTCCCGAGCCTGGTGAGAGCGTGGTATTCGTGTCTCACTTCCTTCGGGGTTTAGGCTTCCCGACGGACCCCTTTGTGAGGGGGCTCATGTTTTATTATGGGCTGGAATTCCATGACTTGATCCGAGTCCATCCTCCACATCTCGCTGCTCATTGTCGTATGTGAAGCCTTCCTCCGCATTACCCCTCACTCGGATTGTGGCTCAAGACCTTCAAAGTGGAGCCAAGATGATCAAGGGGCATCAGCAGAGTGCGGAGGGATGTTATAAGCAAGAATGCAGACGCTCCATGGCCCGAGGGCTCTTTTCAAGAGGAGCTCAAGTTATGGCAACAGGAGTGGTTTTATATCACCGCTCCCAGGGGCACCAAATGGGCGGCGCCACCTGCCTTCCGCTTGGGTCCTCCATGCGGCGGGCGTCATGGGTCAATAAAGGGCTTGACTGGGACCGCCCAAGGACCTCATCACAGGTCAGATTCGAGACCTCCGAGAGAGGGAGATCAATCTGGTCGTGGTAGCGCAGGTCATGCTGATCCGTCGCACCTTGCCCTGCAAACGTCGCCCCCTCCGCCTGTGGGAGTTTAATCCGGAGGGACCACGAGCTCTCCAACATTTTATGGGCGTAATGCCCGTGGAGATGTACCAATTGTTCTTCGGATCACAAGCAATGTGTCCGGACTTAACCGAGGACGCAAATCTGAGCTGCAATCGCCCGGATACTCAAGTAAGCAGTCCTGTACCCGGACATGCTATCCGCATATTTATCATACACTTGCCCTTAAAAGAGCTATCCTTTAAACGGGAGTGGATAGCAAAAGCAAACTGATCGGTGTCCGCCCCCTCCCCGAGACCATGTCGGATCCTCAGATAACTAAGATGCTAGAGGTCTGTGCCTTTTGAAGAAGGCGAAGGGGGAACAAGGAACTACTACCTCCGTGAAGGAGGCTATCAAGAAAGGGGATCGAGAATCCTCCTCCAAGGGGAGAAGAGGACCGCTTCAAGATTCGAGACCAAAGCCTCAAGCGGGGAAGAAATCTTCACCAGAGGGTCTCTGCGGCGGAGATGCCCCGCCGCACTATTTCCCAAGGAGATCAGCCTCCAATGAGCCGTAAGTAAAGGGGGCGTTTTTATTTAAAAGAGAGACATCCCGTTTATTTCAAGGTAACGAAATTTACCTTGTAGTTCGGATCTCAGCCCTTCACAGAGAGCTCGTCTTCGGGGATCTTGATCCGGAGATGATGGAGAGCGAACGCCTCCGCCGCCGCATCGTTAGGCGAGGCGGACGACCCGAGGTGTCGCCGCGAGGGCTTCTCCGACCACGGCGGGGCGTAAGGCAGCCGCATGTCCCTCAAAGCTCTCGTGTCCGCCTTGAAAAAGGCCACCGGACGAGTCCAGACCAACGGGTGTTCGGTCGGAGGAGTCAAGGATCTGCCGGGCGAAGCGTCTATCTCAAAGATCACCGTATGTTAATGGGTACGGTGATTGAAAGGATTTCATCCGCGAGAGCGGATTGCATGAAGCCGTCGAAGTTTATCGACGGGTTTTGAGGTACGCAAATGATGTACCTTCCGACAGTTCTGCATATAAAATGTGCATCAGATAGATAGTAGCCCCGAGACTTGGTGCGGTGTCAAAATGACGGCGCCGAGGATCACAACCCAGTATAATATGCGCCTTCCTATGTAGGTGGCGAAGCGTCCGGTGGCTAGTCGGTTGATGAATTTGCCGAATCAAGCGGCAACTTGACGTGGCGGATGCGGACATCACGCTTGTTAATAAGCGGCTTGACGAGTCACAAGGTATGCAACTTCTCCGCGACACCGGTAAGGGAGCTTGACGCCCATGCCTTACAACATGTATGCTTAATGCAGATGGTGCCGCTGCTATGGAGAGCCTTCGGGCCGAGCTCGCCGAGCCAAGGAGCAAGCAGAAAAAGTGATGCGGTTGTTTTAAAGGCGGCCAAGAGCTAAAAGCCGAACAGGCTGCTCATCGCCGGCTAAGAAAGACATGGCCGAGATGGCCGTGAAATTGAAGAATGTTGTTGACCGCTATGAGCTTCTTTAAAAAGAAGATCGAGCGAAACAAGAGGACCGGAAAAGGCCGCCACCGAGGCTAAGGATACTTGCTCTGCGATGAGAGCTATGAAGGAGGAGCTACGTCAGCCGGAGATATTGCGGTGGAAAGCCCTTTCGGCGCGGAGAAAATTCACGGATCCTAAGTACGCCAATTGGACCGCTGTGGGTGGGAAGGATGCTTATCGGACTTGGCGGCGAAAAGTGCGCAGACGCGCCGAACACTTCCGAGGTCAAAAGGATCACAGAATGGAAGAGCTTTTTGGTCGCAGCCCATAGTCCTAACGCCCACTTTCGTTAACCGATCGTTTGGCGAATGGGCTGAGCTGAATAGGTTGTCCGGACTTGCCATGAAGGCTGTCGTGACTCATTTGTGGCCGAAAAGGCCCGAGCCGAAGAGTTATTTTGGCTTGTTGCGGCAGTTCCTTGGTGCAGTGCCGCATATCGATGCAATGAAGCGGTCAGCATGCATAGAGGGTGCGCGGATGGCTCTTTCCCATGTCAAGACATACTGGGCGGAGACGAAGGCCACCGACGTTGCATCCCAAGATTCGGACAGAAGCCGAGTACCGCCGAGCACTATTTTGAGGAAGTCATGCAGGGCGCTCGTTTAATAGAGACGCAGTGCTCAAAGGATATTATGCTTTAATGACATGTATGATTTGTGAAAGCAATGTATCAATATAATATAAGAGCTTTTTATACTTGTGTGTTCAAGTATTAAAACACCTCTGTAAGGGTTGTTGATGTATATGTGTATATAACTGAAAGATGGCAGTCCTTGGTTTCAGCCCCCACGCACATAGTGCGGGGTTTTTGCAAAAGGCGATTTTCACACTTAATCCAACGCCTTGGTCCTGTAAAGGAGGTGATAGCGTAGCAAACTAGGCAACCGGACTATAGTGCTTTATCACTTTCACTTAGCCATAGGAGTTCGATGGTGGGGCTACTATATAGCCCCTAGGGGCACCGCGCTCTCCCGAATTCGGGGCGCGTATGTGCTCGATCGAAATGGTCCTTCGTTAATGCGGGGAATTCTAAACATTCGGTGGGTCATCGAGTGGTTGACCAGTCTCACGCTATATCATGACAATCAGGCCGCTTTCTCTCGAGGTGCTCACCGCCGAACCGGGGCATAATCACAGTAGTTCTCCTGGTGCCGCGTTAGCCGATAGAACGGAACGTAAGGCAGCAAAACACAGGAGCCGGGCAAACCCAACATTTGACCAAAGACATGATTCGGAGCTGATGCATATAAGGCCTAACTCGAGACGCCGAACACTCCCTAAGGTATTCGGTCTTTATGAAAACGGGCAGAATAATGCCCTAAGCCCCTCGTGTCCAGGTACGCGCAAAAATTCTGGTGCGGCCGATGCCAAAACGCCAGCCTCCTCCTCGGTTATAGCAAGAAACCGGGGGATGTGTATCAACAAGAGACAGTAAAAAAGGTTTACGCAGGGTCTTAATCTGAAAAGAATCCTTGCAACGGGTCCCTACTGCACGTCTGCGCCTGTGTCTCCGTTGTGTCGTATCCTGGACGGGTGTAGCATGGTGTTCATCTGTAAAAGAAAAGAACTTAGTTGAAAAGAAAAAAAAGATCATGCAAAAAATGTACTTTATATTAAATAAACAGAGTACGGTTCGAAAAGTGAATACGATTGAGCTTTATTGTCTCTTGTTGTATATGCGTGCAGCCCCTTGTACGGGGGTATGCCGCTAGTAGGCGCCGGACTCGTCTAGCCATGTCCGGGGTTCGAATGACCTATTCAGGTGCTTTGATTAGCGGAGCCGGATTGGTGTGGGCCTGTCAAGGCAGTCTCACGTTCTTCCGTGCTCGAGTAACACTTAATAATCCCTTTTAATGAGATGATGCCGCGTGGACCGGGCATTTTAAGTGTAAGAGATGCATAATGCGGTATTGCGTTAAAGCGGCGAAAGCTTCACGCCCAAAGAGTGCTTGATAGCTACTTTGAATGGGGCGATCCGAAGGTTAACTTTCCACGGCGGAAGTTGTCGGATGAACCAACACAACTTCTAGCGAGGGAGCCCGCATAATGGGCATATAGGCTGGCATTACCCCTTTGAAGGAGGTGTTGCTATGGCGAATTTTGGTTGGGTCTATCCCCATTTTGCGGATTGTGTCCTCGATATAGCAGGTTTAGATCGCTACCTCCGCCCATTAGGACTTGTGTAAATTGGAGTCCGTCGATTATAGGATCTAATATCAAGGCAGTCCATCCTGCGTTCGGATTCTTCCGAATAGTCCTGATGATCGAAGGTGATTGGTTTTGACAACCATCGCTCGGACTCTCCAGGATAGACCGTGTGGCGTGTGTTTCTATGGGCGCCTCTGTTTTTCCTTTTGTCACTTGAAGTGAATTCACTGTTTTGACTTTTGTGGGAAATTCTTTTGTTTTCCGGTGCTCGCTTGTGGGGTTCGTCCTCGTCCTCGCTTGGTGTGTCGAGCCCTTGTGTTCGGCATTGAGTTTGCGGACTGCTTGAAGACCCAACAATCTCTATGGTATGGTTTGCAGGCTTCCCGGAGTCTTGTGGATTTGGCATATTTTGTCCAAGATTTTGTTTAGGTTGGATAGCTCGTCATTGTTGTCCTTGAGGGGCAGTTTTTATGATTCTACCGGAGCTTGAATCCGGCGTTGATCGCAGTGCTCTTCGGGCTATTTCCCTTTGTCTCGCGCTGGTCCTTGCTGCGTCGTGGTTTTCCATTTCCATCCCCGACTTTGGATGTACTTGGGTCGCTGGTATCTGCATCTTGCCAGCCAACTATCCTCTCCCGCAAAAGCGGGTCATGAGGCTTGTTAATGCAGCCATGGTTCTCGGCTTCTCCGGCTGAGGTGTCCGGCGAGCCATTCGCCCTGGACGTTGTGTTTGAAAGCTGCTAAGTCTTGGCGTCCGGACAGACGACTATTTGGTTCTTTTGGTAAGGAACTTGTTCCGAATTTATGGGCTGACTCTCCGGGTTGTTGAGTTATGTGACTTAAATCGTCTCAGATCCTGAGGGCGGACATAAGTCCCTTAAAATTTGCTCGAAAAGCATCCTCGAGCTCTTCCCAACTTCCAATGGTATTTTCGGGGAGGCTTTTGAGCCAATGTCGGGCTGGCCCTTTGAGCTTGAGGGTAAGTATTTTATGGCGTGGAGATCATCTCCTCCGCCATGTGTATGTGGAGGATGTAATCCTCAATCCGCACTCTGTGGTCTGTTGTTCCGTCAGATGCCTCTATGTTTACGGGTTTGAATCACTGGGAATTCGTGATCCAAAGACCTCATCGGTGAAACACGGGGTGTGCGGCACCCCTATATTTGGGTGTGCCGTGATGTTCGGATAATTGGCGTGTTGCATTGCTTGGAAGAGCTTGCTTTTCGCCCATAGATGGACCTAATCGGGCCATCCTTTTGATGCGAATCCTTATGCGGATCGCGGTCGGCTTGTGTGCGCGCCGCTTGCCGCTCCATGTTTGCCATGTGGTCGTCTATCCGACCGGCGGCCTCTTTGTTCTTTGATTGCGGGGGCTCTACGGCCTCCTCATCGAATTCGGGCAGTAATTTGCGCTTTGGGTAGCTCTTTGTTCGGCGACTGTCGCCGTATTTCTCTGCGGTGTTGAGTACTTTGCTCCATCTGATTCTCAGTGCATCTTCCAATGTTTTGAGCTTCCGCTTCTGCTTTTTCAGGCTACGCGCAGTGGCAACGAGCCTTTTGTGGAGGTTCTTCTGCTCCAACAATTTGTCCGGCGTGAGATCGTCCGGACTGTTATCTTCGCCGGGGACGGGTTGTTTATCTAAGTTGTCATGTCCGGACGGTTGCTCGATAGCGTGTTCGTCGTCCACCGGTTCGCCCTGCTCTATGGCTGGGTATGTGTGGTTGTTGTCTTTGTCGAGGCGGGACTTGGTGCGGCGTTTACGTTGCCGTTTTGACTGCTTTTCGAGGGATTTATCCTTCGTAGTGTCCCGTTGTTCCTCGTCGTCGCTTCCTTTAGGTGTATCCACCATGTATACATCGTGGGATGAGGTGGCTGTCCAGTATCCTATGGGTGCTGGTTCATGGTTGTCTCCTACATCGCCGCCCATACCGCCGATGTCTTCGAGTCGAAATCGAGCACGCCGCTTAAGCTTTCGACGGTGGCTACAAAATGGGTGGTGGGTGGCGTTGAATTTCTTCATCGTCCGCATCCCAACCTTCCTGACCATAGTTCGGCCAGGGCTCTCCTGATAAAGAGAGAGACTTTAATGAATCCAGGATGTCGCCAAAGGGCGAGTGCTGAAAGATGTCCGCGGCAGTGAACTCGATGACCGGCACCCAATCGGATTCGATTGGCTGGGGCGCAGGAGGTTCAGAGTCCGGAGAGGAGTCCGGCACCTTGGAGTCACGGGATCCGCAAAGGACAGGGATGGTGTTCGGCTCAATCGCCGTAGAGATCGTAGCCCCCGAGGCAGTGTCCAGCCACTCGTCCTCGATCGACGGAGTCGGCTACAAGCTAAAGGTCGGAGCGGACGCTGGTGCGGCCTCTAGGACACTGTTCGGCGGCAGAGCTAGATCGTGCCCATCGAGACAGTGCGGCGCGCTTGGCTGTGGCTCAAATCCGTCGAAGATCAAGTCTCCGCGGATGTCGGCCGTGTAGTTCAAACTCCCAAATCTGACCAGATGGCCAGGGGCGTAGCTTTCGATCTGCTCCAGATGACCAAGCGAATTGGCCCGCAGTGCAAAGCCGCCGAATACGAAGATCTGTCTAGGAAGAAAAGTCTCACCCTGGACCGCGTCGTTGTTGATGATTGAAGGAGCCATCGGGACTAAATATGACGACACAGAGGAACTCTCAATGAAAGCACCAATGTCGGTGTCAAAACTGGCGGATCTGGGGTAGGGGGTCCCGAACTGTGCGTCTAGGCGGATGGTAACAGGAGACAAGGGACACGATGTTTTACCTGTGTTCGGGCCCTCTCGATGGAGGTAAAACCCTACTCCTGCTTGATTAATATTGATGATATGGGTAATACAAGAGTGGATCTACCACGAGATCAGAGAGGCTAAACCCTAGAAGCTATCCTATGGTATGATTGTTGTTCGTCCTACGGACTAAAACCCTCCGGTTTATATAGACACCGGATAGGGTTAGGGTTACACAGAGTCGGTTACAATGGTAGGAGATCTACATATCCATATTGCCAAGCTTGCCTTCCACGCCAAGGAAAGTCCCATCCGGACACGGGACGAAGTCTTCAATCTTGTATCTTCATAGTCCAGGAATCCGGCCAACGGTGATAGTTCGGCTATCCGGACACCCCCTAATCTAGGACTCCCTCAGGAGCCAAAGAATATTCTCAAGTATTAGCAGTTGAGTTGTCAATTCAACCACACCTGGATAACTTAGTATTTGTAGCAAAGTATTTAGTAGCAAAGTAGTATGGAAGTAACGGTAACGGTAGCAAAAGTAACTTTTTTTGGGTTTTGTAGTGATTGTAACAGTAGCAACGGAAAAGTAAATAAGCGAAGAACAGTATGTGAAAAGCTCGTGGGCGTTGGATCAGTGATGGAGAATTATGCCAGATGTGGTTCATCATGTAACAGTCATAACATAGGGTGACACAGAACTAGCTCCAATTCATCAATGTAATGTAGGCATGTATTCCGAATATAGTCATACGTGCTTATGGAAAAGAACTTGCATGGCATGTTTTGTGCTACCCTCCCGTGGCAGCGGGGTCCTAATGGAAACTAAGGGATATTAATGCCTCCTTTTAATAGAGTACCGGACCAAAGCATTAACAAATAGTGAATACATGAACTCCTCAAACTACGGTCATCACCGGGACTGGTCCCGATTATTGTCACTTCGGGGTTGCCGGATCATAACACATAGTAGGTGACTATAGACTTGCAAGATAGGATCAAGAACTCACATATATTCATGAAAACATAATAGGTTCAGATCTGAAATCATGGCACTCGGGCCCTAGTGACAAGCATTAAGCATAGCAAAGTCATAGCAACATAATCTCATAACATAGTGGATACTAGGGACCTAACCCTAACAAAACTAACTCGATTACATGATAAATCTCATCCAACCCATCACCGTCCAGCAAGCCTACGATGGAATTACTCACGCACGGCGGTGAGCATCATGAAATTGGTGATGGAAGATGGTTGATGATGACGATGGCGACGGATTCCCCTCTTCGGAGCCCCGAACGGACTCCAGATCAGCCCTCCTGAGAGAGTTTAGGGCTTGGCGACGGCTCCGTATCGTAAAACGCGATGAATCTTTCTCTCTGATTTTTTTCTCCCCGAACACGAATATATGGAGTTGGATTTGAGGTCGGTGGAGCTCCAGGGGGCCCATGATGCAGGGGGCGCACCCCCACCCTCGTGGAAAGGGTGTGGGCCCCCTGGCCTTGATTATTTCGCCGGTATTTTTTATATTTTCCAAAAGTAATCTCCGTGAAGTTTCAGGTCATTCCGAGAACTTTTGTTTCTACACAAAAATAACACCATGGCAATTCCGGGTTAGTTCCATTCAAATCATGCAAGTTAGAGTCCAAAACAAGGGCAAAAGTGTTTTGAAAAGTAGATACGATGGAGACGTATCAACTCCCCCAAGCTTAAACCTTTGCTTGTCCTCAAGCAATTCAGTTGATTAACTGAAAGTGATAAAGAAAAACTTTTACAAAGTCTGTTTGCTCTTGTTGTTATAAATATGTAAAGCCAGCATTCAAGTTTTCAGCAAAGATTATGAACTAACCATATTCACAATAACACTTAGGTCTCATGTTTACTCATGTCAATGGCATAATCGGTTGGAAATATGCCCTAGAGGCAATAATAAAAGGATTATTATTATATTTCCTTGTTCGTGATAATTGTCTTTTATTAATGCTATAATTGTATTATCCGGAAATCGTAATACACGTGTGAATACATAGACCACAATATGTCCCTAGTGAGCCTCTAGTTGACTAGCTCGTTGATCAACAGATAGTCATGGTTTCCTGACTATGGACATTGGATGTCATTGATAACGCGATCACATCATTAGGAGAATGATGTGATGGATAAGACCCAATCCTAAGCATAGCACAAGATCGTGTAGTTCGTTTTGCTAGAGCTTTTCCAATGTCAAGTATCTCTTCCTTAGACCATGAGATCGTGTAACTCCCGGTACCAAACGTCACAACATAACTGGGTGACTATAAAGGTGCACTACAGGTATCTCCGAAAGTGTCTGTTGGGTTGACACGGATCGAGACTGGGATTTGTCACTCCGTATGACGGAGAGGTATCACTGGGCCCACTCGATGGTGCATCATCATAATGAGCTCAAAGTGACCAAGTGTTTGGTCACGGATCATGCATTACTGATGCGAGTAAAGTGACTTGCCGCAACGAGATTGAACAGGTATTGGGATACCGACGATCGAATCTCGGGCAAGTAAAATACCGATTGACAAAGGGAATAGTATACGGGTTGATTGAATCTCGACATCGTGGTTCATCCGATGATATCATCGAGGAGCATGTGGGAGCCAACATGGGTATCCAGATCCCGCTGTTGGTTATTGCCCGAGAGCCGCCTCGGTCATGTTCGCTTGTCTCCGAACCCGTAGGGTCTACACACTTAAGGTTCGGTGACGCTTAGGGTTGTATGAATATGAGTATGCAGCAAACCGAATGTTGTTCGAGTCCGGATGAGATCCCGGACGTCACGAGGAGTTCCGGAATGGTCCGGAGGTAAAGATTTATATATGGGAAGTCTTATTTTGGTCGCTGGAAAAGTTTCGCACTTTATCGGTATTGTACCGGGAGCGCCGAAAGGGGTCCGGGGTCCACCGGGGTCCACCTGCCCGGGGGCACATGGGCTGGGGTGCGCCTTGGCCTATATGGGCCAAGGGCACCAGCCCCAAGAGGCCCATGCGCCAAGGAGACTTGGGGAGGAGAGTCCTAAAGGGAAGGCACCTCAGAGGTGCCTTGGGGAGGATGGACTCCTCCCCTTGGCGCACACCCTTCCTTGGAGGAAGGGGCAAGGCTGCGCCCTCCCCCCTCTCTCTTGCACCTATATAAAGGGAGGGAAGGGAGGGGTGGCCGCACCCTGAAAGCCTGGCGCCTCCCTCCTCCCTGCAACACCTCCTCCTCCTCCCGTAGTTGCTTAGCGAAGCCCTGCCGGAGTTCTGCTGCATCCACCACCACGCCGTCGTGCTGCTGGATCATCATCAACCTCTCCTTCCCCCTTGCTGGATCAAGAAGGAGGAGACATCATCCGCTCCGTATGTGTGTTGAACGCGGAGGTGTTGTCCGTTCAGCACTAGGTCATTGGTGATCTGAATCATGGCGAGTACGATTCCATCATCCCCGTTCCATTGAACGCTTCCGCACGCGATCTACAAGTGGTATGTAGATGCAATCACTCTCCCATGACTCGTTGCTTAGATGAACTCATAGATGGATCTTGGTGAAACCGTAGGAAAATTTTAATTTTCTCGCAACGCTCCCCAACAAAGTGGCATCATGAGCTAGGTCTATGCGTAGTTCTCTATTGCACGAGTAGAACACAATTTTGTTGTGGGCGTAGATCTTGTCAACATGCTTGCCGCTACTAGTCTTTTCTTGCTTCAGCGGTATTGTGGGATGAAGCGGCCCGGACCGACCTTACACGTTCGCTTACGTGAGACAGGTTCCACCGACTGACATGCACTAGTAGCATAAGGTGGCTAGCCGGTGTCTGTCTCTCCCACTTTAGTTGGAGCAGATTCGATGAAAAGGGTCCTTATGAAGGGTAAATAGAAGTTGACAAATCACGTTGTGGCTTTCACGTAGGTAAGAAAACGTTCTTGCTAGAACCCTATTGCAGCCACGTAAAACTTGCAACAACAATTAGAGGACGTCTAACTCGTTTTTGCAGCAAGTGTTTTGTGATATGATATGGCCAAAGTTGTGATGAATGATGAATGATATATGTGATGTATGAGATCATGTTCTTGTAATAGGAATCACGACTTGCATGTCGATGAGTATGACAACCGCAGGAGCCATAGGAGTTGTCTTTATTTTTGTATGACCTGCGTGTCATTGAATAACGCCATGTAAATTACTTTACTTTATTGCTAAACGCGTTAGCCATAGAAGTAGAAGTAGTCGTTGGCGTGACAACTTCATGAAGACACGATGATGGAGATCATGGTGTCATGCGGTGACAGGATGATCATGGAGCCCCAAGATGGAGATCAAAGGAGCTATATGATATTGGCCATATCATGTCACTACTATATATAATTGCATGTGATGTTTATTATGTTTATGCATCTTGTTTACTTAAAACGACGGTAGTAAATAAGATGATCCTCATAACAATTTCAAGAAAGTGTTCTCCCTAATCGTGCACCGCTGCTAAAGTTCGTCTGCTTCAAGCACCACATGATGATCGGGTGTGATAGATCCTTACGCTCACATACAACGGGTGTAAGACAGTTTTACACATGCAATACACTTAGGTTAACTTGACGAGCCTAGCATGTACAGACATGGCCTCGGAACACAAGAGACCGAAAGGTCGAACATGAGTCGTATGGAAGATACAATCAACATGGAGATGTTCACCGATGATGACTAGTCCGTCTCACGTGATGATCGGACACAGCCTAGTCGACTCGGATCATGTATCACTTAGATGACTAGAGGGATGTCAAATCTGAGTGGGAGTTCATTAAATAATTTGATTAGATGAACTTTATTATCATGAACAATAGTCTAAAATCTTTGCAAAATGTCTTGTAGATCAAATGGCCAACGCTCATGTCACCATGAACTTCAACGCGTTCCTAGAGAAAACCAAGCTGAAAGATGATGGCAGCAACTATTCGGACTGGGTCCGGAACTCAAGATTATCCTCATAGCTGCCAGAAACAATATGTCCTAGAAGCACCGCTAGGTGAAACACCCATCCTGAGAACCAAGACGTTATGAACGCTTGGCGGTCTCGTCTTGATGATTACTCCCTCGCTCGGTGCGGCATGCTTTACAGCTTAGAACCGGGCTCCAAAAGCGTTTTGAGCGACACGGAGCATATGAGATGTTCGAGGAGCTGAAACTAGTTTTCCAAGCTCATGCCCGGGTCGAGAGATATGAAGTCTCCGACAAGTTCTACAGTTGTAAGATGGAGGAAAATAGTTACATCGGTGAGCACATACTCAAAATGTCCGGGTTGTACAACCGCTTTGTCCCACTGGACATTAACCTCTCGGACGAGGCGGTCATTGACAGAATCCTTGATCGCTCCCACCAAGCTACAAGAGCTTTGTGATGAACTACAATATGGGGATGGTGAAAACTATTCTGAAGTATTTTCAATGTGAAGTCGCAGAGGTAGAAATCAAGAAGGAGCATCAAGTGTTGATGGTCAATAAAACCACTAAGTTTAAGAAGGGCAAGGAAAGAAGAACTTCAAGAAGGACGGCAAGGATGTTTGCGCCCGATAAGCCATTGCCGGGAAGAAGTCAAAGAATGGACCCAAGCACGAGACTGAGTGCTTTTATTGCAAAGGAAGGGTCACTAGAAGCGGAACTGCCCCAAATACTTAGCGCATAAGAAGGCCGGAAACACTAAAGGTATATTTGATATACATGTAATTGATGTGTACCTTACCAAGACTCGTAGTAACTCCCGGTATTTGATACCGTGCCGTTGCTCATATATGTAACTCATAGCAGAGCTGCGAAATAAACGGAGACTGGCGAAGGACGAGGTGACGATCTTGGCGTCGGGAATGGTTCCAAGGTCGATGTGATCGCTGCCGGCACGCTACCTCTACATTTACCTACGAGATTAGTTTTAAACCTCAATAATTGTTATTTAGTACCAAGTTTGAGCATGAACATTGTATCAGGATCTCGTTTAATACGAGATGGCTACTCATTTAAATCCGAGAATAATGGTTGTTCTATTTATATGAGAGAAATGTTTTATGGTCATGCTCCGATGGTCAATGGTTTATTCTTAATGAATCTCGAACGTAATGTTACACATGTTCATAGTGTGAATACCAAAAGATGTAAAGTTGATAACGATAGTCCCACATACTTGTGGCACTACCGCCTTGGTCACATTGGTGTCAACCGCATGAAGAAGCTCCATGCTGATGGACTTTTAGAGTCTCTCGATTATGAATCATTTGACCATGCGAACCATGCCTCATGGGCAAGATGACCAAGACTCCGTTCTCCGGAACAATGGAGCGAGCAACCAACTTATTGGAAATCATACATAACGATGTGTACGGTCCAATGAGCGTCGAGGCTCGCGGAGGATATCGTTATGTTCTCACTCTCACTGATGACTTGAGTAGATATGGGTATGTCTACTTGATGAAACACAAGTCTGAGACCTTTGAAAAGTTCAAGGAATTTCAGAATGAGGTAGAGAATCAACGTGACCGAAAAATAAAGTTCTTACGATCAGATCGTGGAGGAGAATATTTAAGTCACCAATTTGGTACACACTTAAGGAAATGTGGAATCGTTTCACAACTCACGCCGCTGGAACACCTCGGGTAATGGTGTGTCGAACGTCGAATCGCACTCTATTGGATATGGTGCGATCTATGATGTCTCTTACCGATTTACCGCTATCATTTTGGGGATACGCCTAGAGACAGCTACATTCACTTTAAATAGGGCACCGTCTAAACGTTGAGACGACACCGTATGAATTATGGTTTGGGAAGAAACCTAAGTCGTCGTTTCTAAAAGTTTGGGGATGCGATGCTTATGTCAAGAAACTACAACCTGAAAAGCTCGAACCCAAGTCGGAAAATGCGTCTTCATAGGATACCCTAAGGAAACCATTGGGTATACCTTCTACCTTAGATCCAAGACAAGATCTTTGTTGCCAAGAACGGATCCTTTCGGAAAAGAGTTTCTCTCGAAAGGAGTAAGTGGGAGGAAGTAGAACTCGATGAAGTATTACCTCTTGAACCGGAAAGTAGTGCAGCTCAGAAAATGTTCTGTGGTGCCTACACCTCCGGAGAGGAAATTAATGATGATGATCAAGGTACTTGGATCAAGTTGCTAATGAACTTCAGAGGTCCACAAGGACACGTTCCACACCAGAGTGGTATGGCAACCCTGTCCCGGAAATCATGTTGTTAGACAACGGTGAACCTTGAACTATGAAGAAGCGATGGCGGGCCCAGATTCCAACAAATGGCTTGAAGCCATGCAATCCGAAATAGGATCCATGTATGAAAACAAAGTATGGACTTTGAGACTTGCCCGATGATTGGCGGCGATAAAAACAAATGGATCTTTAAGAAGAAGACGGACGCGGATGGTAATGTTACCATCTATAAAGCTCGACTTGTCGCTAAGGGTTATCGACAAGCTCAAGGGATTGACTACGATGAGACTTTCTCTCCGTAGCGAAGCTTAAGTCCGTCCGAATCATGTTAGCAATTGCGCATACTATGATTATGAGATATGGCGATGGACGTCAAAACGGCATTCCTTAACGGTTACCTTAAGGAAGAGATGTATATGATGCAGCCGGAAGGTTTTGTCGATCCTAAGAATGCTAACAAGGTATGCAAGCTCCAGCGATCCATTTATGGGCTGGTGCAAGCATCTCGGAGTTGGAACATTCGCTTTGATGAGATGATCAAAGCATTTGGGTTTATGCACTTATGGAGAAGCTGCGTTTACAAGAAAGTGAGTGGGAGCTCAGAGCATTTCTCATATTATATGTAGATGACATACTTCGATGGGAAATGATATAGAACTCTTGGACAACATTAAGGCCTACTTGAATAAGAGTTTTTCAATGAAGGACCTTGGAGAAGCTGCTTACATATTAGGCATCAAAATCTATAGGGATAGATCGAGACGCCTCATAGGTCTTTCACAAAGCACATACCTTGATAAGATTTTGAAGAAGTTCAAAATGGATCAGTCCAAGAAAGGGTTCTTGCCTGTTTTGCAAGGTGTAAAATTGAGCTCGGCTCAATGCCCGACCACGACAAAAGATAAAGAAGAGATGAGTGTCATCCCTATGCCTCAGCCATAGGATCTATTATGTATGCCATCTGTGTACTGGACTGATGTAAACCTTGCCATAAGTTTGGTAGGAAGGTACCAAAGTAATCCCGCAAGGAACACCGGACAGCGGTCAAGAATATCTGAAGTACCGAAAAGGACAAAGGACATGTTTCTCGTTTATGGAGGTGACGAAGAGCTCGTCAGAAAGGTTGCGCCGACGCTTAGCTTCGACACACGATCCGATGACTCAAAGTCACAAACCGGATACTGTATATGTTGAATGGTGGAGCGAGAGGTGGTGCAGTTGCAAGCAGAGCGTCGTGGCGGGATCTACATGTGAAGCGGAGTACATGGCAGCCTCGGAGGCAGCACATGAATCAATTTGGGTGAAGGAGTTCATCACCAACCTAGGAGTCATACCCAATGCGTCGGAGCCGATCAAACTTTTCTGTGACAACACTGGAGCTATTGCACTTGCCAAGGAGCCCAGGTTTCACAAGAAGACCAGGCACATCAAGCATCGCTTCAACTCCATCCGTGAAAATGTTCAAGATGGAGACATAGAAATTTGCAAAGTGCATACGGATCTGAATGTCGCAGATCCGTTGACTAAACCTCTTCCGCGAGCAAAACATGATCAACACCAGAACTCTATGGGCGTTCGGTTCATCACGATGTAACTAGATTATTGACTCTAGTGCAAGTGGGAGACTGTTGGAAATATGCCCTAGAGGCAATAATAAAAGGATTATTATTATATTTCCTTGTTCGTGATAATTGTCTTTTATTCATGCTATAATTGTATTATCCGGAAATCGTAATACACGTGTGAATACATAGACCACAATATGTCCTAGTGAGCCTCTAGTTGACTAGCTCGTTGATCAATAGATAGTCATGGTTTCTTGACTATGGACATTGGATGTCATTGATAACGGGATCACATCATTAGGATAATGATGTGATGGACAAGACCCAATCCTAAGCATAGCACAAGATCGTGTAGTTCGTTTTGCTAGAGCTTTTCCAATGTCAAGTATCTCTTCCTTAGACCATGAGATCGTGTAACTCCCGGATACCGTAAGAGTGCTTTGGGTGTACCAAACGTCACAATGTAGCGGGTGACTATAAAGGTGCACTATGGTATCTCCGAAAGTGTCTTGGGTTGACACGGATCGAGGCTGGATTTGTCACTCCGCATGACGGAGAGGTATCACTGGGCCCACTCGGTGGTGCATCATCATAATGAGCTCAAAGTGACCAAGTGTTTGGTCATGGGATCATGCATTACGGACGAGTAAAGTGACTTGCGCAACGAGATTGAACGAGGTATTGGGATACCGACGATCGAATCTCGGGCAAGTAAAATACCGATTGACAAAGGGAATAGTATACGGGTTGATTGAATCCTCGACATCGTGGTTCATCCGATGATATCATCGAGGAGCATGTGGGAGCCAACATGGGTATCCAGATCCCGCTGTTGGTTATTGCCCGGAGCCGCCTCGGTCATGTCCGCTTGTCTCCGAACCCGTAGGGTCTACACTTAAGGTTCGGTGACGCTAGGGTTGTATGAATATGAGTATGCAGCACACCGAATGTTGTTCGAGTCCGGATGAGATCCCGGACATCACGAGGAGTTCGGAATGGTCCGGAGGTAAAGATTTATATATGGGAAGTCTTATTTTGGTCGCGGAAAAGTTTCGCACTTTATCGGTATTGTACCGGAGTGCCGAAGGGGTCCGGGGTCCACCGGGGTCCACCTGCCCTGGGGCCACATGGGCTGTGGGGGTGCGCCTTGGCCTATATGGGCTAAGGGCACCAGCCCCAAGAGGCCCATGCGCCAAGGAGACTTGGGAGGAGAGTCCTAAAGGGAAGGCACCTCCGAGGTGCCTTGGGAGGATGGACTCCTCCCCTTGGTCGCACCCTTCCTTGGAGGAAGGGGCAAGGCTCGCCCTCCCTCTCTTGCACCTATATAAAGGGAGGGAGGGAGGGTGGCCGCACCTCAAAGCCTGGCGCCTCCTCCTCCTCGCAACACCTCCTCCTCCTCCCGTAGTTGCTTAGCGAAGCCTGCCGGAGTTCTGCTGCATCCACCACCACGTCGTCGTGTTGCTGGATCATCATCAACCTCTCCTTCCCCTTGCTGGATCAAGAAGGAGGAGACGCCATCCGCTCCCGCACGTGTGTTGAACGCGGAGGTGCTGTCCGTTCAGCACTAGGTCATCGGTGATCTGAATCACGGCGAGTACGACTCCATCATCCCCATTCCATTGAACGCTTCCGCACGCGATCTACAAGTGGTATGTAGATGCAATCACTCTCCCATGACTCGTTGCTTAGATGAACTCATAGATGGATCTTGGTGAAACCGTAGGAAAAATTTTAATTTTCTGCAACGTTCCCCAACATAATCAACTAGCGAGCAATAATAATAAATCTCGGATGACAACACTTTCTCAAAACAATCATGATATGATATAACAAGATGGTATCTCGCTAGCCCTTTCTGAGACCGCAAAACATAAATGCAGAGCACCTTTGAAGATCAAGGACTGACTAAACATTGTAATTCATGGTAAAAGAGATCCAGTCATAGTCATACCCAATATAAATTAATAGTAATGGATGCAAATGACAGCGGTGCTCTCCAGCTGGTGCTTTTTAATAAGAGGGTGATGAATCAACATAAAAGTAAATAGATAGGCCCTTCGCAGAGGGAAGCAGGGATTTGTACAGGTGCCAGAGCTCGGTTTTGAAATAGAGATAAATAATATTTTGAGCGGCATACTTCCATTGTCAACATAACAACCAAGAGATGGCGATATCGTCCATGCTACACACATTATAGGCGGTTCCCAAACAGAATGGTAAAGTTTATACTCCCCCTCCACCAACAAGCATCAATACATGGCTTGCTCAAAACAACGAGTGCCTCCAACTAACAACAGTCCCGGGGGAGTTTTGTTTGCAATTATTTTGATTTGGTTTGCATAAAGCATGGGACTGGGCATCCCGGTGACCAGCCATTTTCACGTGAGTGAGGAGCGGAGTCCACTCCTCTTGAGAATAACCCGCCTAACATGGAAGATACGGACAGCCCTAGTTGATACATGAGCTATTCGAGCATGCAAAACAGAATTTCGTTTGAAGGTTTAGAGTTTGGCACATACAAATTTACTTGGAATGGCAGGTAGATACCGCATATATAGGAAGGTATGTTGGACTCATATGGAATAACTTTGGGGTTTAAGGGATTAGTATTCCCGCATATATAGGAAGGTATGTTGCACAAGTAGTATTTCCGCTTAGTACAAGTGAAGGCTAGCAAAAGACTGGGAAGCGACCAACTAGAGAGCGACAACAGTCATGAACATGCATTAAAATTAATAAACATTGAGTGCAAGCATGAGTAGGATATAATCCACCATGAACATAAATATCGTGAAGGCTATGTTGATTTGTTTCAACTATATGTGTGAACATGTGCCAAGTCAAGTCACTTAAATCATTCAAAGGAGGATACCACCCTATTATACCACATCACAACCATTTTAATAGCATGTTGGCGCGCAAGGTAAACCATTATAAACTCCTAGCTAATTAAGCATGGCATAAGTAACTATAATCTCGTCATTGCAAACATGTTTATTCATAATAGGCTGAATCAGGAACGATGAACTAATCATATTTACAAAAACAAGAGAGGTCGAGTTCATACCAGCTTCTCTCATCTCAATCAGTCCATCATATATTGTCATAGTTGCCTTTCACTTGCACGACCGAACGATGTGAATAATAATAATAGTGCACGTGCATTGGACTAAGTTGGAATCTGCTAGCATTCAATAAACAGGAGAAGACAAGGTAATATGGGCTCTTGGTTAAATCAACAATAATGCATATAAGATCCACTTCAACAATTTAATCATGGTCTTCTCCTATCGACCCCCAAAGGAAAGAAAAGAAATAAAACTATTTACACGGGAAAGCTCCCAACAAGCAAAAGAAGAACGAGAAATATTTTTGGGTTTTCTTTTAATTACTACTACTACGGCAAGAAAGTAAACTAGCTAAAGGCTACTACTAATTTTTTTAGTTTTCTTAAGGTTTATCAAACACACAAGAAGAAAGCATAAAAAGGAAAATAAACTAGCATGGATATTACAATGAAAGAGTATGAGCACTGACATCTACCAATGAGTGTGTGAACATAAATGTAGTGTCGGTGAGAAATACGTACTCCCCCAAGCTTAGGCTTTTGGCCTAAGTTGGTCTATTGCCACGGATGGCCTGGCGGATATCCAAAGTTATAGCTGGGGTCGTACTGAGAAGAAGCCTCAGATTACCACTGGTTGGCAATCATCTCCGGATCCCACTGGTAATCAGACTGTCGTGGAGGATCAAATTGTGGTTCCGGCTCTGGCTCTGTAGCTGATGTAGGGTTCCGGTAGGCTTGGATGGTCGCCAGCGGAACGAGATACTAGCCTGCAGATAAATCAAACAAGGAAGGAGCAGGCAAGGTAATAGTCTCAGGATGATTCTTATCAAATAACAGTTTGTATTTAAGCGCCCTTTCCCTATTCTTAACAATAAAATCAGGCGCTACCATACTCTTATAGTCTACAAAAATAGAAGGCATCATTTTCTTCTTCTTTCTCATAACGCCTAATAGGTATGTTATAGTATGCAGCTAGGCGCGAGGCGAAGAGGCCTCCCAAGATAGGGCCCTTAGTACGGTTAAGATTTAACCGCTTTGCAACAATAGCGCCCATACTAAATGTATCATCACGAAACAAGGCATGACACAAAATGATAATATCAGGGACACTCAGGTTTCCACAGTTTCCGCGACCAATTAAGCACCTACTAGCAAATATAGCAAAGTAACGTAGAACAGGAAAATGTATGCTAGTGATTCGTGCGTCGAAAACCATCCTCGTTTCCCCTACAGCAATTGTATCAATAAACCCCTCCACATCGTTACGGTGTGGTTCCTCTATGAAGCCCAAAAAAGGTAACTTGCAAACCTCACAGAATTCACAAAGGGTCATCTCCATATACTCATCATATAAATAAAAATCCACCGTAGGTGGTGACCTCCTAGAATGGAAATGAAAATTTTGCACAAAGGTATTGGTGAGTAAGAGATACTGTTCACGTTGGTCGTGGAGGAAGTCGGTGAGGCCTGCATTCTCAGCCAGCTCATAAAAATCATCGTAAATCCCGGCTGCTCTCAAGAAATCATCGCAAGGCCATTCACACGGCCGAACCTCCACGGTGCGAGGCAGATTATATTTGGGCCTCTCCGCTTCTTCACTTTGCTTATCCTTCGAGCTTTGGCTCGAAGAGCCCCTCAAAAATCTCTTCATCATTTTCAAAGAACAATCCCCCAAAGCAGTTTTGTGAGAGGTGCTTTGAGCAAGGAGATCGAAAATCGCAGCAAAATGAGCTAGAACTCGTGCTTGAGCTGGTTGGTGATTTTTTGGGAGGAACAAGAAGTGTGGGGGTGCAGGAATAAGTGGAGGGGAGCCACCGTGGGTCCACGAGGCAGGGGGCGCGCCCAGGGAGGTGGGCGCGCCATGGACCCTCGTTGCCAGGTGCTTGCTCCCCCTGCTGTGTTCTCAGTGCCAAATATTCTCAAATATTTCAGAAAAAATCATATTAAATTGGCAGGGTATTTGGAGAACTTTTATTTTCGGCGTATTTTTATATTGCACGGATAATTCAGAAGACAGACAGAAAAATGCTATTTTCACTTTATTTCAACTAAATAACAGAAAGTAAAAAGAGGGCACAGAAGGTTGTTCCTTCTAACGTCATCCATCTCATGCTCATCAAAAGGAATCCACTAACAAGGTTGATCAAGTCTTGTTAACAAACTCATTCCTAATAACATGGAACCGTGAGAAATTTCGAATAACACTATGTTACCTCAACGGGGATATGCACATCCCCAATAATAAGAATATCATATTTCTTCTTGACAGTAGGAAGAGGAAATTCAAAACCTCCAAAGATAATCGATGGAATTTTTCCAATAGAATTGATAATGTGGACTTGAGGTCGTTTCCTCGGAAAGTGTACCGGATGCTCATTACCATTAACATGAAAAGTGACATTGCCTTTGTTGCAATCAATAACAGCCCCTGCAGTGTTCAAAAAGGGTCTTCCAAGAATAATAGACATACTATCGTCCTCGGGAATATCAAGAATAACAAAGTCCGTTAAAATAGTAATGTTTGCGACCACAACAGGCACGTCCTCGCAAATACCGACAGGTATAGCAGTTGATTTATCAGCCATTTGCAAAGATATTTTAGTAGGTGTCAACTTATTCAAATCAAGTCTACGATATAAAGAGAGAGGCATAACTCTAACACCGGCTCCAAGATCACATAAAGCAGTTCTAACATAATTTCTTTTAATGGAGCATGGTATAGTTGGTACTCCTGGATCTCCTAGTTTCTTTGGTATTCCACCCTTAAAAGTATAATTAGCAAGCATGGTGGAAATTTCATCTTCCGGTATCTTTATTTTATTTGTGACAATATCTTTCATATACTTAGCATAAGGATTCATTTTGAGCATATCAGTTAATCGCATACGCAAAAAGATAGGTCTAATCATTTTAGCAAAGCGCTCAAAATCCTCGTCATCCTTTTTCTTGGATGGTTTGGGAGGAAAAGGCATGGGTTTCTAAACCCATAGTTCCCTTTCCTTACCGTGTTTCCTAGCAACAAAGTCCCTCTTATCATAACGTTGATTCTTTGATTGTGGGTTATCAAGATCAACAACAGGTTCAATTTCTACATCATTATCATTACTAGGTTGAGCATCAACATGAATATCTTCATTAACATTATCACTAGGTTCGTGTCCATTACTAGATTGTGTTTCAGCTTCAGAGATAGAAATATCATTGGGATTCTCAGGTGTGTCAACAACAGGTTCACTAGAAGCATGCAAAGTCCTATCATTTTTCTTTTTCTTCTTCTTAGAAGGACTAGGTGCATCAATATTATTTCTCTGAGAATCCTACTCAATTCTCTTAGGATGGCCTTCAGGATACAAAGGTTCCTGAGTCATTTTACTAGTTCTAGTAGCCACTCTAATAGCAAAATCATTATTCTTACTATTTAATTCACTGAGAAAATCATTCTGAGCTTTAAGTACTTGTTCTACTTGAGTGGTAACCATAGAAGCATGTTTACTAATGAGTTTAAGTTCACCTTTAAATCTAGACATATAATCATCCAAGTGTTCAATCATATAAGCATTTTGTTTTAATTGTCTACCAAAATAAGCATTGAAGTCTTCTTGCTTAACCATAAAGTTATCAAACTCATCCAAACATTGGCTAGCAAACTTAGTAGGAGGGATTTCAGCTTTATCATATCTATAGAGAGAATTTACCTTTACTACCTGTGTCGGGTTATCAAGACCATGAGTTTCTTCAATAGGTAATGGATTAAGATTATATATTTCTTCAACAGGCGGTAATTAAGATCATGTATTTCTTCACTAGGAGGTAAATTCTTAACATCTTCAGCTTTAATACCTTTTTCTTTCATAGATTTCTTTGCCTCTTGCATATCTTCAGGACTGAGAAATAGAACACCCCTTTTCTTCGGAGTTGGCTTAGGAGTTGGTTCAGGAAGTGTCCAATTATTTTCATTAGTCAACATATTATTCAATAGAATTTCAGCTTCATCTAGTGTTCTTTCCCTGAAAACACAACCAGCACAACTATTCAGGTGGTCTCTGGAAGCATCGTTTAGTCCATTATAAAAGATATCAAGTATTTTATTTTTCTTGAGAGGATGATCAGGCAAAGCATTAAGTAATTGGAGAAGCCTCCCCCAAGCTTGTGGGAGACTCTCTTCTTCAATTTGCACAAAATTATATATTTCCCTTAAAGCAGCTTGTTTCTTATGAGTAGGGAAATATTTAGCAGAGAAGTAACAAATCATATCCTGGGGACTACGCACACAACCAGGATCAAGAGAGTTAAACCATATCTTAGCATCACCCTTTAATGAGAACGGAAATATTTTAAGGATATAATAGTAACGAGTTTTCTCATCATTAGTGAACAGGGTGGCTATATCATTTAATTCAGTAAGATGTGCCACAACAGTTTCAGATTCATAGCCATAAAAAGGATTAGATTCAACCAAAGTAATTATATCAGGATCAACAGAGAATTCATAATCCTTATCAGTAACAAAGATAGGTGAAGTAGCATAAGCAGGATCATATTTCATTCTAGCATTCGGAGTTTTTTGTTTGAGCTTAGCTAATAATTTCTTAAGATCACTTCTATCATTGCAAGCAAGAAAGTCTCTAGCAGTTTCTTCATCCATAACATAGCCCTCAGGCACAATAGGCAATTCATATTTAGGGGGAGAGTCTTTATCATCACTTTCATCAATATTATCAGTTTCAATAATTTCATTCTCTCTAGCCCTAGCAAGTTGTTCATCAAGAAATTCACCAAGTGGCACAAGAGTATCAAGCATAGAAGTAGTTTCATCATAAGTATCATGCATAGCGAAGTGGCATCATCAATAACATGCGACATATCGAATTAATAGCGAAGTAGGTTTAGGTGTCGCAAGCTTACTCAAAATGAAGGTGAATCAAGTGCGAGCTAGATGGCGTTCCTTACCTCCCTCGTAGTTGAGGGATAAAATTTTGTTTTCTCGTCTTTCAAGTTCTTCATAGTGACCAGCATATATAAATCCCAAGTGAATCAAAGAATAGAGCTATGCTCCAAGAACGGCGCTTGTAAAATAGTCTTGATAACCCACAAGTATAGGGGACCGCAACAGTTTTCGAGGGTAGAGTATTCAACCCAAATTTATTGATTCGACACAAGGGGAGCCAAAGAATATTCTCAAGTATTCGCAGTTGAGTTGTCAATTCAACCACACCTGGATAACTTAGTATCTGCAGCAAAGTATTTAGTAGCAAAGTAGTATGGAAGTAACGGTAACGGTAGCAAAAGTAAAAAAATTTGGGTTTTGTAGTGATTGTAACAGTAGCAGCGGAAAAGTAAATAAGCGATAAACAGTATGTGAAAAGCTCATGGGCATTGGATCGGTGATGGAGAATTATGCCAGATGTGGTTCATCATGTAACAGTCATAACATAGGGTGACACAGAACTAGCTCCAATTCATCAATGTAATGTAGGCATGTATTCCGAATATAGTCATACGTGCTTATGGAAAAGAACTTGCATGACATGTTTTGTCCTACCCTCCCGTGGCAGCGGGGTCCTAATGGAAACTAAGGGATATTAAGGCCTCCTTTTAATAGAGTACTGGACCAAAGCATTAACACATAGTGAATACATGAACTCCTCAAACTACGGTCATCACCAGGAGTGGTCCTGATTATTGTCACTTCGGGGTTGCCGAATCATAACACATAGTAGGTGACTATAGACTTGCAAGATAGGATCAAGAACTCACATATATTCATGAAAACATAATAGGTTCAGGTCTGAAATCATGGCACTCGGGCCTTAGTGACAAGCATTAAGCATAGCAAAGTCATAGCAACATCAATCTCAGAACATAGTGGATACTAGGGATCAAACCCTAACAAAACTAACTCGATTACATGATAAATCTCATCCAACCCATCACCGTCCAGCAAGCCTACGATGGAATTACTCATGCACGGTGGTGAGCATCATGAAATTGGTGATGGAAGATGGTCGATGATGACGATGGCGACGGATTCCCCTCTCTGGAGCCCCGAACGGACTCCAGATCAACCCTCCCGAGAGAGTTTAGGGCTTGGCGGCGGCTCCGTATTGTAAAACGCGATGAATCTTTCTCTCTGATTTTTTTCTCCCCGAACACGAATATATGGAGTTGGAGTTGAGGTCGGTGGAGCTCCAGGGGCCCACGAGGCAGGGGGCGCGCCCCCACCCTCATGGAAAGGGTGTGGGCCCCCTGACCTTGATTATTTCGTCGGTATTTTTTATATTTTCCAAAAGTAATCTCCGTGAAATTTTAGGTCATTCCGAGAACTTTTGTTTCTACACAAAAATAACACCATGGCAATTCCGGGTTAGTTCCACTCAAATCATGCAAGTTAGAGTCCAAAACAAGGGCAAAAGTGTTTGGAAAAGTAGATACGACGGAGACGTATCAACTCCCCCAAGCTTAAACCTTTGCTTGTCCTCAAGCAATTCAGTTGATTAACTGAAAGTGATAATGAAAAACTTTTACAAACTCTGTTTGCTCTTGTTGTTGTAAATGTGTAAAGCCATCATTCAAGTTTTCAGCAAAGATTATGAACTGACCATATTCACAATAACACTTAGGTCTCATGTTTACTCATGTCAATGGCATAATCAACTAGCGAGCAATAATAATAAATCTCGGATGACAACACTTTCTCAAAATAATCATGATATGATATAACAAGATGGTATCTCGCCAGCCCTTTCTGAGACCGCAAAACATAAATGCAGAGCACCTTTGAAGATCAAGGACCGACTAAACATTGTAATTCATGGTAAAAGGGATCCAGTCATAGTCATACCCAATATAAATTAATAGTAATGGATGCAAATGACAGCGGTGCTCTCCAGCTGGTGCTTTTTAATAAGATGATGATGACTCAACATAAAAGTAAATAGATAGGCCCTTCGCAGAGGGAAGCATGTATTTGTGGAGGTGCTAGAGCTCGGTTTTGAAATAGAGATAAATAATATTTTGAGTGGCATACTTTCATTGTCAACATAACAACCGAGAGATGGCGATATCTTCCATGCTACACACATTATAGGCGGTCCCAAACAGAATGGTAAAGTTTATACTCCCCCTCCACCAACAAGCATCAATCCATGGCTTGATCGAAACAACGAGTGCCTCCAACTAACAACAGTCCCGGGGGAGTTTTGTTTGCAATTATTTTGATTTGGTTTGCATAAAGCATGGGACTGGGCATCCCGGTGACCAACCATTTTCTCGTGAGTGAGGAGCGGAGTCCACTCCTCTTTTGAATAACCCGCCTAACATGGAAGATACGGACAGCCCTAGTTGATACATGAGCTATTCGAGCATGCAAAACAGAATTTCATTTGAAGGTTTAGAGTTTGGCACATACAAATTTACTTGGAATGGCATGTAGATACCGCATGTATAGGAAGGTATGGTGGACTCATATGAAATAACTTTGAGGTTTAAGGGATTGGATGCACAAGCAGTATTCCCGCTTAGTACAAGTGAAGGCTAGCAAAAGACTGGGAAGCGACCAACTAGAGAGCGGCAATAATCATGAACATGCATTAAAATTAATAAACATTGAGTGCAAGCATGAGTAGGATATAATCCACCATGAACATAAATATCGTGAAGGGTATGTTGATTTGTTTCAACTACATGTGTGAACATGTGCCAAGTCAAGTCACTTAAATCATTTAAAGGAGGATACCACCCTATTATACCACATCACAACCATTTTAGTAGCATGTTTGCACGCAAGGTAAACCATTATAAACTCCTAGCGAATTAAGCATGGCATAAGTAACTATAATCTCTAATTGTCATTGCAAACATGTTTATTCATAATAGGCTGAATCAGGAACGATGAACTAATCATATTTACAAAAACAAGAGAGGTCGAGTTCATACCAGCTTCTCTCATCTCAATCAGTCCATCATATATCGTCATAATTGCCTTTCACTTGCATGACCGAACGATGTGAATAATAATAATAGTGCATGTGCATTGGACTAAGCTGGAATCTGCGAGCATTCAATAAACAGGAGAAGACAGGTAATATGGGCTCTTGGTTAAATCAACAATAATGCATATAAGAGCCACTTCAACAATTTAATCATGGTCTTCTCCTATCGACCCCCAAAATAAAGAAAAACAAATAAAACTATTTACACGGGAAAGCTCCCAACAAGCAAAATAAGAACGGGAAATATTTTTGGGTTTTCTTTTAATTACTACTACTACGGCAAGAAAGTAAACTAGCTAAAAGCTACTACTATTATTTTAGTTTTCTTAAGGTTTATCAAACACACAAGAAGAAAGCATAAAAAGGAAAATAAACTAGCATGGATATTACAATGCAAGAGTATGAGCACCGACATCTAGCAATGAGTGTGTGAACATAAATGTAATGTCGGTAAGAAATACGTACTCCCCCAAGCTTAGGCTTTTGGCCTAAGTTTATTAATTTCCTTCTAGTTTAACTAGCTACTCATGAAACCCTAGCCGCGCCCCATCCACCCCCCCCCCTCACGTCGCCGCCACAGGAGGGGTCGTCGGTCTGCATGCCTAAGGAGGGTGGTGGTGGGGTGTTCGAGCCTCCTCTGGCATCGTGAGACGGGGTCTGGCCTCCCGTTAGCACCGGGCGGTTCCGCAGCGGAGCTCTCCTCTTCGAGCGGAGGTCACCCCTATGTGGCCGGCTCTCCTGTCCCTGATGGCGCCTCTTCCCCGGCTACGCGCGTGAGTGTGGCGAATCTGGCCATGGGGGGCGCAGCGAAGGGATCCAGCAAGGGCTGGCCATGAAAAAAATAGCTTGCTAGCGTTCTAAGCAATGCTTCGCTAAATAAAGTAGTACACAATGTTTGGCCAATAGCACGCTATAGCGTGATATAATACACCAATAGCATATTTTAAGGGCCACACTATTTTGTTATAGCACGTTATTTTTTCATGGCCTGGCATGCGTGGCTGTGAGTGGGGTCTCTTGTGTCCCCAACGCAACTGATACAATTGTCAGTTGTATAGGTGCACTAGTTCAGCGAAAAGATAATGATAGATGTGTAATATGGATGGTAGAAATAATTGTTTATAATCCGAATAGATAAAAGCAATAAGGTAACAAGTAACGAAAGTGAATAAAAACAATGTCTCAATGCTTGGAAATAAGGCATAGGGTTCATGCTTTGCTAGTGCCAACCATCAACATCATTAACGTAATTAGACCACATCATAATCCCTTAAAGTGGAAAATAGAATCACTCCAAAGTTTCTATTTTATTGAAGAAACTAGGATGAAATCGCGTAGGTGTGCTTAACAGCAAATCACCTCAATATTGTCTTTCCAATCTTGATCTATTGGACCACCCGCAAAAGTGCCATGGACAGTCCCAGAGATCGTGCTACGATAACATCATATTATACTTATCGTTCAACATTTACGCTAAGAGTACCCCCAATGTCACCTCGGATATCCGCAAGTTAATTACTAGAGATGCATCACGTAATCTTAAATCCAAAGTATTCAATCCAACATAGAAACTTCAAAGAGCAAGACTCAATTCACCACAAAAGGACAGAGGGAGACGAACATCAGAAGATCCAATTATACTAATAAATCTCAAGTGAGTCCCTACTTCGTCAATTATTTTAAGAACCAGCATACCTTGCTGATACTTTTAATTATTTGAAAAGATAATTGAGAAACGTGATTTTTTGAAAAAATTGTGAACAAATTTCGAAAGTTCACGAACATGCATAAAAAAGTTGTCCAGTGTAAAATAAGTTCATGTATTCAGATAGTTCACAAATTCAAAAAAAGTTCATGTAAATGAATAAAGTGCACTAGTTTATGAAAATAGTTCACAACAATGAAATATGATCATGAGTTTGAAAAAATTTCAAGGATTTGAAAAAAAGTTCATCGATTGGAAGAAAAGTTCACAAATTTGAAAAAAGTTCATGAATTTGGAAAAATGTTAGTCAATTTTGAAAACGAGTTCGCGAAATTGGAATAAGTTCATGGATTTTTAGAAAAAGTTCACAAATTTTGGAAGAAAGTGCGAATTAAGTAAAATAAAAAATAGAAAAGGAAAAAATCACAGAAAAAACGGCGAAATAGAACAAAAGAATCAGAAAGAAAAAAACATATAAAAACGTCATGCTAATCTTTACGTTTGAAGAAGAAAATTAAGAAATATATTTGCTCAAGAAAACAAGTTGTCCGAGTGGTTATCGAGATGGTGTTTTTTTTTTTTTTGAGAAATTATCGCGATGGTTTTTTTTTAGGGGAAATTATCGCGATGGTGAGGGGTTGAGTTCGAATCTATTATGCCTGGAGCGCCGAATAGGATTCTGGCCCTTTTATCCTCAGCGTTTCTACTTTGTGTCGCCTTCTGGGCTTGGAAATCACGGGCCAGACTTCGGTTCCGTCTAGTAGATTTGGGCCGACAGCCAGGAGCAGCCCGTGTCATAACAGTCTTCTCGCTCGGCCCGCAATCCCCTCCCGTCCTCCCCTCTCAGCCCCTGCACGACCGGCGGCGCCCCCCTGCACCACGCCGCCCAGCCCAACCTCCCGCACCAACACCGGCCATCCTCACCGCCTCCGGCCGCCACCTCTCCACTCCATCCAAAACAGAAGAGAAGACATAAACCGCGGGCGCCGGAGCGGAGTCTGCTGCCGAGCAAAACTGCGAACCGTGCAGTGGAGCTGAGGATTCTGGGGAGCGGAGGGCGGCCCAGCGGGCTCTAAAACCCTAACCCCTCCGGATCCACGCCGCGCCGGTCCATGGAGGTGGACCCCTCGCCGTCCCCGCCGCCGCCGCCAATGTCGATGCCGGGCTACTTCGACCCGGAGTCCTCCCGCCTCCGGGAGGAGTACCGCCGCTACAGGTGAGAGACGCGCGCCCCTCTTCCTCTTCCACTGTTTTTTTTTTTTGAATGGTTCCTCTTCCGCCTCTCGAGCTCGAATGCTGGCGTTGGCTGGCCCGGGTGGTTCGGTAGGGCAGTGGAGGCGAGCGTGGCGGCTGGCCGCTAATCGAGTGGCGAAATGGAGTCAGATTGAGCGGGGAAATCGATAGAATTCAGTGGTTGGCGCTCAGATGTTTGGTACTAATGGTTTATTCGTCGCTGAATCAGGCCATATGCTACCCACTGCTCATCCCACCCTGGCAGCATTTTTGGAATACCCGCTGTGATTGGATAATTGCGGCGTGTTAGTAATTTTCTCAAGTATTTTAGTAGCCATGTCTTGATGCGATCATATAATTCGATGGATCTGTGGAGTGTGCCTGGGTCAGGCTCGGTTATTTGGTGGCCAGGAACACAACTGACAAGTGGACAATCCAATTGGTGGGTTGATATTGCCATATTGGCAATGCACACTAAGTCTGTAGTATTTGTGACCACATGGAACACCCACCTCGGTGCTTGCAAGTGCTCGATCCCCGAGCAGGTTGTACTATTAAAGATGTCTGCTATTTAGTGCCAGTACTTAGTGTAGCTAAAACATTCATGGAAGGATTAATGTAGCCTACTTGTGTGAACTGTGAGAACATGCCACTTCAGTATTTCTACTGGCACTAGTTTGCTACACTAGCTGATTTTGTTGTTTTCCCTTGTGGTTTACTCAGAAAGAGACTATCTTCTTCAAACGACTCCCCAATGTTGGGGACCTCAGTCTCCAGATTCTCAGAAGCAAGGGCGTTGCGTGATGGAAGCAGCATACCTAGGCGGCCCAATGCTGGACTACTACTTGAAGAAGTCAAGCAGGAGGCTGCTGATTATTCCGACATTGATGGCTTGAATGGACCGAAACTGCTGGATGGTGGTTCAGGTAGGAAGGCGGCAAGATCAACGTTGAATCTAGTCAAGCTGGAGGACGATATGCCACGAGAAGGAGAAACAACTTTTACAGCGTTTGCATCCCTTCTTGATTCAGCGATACAAGGTCAGTTTGGCAATGCCATATGGGCAGTGATGCTTATAATCTAGCATGCTCTGCCGTTGCTGACAGTTCTTAATTTGAATATTGTATTTACACATTGTAGTTATTATTATTATCAGCCGTTGTTTGTATATGATCCATGTCATTGCGTTCCCTTTTGTTTTCTATAATTTTCACTAACCGATAAGTCAATGAAAAAGGCTTCCCACAAACTAAGCTGCACAAATCTTCAAGTAGCAGTGAATAGTGAAGTAAAAGGTGCTTGAGTCATGCTCTCAACTTTAGGGAAATGTGCCTTTTCCTTCTTTTTTTCCCGAGAGCAGAGGACTTGGCGCACACATATCTATTACCAAAACCACGGCAAGAATTATGGAACGGAGGGAGTACTAGATTAATAGCATGGAGAAACCTGTACTTTTGTTTGCTTACCAGAAATCTGTGAACACATATTATCTAGCTATATCCTTGCGGTTATTTGTGTTTACTGATGTGTTCTTCTGTTGCAGGATTGATGCCCTTCCCAGACGTGATTTTACAATTTGAGAGGACATGTAGAAACGCTTCAGAGTCACTAAGGTTTTATATTGCCTTATACACTAGTAATAATGCTCCATTGTATGACTTTGTATGATTGGCATATTCTACTGCTGACCAGTTCTTGGATGCAACTCTTTGCCACATTACACTTTACTGATATACACTAGTCATTATTTTTTCATCGCGTGAAGATGAATAATTATTATGCTCCAAGTACTTTATTTTCCAAGGTAATGGATGCCTGTGCTGTAGCTTGTGGATGCTAATGTTGGGATGCTTTTTATTTTTCAGGTATGCCGCCACAGGAAAGGTTCGGATGGTGGAGGATAAACTTATGCAGCAAAAAGCACAACTATTACTGGATGAAGCTGCTTCTTGGTCACTTCTTTGGTACCTCTATGGGAAAGGTAATAACTTTTATGATAAATCAGTTGAAGTAGCAGTGGCTATAAATCAACGTTGTTCTAAGTAAACTGTTTGCTACACCGCGCATGAAATTCCATGTGCTACATTGCAGCAAATGAAGAGCTTCCTGAAGGACTATTCATGGTAAGCTACATTTCTAATTGTGAATGTCTTAAAGTCTTTTCTTTCTGTTCATGTGCTTGTATCCGTGGATTTATCTAAAGGATATTTTTTTGTTGTTGACAGTCACCAACTACATCCCATCAGGAGGCTTGCCGCTATGTTGCAACAGATCTTACAGCACAATTGTGTCTGCGGATTGTACTTTGGCTTGAAGGACTTGCTTCTGAAAGTCTTGATTTGGAGAAAAAGGTAAGATAACCATGCTATGTTTTTTACTAAGACTTTAGTCTTTTCTATTTCCTGTTTGGTACGTGGAAGCCCTGTAGTGGAACATGATTGATTGAATGGAACAACCCGCCTTAGGTAATATCTAGAAGTTCCATCAATAAAAGAATTAGCAAAGTAAACAGATGCATCTCTCCACGATATGTTAACTTGAATATTTGAGTTGAAAGGTATTAAGCTACAATGTACTCCCACTGAACAGGAATATAGAAGGACAATGATCAACATGGTACTAGAATTGTCTAAATTACCCCTAATTAATATTTGTTAATACATTCAATGCAAATGCTCTCTGTTCCATCACCTAATAACACCAGCATCATCAAATAATCTGTGAAAGGAAATGCATGCATGCATGTGAAATGTCACTCTGCCTCCAGGCACTGCATTTGGGGCACTGAGGGTCAGTTTGGTTCATGTCCACATTTCAATCTGCCTGGCCTGGAGCTTGCCTGGAATCTGCCTGGGGTGTGTTTGGTTAGTGACCTGGGATTTTTCTGCCTGGTGAAGTTGCCTGGCTCCAGGCGTAGCAAATCGGACGCCTGGCCCTCTCCCCAACCTGCCTGGGCAAGATGGCCCCACTTATAATTTACTAACCCGGTAATATATGGGCAACGCACTTTCCCCTCCACCTCCACTCTCGTTTCCCCTCCCCACAGCTCACAATCTGTTCTCTCTCTCTCTCTCTGGGTTTGTTCTTGAGAGAAGGGGAGAAGGAATCGCATGGGAAACTGATTATTGGCTTTGATTCTTCTTTCCCCCAACAATATTTCTAGTTCCTAGTCAGATCTGGTGAAATCCTGAAGGTGAGACTGCAATTTTTACCCTATCATGTGTGCCACGATTTGCTGCCCCCTTCTCTGTTTATTTGTTCTTGTGATTAGAACTTGCTAGTATGAAGGCATCTAGTGCTCCTTTTTATTTGGATTCTTTTTTTTTACTTGATTGCAAGCTACAACCTTCCAGATCTGAAGAAACCTCTTACTAGAGCAATAATCTAGCAGTACTTTGCATATATGTGTGCACGCATGTAACCTTAAATCTGGCATAGAACAATCTCTCTATTATTGGTTCTACTGACTACATATACGTACATCTCACTTGTTTCTTATACATTTATTTCATCTAATATCCAGATGTATACGGAATCTGTCCATTATGTTATCAAGAGTTATAAAATCATTTGCCTTCAGTGTTATGCTTATGAAACTTCAGATTATTATTATTTTTTGTTTATCAAATTATTTGGCTTTGTTATGCTTTTGAGAAGTCAAATTATTTGGCTTTGTTATGCTTTTGAGAAGTCAAATTATATATATAGCATATGCACAACGGTGATCTCCAACCCCAGGCAAAATAGCAACCAAACACTGCCTGGGCCATTTATCCACACAGGCACGTTCCCAGGTCAGCAACCAAACGCAGCCTAGAAACATGGCCGTGCCTGGCCAGGCATTTTTGCTGAGATGTCCAGGCAGCTCCCAGGCAGCTATTTTTCCCAGGCAGATCAGTGAGGACACGATCCAAACTGACCCTGAAATCAGAGCGCAGGCAGCCAGAGCAGGGGCAGTAAGTGCATACAAGCGTCATCCGACTTTTTCATCCAAACAAACATTAATGGCATGCAACCGGTGCATAACAGAGGAAAATTGAACAAAAGTATATGGAAGAAAGTGTGGGCCTTGTAATTGTGGACAAAAGCCAAAATGGAAGACACTTAATAAAACTGGACGGAGGGAGTAAATCTCATGTGTACATTGCTCTTTCATAAAGATCTATCCTGATCATCTAAATTTGAGTAGTTATTTTTCTTCCTTGAATGACCTTGCTTTTGTTTTAATCACACAATAAGCTATGGAGTAACAGAGTATTTAACTTACTATTCATGAGCAAATTGATGATAGAGGAACACACATTTCTTGTGGTGTTATATTTCTGTTCTGTAGGTGAGAGGATCTCATGTTGGTTCATATCTACCAAGTTCTGGTGTTTGGCATCGTACACAGAGGTACCTAAAGAGAAGGAATAATGATTCTAATATAGTGAAGCATGTTGATTTTGATGCTCCAACGCGTGAAGTAGCCCAACTTCTTCCTGATGACAAGGTAGGCTATTTGGTATCTATTTCAAATACAGTGTAAAGATCCTTTCATAAAGCTGCTAATATTTTGTTATGATATTTAAAATGCTGCAAGTATGCTGGTCCTACTTGACCTTTCCAGAATGTTTTTTATACTCTTTAATGTGATAATAGGCCATCTTTCACCTCATAATCTCACTTTAAGAGGATGCCTTGGATAACTGTCTAGTACTTAACCTTCAAATTTAATTATTTACTAAGTTAAAGCAGTAATTACTGGATTAACAGCACTACAAAGAAGACAAATCTCTTTCAGTTGTTAAAGATCTCTTCTCATTAATCATCTCTGGTGAAGTAACTAGAATTTGCCTCTAGTAAAATCAGAACTCACCTTTCCTTTATGTGTAAGCAGAAGCAAGATGAATTGCTTTTAGAAGATATCTGGACTCTCTTAAGAGCTGGAAGATTAGAAGAGGCATGTGAATTGTGCCGATCTGCTGGACAGGTTGGTCAGCTTGTATAGGCATATGTATTTCTTATGATGTATCACCTCCACTTGATGCTAACGTCTCGAGTATATTCAGTCATGGAGAGCAGCCACTCTTTGCCCCTTTGGTGGCATAGATCTGTTTCCTTCCCTGGAGGCCATGCTCAAGAATGGAAATTCTAGAACACTACAAGCAATTGAACTGGAAAGTGGTATTGGACGGCAGTGGCGTCTTTGGAAATGGGCATCCTATTGTGCTTCAGAGGTAAACTCCCGTGCTGTACTTATGTTGTTGAACTATGCTGCTTTGCGCTTTGCTGTTATATTTAATGTGGTTCTGTAAATGTTACAATGGTTTTGTCTTCAAAATAGTTATGTGTGTATATGTTGCCAATACTTAATACTTTGTTAAACTCAACTCTAAATTAATAATACTATTGCAGAAAATTGCTGAACACGATGGTGGCCAGTATGAGATGGCTGTATATGCTTTACAGTGCAGTAACTTGAAGCGTACCTTGCCAATCTGTACTGACTGGGAGGTATGTATATTATTCAATTCATTTCTAAGCCTGCCTTTCTAATCTGATCCAATGTTATTCTCTCTGATGATGGTTTCTTACCTCCATGTGATGCATCTTTTTCCTTCCATCTCTTAGTCAGCTTGCTGGGCAATGGCTAAATCCTGGCTAGATGTTAAAGTGGATATAGAATTATCTCAATATCAAACCAGCAGACCAGAAGAGAAAGAGTTTGATGATGATATGAATGGAACCCAGCTTGGCCCAGAAAATTGGCCATATCATGTTCTTGATCAGCAACCTCGTGATATAGCTGCACTTCTGCAGAAACTCCACTCAAGGTACTGCTGTACTAACATTGTTTAGTACTTCCACACATTCACTATTTGCCTGCTTATTATATGTGTCACTTGCGATGCAGTGACCTTGTTCATGAAACTGTTTCTCGAGCATGTCGGGAGCAGCATCGACAAATAGAGGTAAGATACATTTCCAAGAGCGAAGAATATGCAATTTCTCTACTAAGCTCATTTAATGTTTTCTAGTATAGCTGGATAATTTACTTGACATTAGATAAGCGGAAACAGGCAGTAATTTACAGTTGCTGTACAATTTGCCAGTTTGACGACTAGTTTAGACATGTTTTCTGATTCTGTAGATGATTATTCTGAAAACCAAGTATTTAAACATTATCTTAGTTAACGTTCTACTAAATCTGTATTTTGCAAAAAAAATGTGACTCAATCAAACATTCTGGTGACTCATGGTATTAACTGGAATAAACACAAATACTTGAACCACTTTCTATGTAAATGAAGTTCTCCAATAGCTGTACAATTGAATTTACGATCGTTCACTTGCCTAACCATTTCATGTTTACTTATTTGGTAGATGAATCTTATGAGTGGAAATTTAGCTCATCTTCTTGACCTTCTATGGTCATGGTTGTCTTCCATCGAAGAGGGTCAAAATGTCTTGAGGTACTGCTTTTATGATTTGAGTTTAGATAACCCCAATATTTAATTTTGCTTTATTATTTAACTTTTGAGTAACTTCTTGGTCCAATTAGGTCCCGTGATGATTCCGACATGATACGTTTTGGGGCACATATTGTTCTTGTTTTGAGATACCTTCTCAGCAATGAAATGGAAGACGAGTTTGAGGAAAAGCTGGTTACTGTCGGTGATCTCATCATCAACATGTAAGTATTGTTTACTAATCTTTGTGTGGCTTTGAGCCTTTTTAGCCTTCTGGAGTAATGTCATGTTAAAATGGCATCTGTTGGTTAAAAAAAGGTCTTTCTGGTGGCGGTTAATATAATTTTATTAATAGTATTCAGTTGCATAAGTAGTTTTCTTTCTTTTTGTTGGGTCAAGGGCTTACTCCATTACTTCTACTGTTCTCTTAACTAAAGGTTAAGCTTGGTCATTGATCTTCAGATGAATCTTTTATTCCTATTTTCTCCATATTATGTTGCTACATTGCCTGTTTCTTAATCTTCACAGCAGGAAAAGCTAATGATTAATTCCAGGTACGTGAGATACTTGTTTTCAGAGGGGCAGGAAGAGTTGGTTGGAGTATATGCCTCTCAGCTTGAACGTGATGTTTGCATTGATTTGTTTGTGGACATGATGGAACTAAGGTTAAATAGCAGGTATTACTTCATGTGATTATACCTTTTATGTTTTTGCAATCTGGGAAATGTTACATATATTAGTATTCTGTAATCTTTTGTGACATATTAGTGCATGATGTACCTGTTATTGGCTGTTCATGTTTGTTCTAATATTTACCAGTAGATTTTAGTTTGTGAGCTATGTGATTTCGGTGCAGCTCCCTTTAGCCTTAGATTTATGACAATTCCATAGAAAGTATAATAGGTACAATACTTGCATGTTCAACTTTTTATGTTTACCCATAAAAATTGTGCTGGTAATGTTGTTGTTCTTTCACACAGAAATGTTCTCAAATGCGTTATTGCTGATGGTTTATTTTGCTTCCTAGACTTCGATTAGCTGGCATCACACCTTTTTTTTCCTGCCACAGCTTGCATACCATGTACAAGCTTTTCCTCTCTGCTGTGGAGTATCTGCCATTCTCATCTGGAGATGTATCCAAGGCTTGTTTTGAAGAGATAATTGAGAGGTTCGGTGATTGTGGGGATACATATAACAATTGAATACATCAAATTTCACATATTTAACTTATATTTATTTGTGGACATGTTCTGACAAGATTTTAATTTAGTGCAGAGTTCTTTCAAGGTCTCGAGAAATAAAACCCCATCAGTACAATGAAGATTTTTCTGATGTCGCAGAACAGCATCACCTGCAAGCACTTCAGAAGGCAATGATCATTCAGTGGCTTTGCTTCACACCACCATCCTCAATTCCAGGCTTCGAGATGATCACAGGGAAACTTCTGATACGGGCATTGATGCATAGGTAACTATATCTAATTTGTTCTTGTGCCAGAGAAAACTTTGCTAGTCATACATGCAGCCCTCCTGCATGGTCTTGGAAACATTTATCCTCTTATGGCATTGCGTCTGTATGTTTGTTGCTGAAATATATCGGTAAACAGTACTCGCTTGTCTTTTTTTTTTCTTTGTTACCATTGAGTTCCTCTTTGATTGCTAAAACAGTACTCATTTGTTTTCCTCACTTTGTGAGAGTGGAACTTATTTTTGGTTGATGAAACAAGATATTTATCCTCCTTTATATCGTAGCATTGCAACTCACCATCAATTTCTTTATCATCAGCAACACACTATTCAGAGAATTTTCCTTAATATCAATGAGGAGAGTCCCTGAACTACCAGTAGGACCACATAAGTTGCTTGCCATCCTTGCCGAACCATTGAAACAAAAGGAAAATTTATTTTCGCTTGAAGATCAAGAGGTGTCTGATAACTTAGAAGAATTTGAAGATTGGGTAAGATCTCATTTTTTGTCCTAATGTGTTGTGCTTCTTCTCTTGATGCTTCCAGTACTGGTATTTCCACTTAGAGTTTAGTCAGTACCTTGGTATTCTTGACAAATTAATTGCTTTTGTGGTGAGACAGCACGAATATTACTCCCTGGATGCAACATACCGGGGTTGGCTTAGATGCGAGATGGAGAATTCTTCTGTTCCCCCTGAAATGCTTTCGGCAGAAGAAAAGGATCAAGCTGTTGCTGCAGCGACACAAACACTGGAGTTAGCATTCTTGTTATTAGAAAGTAAGTAATAAACTTTCATCGAGACACAGACCTCTTTTCTCGTAAACAAATAAATGTTTCTATCAACATGGCCCTTTAGCCTACAAATATGCTTTTTAAACTGCTAAACTTGTGAAAGTATATGGTGGTGAACTTGTTGCCATTATTTTATATGTTCTGGTTTTCTGTAATCAGGGGAAGAGAGACCATGGTTAAATGCTGTCGAGACAAGCCCATTTGAGTCATCAGAACTTGTTTTCCTTGAGTTGCATGCAACGGCAATACTCTGTCTACCTTCTGGGGAATGCATGACACCAGATGCAACATCATGCACGGCTCTGACTAGTGCACTTTATTCAACTATCAGCGAAGAGGATGTGCTGCATCGCCAGCTGAAGGTTGAGTCCATCTCTCTTCTCCTGAAGGCCATATGCATATTATGCTTCAGGATATAATATGAAGTGTTGTACTCCCTCCGTTCCTAAATATTTGTCTTTTTAGAGATTTCAAATGGACTACTACATACGGATGTATATAGACATATTTTAGAGTGTAGATTCACTCATTTTGCTCCGTATGTAGTCACTTGTTGAAATCTCTAGAAAGACAAATATTTAGGAACGGAGGGAGTACATTACAGACCATATCTTGGTGTTTACTAAGGATTGTTAAATCTTACATTTTAATTTCTAGTTGTTGCTTGTCATGGTTGCTTCTGCAACTTCTGACTGTATAATTCATGGACAGGTGGAAGTTAAGGTCTCGTCTAAAGATCCTTGCTGTATTGAAGTTGCGCTCCGTTGCTTAGCAACAGAAGGTGATGGGTTTGGGCTTCATGAAGCCAATGATGGAGGTCTTCTTGCTGCAATTATGGCCGCTGGCTTTAAAGGTATCTAAAATTTATAGAACAATAGTATGCTTCAGTTCTTTTTTTAATGCAAATAATATTTTGTACAATAATTATATGGATAATTTATTTTTGCAGGTGAACTCAATCGGTTTCAACCTGGAGTTTCGATGGAAATTTCACGACTTGATGCTTGGTATTCTGATTGTCATGGTTCGGTTGAAAGTACTGCTGCTTATGTCATTCGAGGACTTTGCCGAAGATGCTGCCTGCCGGAAACAATTCTACGCTCCATGCAGGTGATCTTGTAAACAGATTCTACAAGTATCTGCCTGCTACATTGAATATAGGCGAAATGGTTGCTGTTTTGCTGTTTCAGTACATATGGTATATTAATATCAGATGCTAATATTTTGTAGGCATCCATCTCCCTTTCTGAAGCTGGCGATTCTCTAGACCGTTGTGATAAACTCATCGAGTTAGTTGCTTCATCAGATTCTGGGATGATGCACTTGTTCAGCCAGCAGCAGTTACAGGTTACTTCACGTTCTTTAGTTTGTTCATCTAATTACTGCAGTGCAGAGCTTTCCTAATATCAGCAAATGTCTTAAATTTCTTACTCAGGAGTTCCTGATTTTTGAGAGGGAGTGCTTCATATGTAAAATGGAGCTTGAGGAAGAGCAGAGGCCTGCTGATGGCTAAGCCACTCATGTTTAAATTATCAGGTTTGTCACCTGAAACTTACTCGGGAGTTCCTAATTTTTTTTTTGTATATCTGGTACTGTGAAACAGTTCTTTTTAATCTGATCGGTCACAACTTCACAATACCTCATATTCTGCCTGCTGCTTTACATTACCCTATCTGATGCTTAGCACTGCGGCTTTACTGCTTTGTAATTGCTTGCTCTCAGCTGGTGGCATCAGCAGACGCAAATTAACTCACTTTAGTTGGACTATATATCATAAGGTTTTGGTAAACCTAATAGAAGAGGAGGCAGTTGCAAATCCTCTTGAAGGATACACCAACATGGAAATCTTGTGCACTTTTTAGCTGCCCTGATACACATCTTCGTTACAGATTTGATACACATTGCGTACAATTGCTCGAGCAAAGAAAAATATGTCATCTAACTTTCTCCAAACCACTCATGTGCCGCAGTTTATTGAAGCCTGAATCTCTTCCAAGGTCTTGCCTTTTGTCTCTGGCACGTTCGTCACAATGAACAGAATAGCCATGACGCAAACGGAGGCGAAGACGTATGTTCCTGCAAGATTTTGAGGCAAAGGAGAAGAATGTTCCTGCCAGATTTGCATCAGTCTGATGTCCCTGGATGATTCACGTATTAGACGAAAACCATAGGGGTCTGATGTAGATTTGGCAACGGGGAAATATCTGCGTCCAACCCGATTGACCATGTCAATGTAACAACCAATTTCTCAGTTTATATGGTGTTGTAAGAAATCTTGAGTGATTGGACGGTTGTGATTCTTGTGGGGGGAACCTGTCCACCCGCGTTCTAAGTCCTAGATTTGGCATGGGTGCTTGCACTTTCTACGTTTATTTTAGGATTTTTTTTTCGAAACGGAGGCAAAAGATTTGCCTCATCTCATTAATTAAGAAGAGTTTTAAAATACATGACCGACCGCCCATAGACGGCCCGAAACCGATAAGCCTACTCTCGCGGCATAAGAGAACTCAGACGTTTGGCCCCTGCCAACCCCCAAAGTCTGACCTCCGCCTTGATTCTAGACGTGATTACATTTGGCATGGAGGACATTTTTTTTTGAGGGTATGCCAAAGGCGTACCTTGGCTTTATAGAAGGGAGCAAAATATATACAAGAGTTTACAGAGTTGCCGGTTGGGCTACATCCAGCCTGACCGAGCCACCACTCCACACACACGCTACTCGACTACTCTAACACGCATTGCTCTCCAAAAGCTCTGCCGTGGCCCACATCCTCGGCTCGTCAAGATCATGTCCACCGTGTCTCGTTCATTCTTGATCCGCCGTAACCAAACACCCTCGCATTTCTTTGCTTCCATAACGCCCAACAGATGAGCATGACAAAGAGTCAAACCCCTTCCGAGAGTGCTTAAGAAAACGCTTTCTAGCGTCCACCACCAATGCACTAAACTCGAGTCATATGTTGGGCAAAGCTCCATAGGCAACCCCATCCTAGAAATGCAAGTGAACCAAACTTGCCTCGAGAACACACATTGCAGCAGAATGTGGTCCACCGTGTCCGCCTCTTGGTCACATAGAAAGCATTTAGAAATTTGATCTTGTAAGTTATGCCTTGCCCTTCTGTCTGAAGTCCATAGCCGATATTGGACAGCCAGCCACATGAAGATTTTGCAAGCCAGAGGAGCCCAGCACTTCCAAATAGCTCCAAAGGAGTGGAATCTAACTCCTCCCTCACATAGCATCTTGTACGCAGAGGAAGCGGTGTATGTTCCGGACACATTCCAAGCCCAAATGGGACTGTCCTCGGACTGCGCATCCAGATGTACCTCCTCAAGTATCTCCCAAAGGCCTATAAATTGGGTAAGGCTTTCCGTGCACAAGTCACCGACTACATCATTCATCCAAGAGTGCATATGTAGAGCCTTTCGGACACGTCTCATGTTGGTAACTTGCGTACGAACAGACTTCGCCACTAGAGGAGCGACCTCCGCAATGGTAGCGCCCTGGATCCATCTATCTTTTCAGAACAAGGTTTTGTCCCAAAGCACCAACTCTCCATTTCACCAAGCTACTAAACGCTATGCGCACCGATTTGTCCGCAGCCAAACAAAGCCCTTGCCACGGCACGAAGTGTCCGTGCGTCTAAGCCATTCCCACCTCAACCTTAGAGCGATGCCGTGTTTGCGAAGATCAATGACGCCTAGCCCTCCCATGAGCTTAGGCCTGCATACTCTCGCCCAAGATACAACACATTTACCTCTCTTGATTTCCTCAGTCCCAGCCCAGAAGAAGGCCCTACACCCTTTGTCCACTTTGTCCAGAGCCATTTTGGCGCCTCCGCGACCATAAGGTGGTGAGTAGCCCGCGCTCTCATGACCTGGTTGACAAGAACCAACCTGCCTGGTCTAGTCACCAAACCCCTTTGCCATCCTGGCAGAATGTGGAGTGCCGCGTCCACCATAGGCTGCCACTCCGATCTTTTCAACTGCCAAATGCTTAGCTGCAACCCGAGGTACTTGCAAGGAAAGGTGGCAAGCTTCCAGGGCAGCGCCGACTTCACCATATCCTCATCCTCCGGCTCTGCTCGAATCATAATTGCCGCCGATTTAGCGAAATTTACTTTCAGACCAGAAGCAACTCCAAAGATGGTAAGAGACTCTCTGACTAACTCCAGGTCCGGCCTAGTGGGTTTGATGAAAAGAACCACATCATCGGCATACAGAGACAGCCTCTGCACCGGGCTACATCCATTGATGCGACTCATAACTCCAGCTTCACGCCCCTTGATAATGATATGCGTGAGGATATCCATCGCTATGACAAAGAGTAAAGGGGAGATCGAGTCTCCTTGCCTCAAACCTTTAGCATGCATAAACTTATCTCCCGCCTGCCCATTTACGATCACTCTGGAACTAGCCGTCGTAAGCAGGGTGGCGATCCAAGAGATCCACCGCTCCGAAAACCCCTTGGCTCTCAACACTTCAAACAAGAACGGCCATGACAAGGAGTCAAAAGCTTTAGTAATGTCTAGCTTGAGCAGCACACCTTTAGCTTTCCTTTTGTGCAACATCCCCGCCACTTGTCTCACGAGAAGGAAATTATCATGCAAGCATCTCCCTTTTATGAAAGCAGACTGGTTCACCTGGACAAGATCCCCCATGCGCGGTCTAAGCCTCGAAGTAAGTAGCTTGGAAGCAATCTTTGGCATGCTATGCACAAGGCTAATCGGCCGAAAATCGAAGATGAAGAAGCATCCGGGATTTCGGCAAAAGTGTGATGAGGGCTTGGTTAAGCCTCCCAAAACCCCTCCCATTTCCAAGGAACAGCTTATGAATAGCAGCCATCAGATCCGACTTGATCACTTCCCAAGATCTTTGAAAGAACAAGCCAATGAACCCATCCGGACCCGGTGCTTTATCGGAGGGAAGATCCTTAATGACTGCCCACACCTCCTCTTCAGTAAACACCCGATCTTGCTCCGATAAGTCCACGTGAGCAACTCCAAGACCCTCCAAATCAAGCGTGAACTCTCTAGCCACGTCCTTGCCCAACAAATCCTTGTAGGCATTATAGAAGGCTTCCTCCTTGCCATTCTGATCAGTGATAATACGCCCTTCCATGTTCAAAGAAGGTATGCAGTTCTTCATACGCCTCCCATTCGCCACCAAATGAAACAAACGCGTGTTAGCATCCCCTTCTTGAAGCCAAGATATTCTGGACCTTTGTCTTGCAATGGTTCTTTCTAGTGATGCCAACCCAAGAACCAACTGCTTCAGAGTTCGTCTGAGCCATCTTTCCTCCTCCGTGAGTCTACGATTTTCCATGGCGCAGTCGAACCGCAAGATAACAATATTTGCAATGGCGATCTGCAACTTTATATTACCAATCTCTCTTTGTCCCCAAGCGGCAAGAGCTCTGGCCGTGTTGCGCAGCAGCACATCCAGCCTCAAGAAAGGATCCGTGATGCCGGGATCACATACCCAAGCCTCCTTTACAATATCCAAGAAACCCTCCATTTTAACCCAAAACTTCTCGAAACGGAACCTCTTTTTATATTGCATTGACTCATGGAGTGTGAGATGCAACGGGCAATGATCGGAATACTCGGTGGACAAAGCTTGCAACAAACTATCCGGGTGATCTATCTCCCAATCCACTGAAACGAAAGCACGATCAATCTTGGTAAGCGTGGGCGTCTCCCTTTCATTACTCCACGTGAACTTTCGCCCATGCAAAAAGAGCTCCTTGAGCGCGTTGTTATCCACAAAACGCTTGAACTTCCCCATCATTCTCCGATCTAAATTGGAGTTATTCTTATCCGCCGCATATAGGATAAGGTTAAAGTCCCCAATCACTAGCCATGGCCCCGGACAAAGCGATCTTCTCTCCGAGAGCTCATACAAGAAATTGATCTTATGCTCGTCCTCTTGTGGCCCGTACACTACGGTAAGCCACCAAGGTGTTCCCTCCATAGGCGAGACAAACCCTGTGATGCAATGAGAGTCATTGACAAAGTTGGTAACCATCACTCGAGTGGTGTCCCAAGCCACAACAATGCCACCTCTCGTCTCCGACGCCGGTAAATAGGTAAAACCATCATAGTTTGGCCCCATGCATTGCAGGATTACAAAATTGTTCACGACTTCTAGCTTGGTTTCTAAAATACATACAATCGCCACGTTCACCGAGTCTACAAATCCTCTAAGAGCCTTCCTCTTGGCCGGGTTGTTAAGTCCTCTGACGTTCCAACACACCAACTCCAGAGCGTTGACAGACATCGGAAAATGATGCCTCCAACACCAACACAAACCTCGACTCTACTGCACCATAACTGGCACCTCCATCCCTGCCTCCCTTGCTAGATTGAGGGGTATGGTGTAACACCCCGGATGTAACTTTCCATATTTGTAACTCCATATCTTGACATTTTCGGCATTGTGATATGATATTCCCTCCGTGGTTGGGTTTTTGTCTTTCGTTTTGCATTTTGTCTTTGTCATGCATCTCATATCATGTCATCATGTGCATCTCATTTGCATACATGTTCGTCTCATGATTCCGAGCATTTTCCCCGTTGTCCGTTTTGCAATCCGGCACTCCTATGTTCCCCGCGCCCCTTTTACATTTTTTTCGTGAGCGGTACTAAACTTTCTTGAATGGACCGAGGTTTGTCAAGTGGCCTTAGTACACCACCGTAGACCACTGTCAAGTTTGGTCATTTGGAGCTCGTTTGGTACTCCAACAGTTAACCGCACTCTCGCTAAGGCCTCTTTTAAGTTGCAGCCCAACACCCTCCAAAATAGCCCAATAACCCATCTAGCTCCCTTCCATGTACATCGCCGGCCGGCCGCCCCAGCTGCTTGGTCGCCGCCGCCCTCACCGCCGCCAGGTGGGCGCGCCCACATCGCCGCCCAGCCCGGCCCGCAGGGCCAGCAGGCCCCTCGAGCCGTTAAATCGCCGCGCCGCCCCGCGCTTCGGCCAGCGCGCCGCCGCACCCTACGTCGCCGCCGTCGCCGCCGCCACCGGAGTCGCCGCCCGCCACCGGGGCGCGCCGCCCGCCGCCAGCCCCCTCGACGCGGCGCCTCCCCGCCGGCCGCCCGCCCGGCCCCTCCTCCTCCGGCCCCGGGCCTCGTCCCCGGTCCCTCCTTCCTCCTCTCCGGCGAGCCGCCGCCGGCCCCGCCTCGGCTTCCGCGCAGCCAGATCTAGATCCGATCGAGAAGGTTGACTTTCCCCTCCCCCGAATCCTCCAAGTCATTTTCTGTCAGTATTTTTGTTGCATTTTCATCATGCCATAACTTTGCACTCATGGCTCCGTTTCGGGCGTGTAGCATACCGAAATGTTCATCTTGATGAGTAGATCATTTCATTCCATTGCATCATTTTCATTTGAGCTCATCTTGATGCCCGAAATGCTGTTAGAAGAGGGCTATGTGATGTTAGTTTCAGATTCTTATCAGAACATGCACTTTTGTCATTTTTGCCATGATTGATGTGTGCACCCTATGATCTTGAGTCGTACATGTGTTTTGTAATATGCCATGCCATCTTTACAGGGGTGTATGCCATGTATTTTTGTGATCTCTGTGGTGACTAGCACAAGCATGCAAACTAGGCTTCATGATGTTGCTGATTTCAGCCCCTGTTTTGCTGATATTTTTATGCCATGTTAACTTGATGCTACCGAGAGATCCATCCATATTTTGAGATACTTCAGTAAGGATGTTTTAAACATATGGTTATGCTCTATCCATCCATGCCCTTGTTTGCAATTATGGAGTGCCATAGCTTGAGTCAATCGAGCTCTACTTTTGCTACAAATGTTTCCTGGCAGATTGTTTACATGTTATTCAATTTTTCCAAGGTTGTTGTAGTTGATCCGTGTATGCTATGATGTTGTTCTTGCCATGTATAGCTTCTATGCCATGTCTTCTTGATGGATGTATGCTTAGTTTATCATGTAATGCTCTGTAGTGAGTGCATCGAGCTCTTAAACATGCCTACTTGTTATCTGTTTTTGTCATGCCATGTTGCTGAATCTGTAACGAAACTTGCTATGTTTACATGGGTTCTATCATATCTTCTGATCCTTTTTGGCTCATGGTCAGTAAGGGACTTTTGTTCTAAGCTTTGAATAGATTCATGCCATGCCTTGTTTTGCTATTATAAGTTCCTGTAGCATGTTGTTTGCTTTCTCTGAACATTGCTTCCTGATGCTGATTCTGCCATGTCCAGTATTTTCACCAAGTCTGTGAAGCTGGTATATTTTGCACTTTTGCCATGCTTGTTTGGACCTGTTATGGTGTGAATTAGCCGTAGCTCAGTGTTCATCTTTTGTCAAGCATCTTGAGTAGATCACTGCCATATACTTTGTTGGTACGTTTGGGTGCAGTAGCTTAATTTCTTGTTGCTTGCTATGTGGCATCATGTTGTTTATGGCAGATTTGTGCCATTCTTGTTTTGCTTGTCATTTGCAAACCGTGCATCCGATTCCGGTGATCTTTATATCGATTTCAACCGAAATCATCTCACCTTTCCAGCGGCATACTTGGTTTGCCAAGTTGATGCCTGGTTCATCATTTTCCTTCCGGAGCACGCATACGCATTGCATGTCACATCTCGCATATCATGCCATGTTTTGCATCATGTTGCTTGCGCATTGCACCGTGATTTATTGTGGTTCCTTTGTTTGTGTTCTTGCTTTGGGTAGAGCCGGGAGACGAGTACGTGAACGAGGAACCTGTTGAGAACGCTTACGAGGATCAAGCTTTCGACAACTCTGAGAACCTTGCAGGCAAGATGACCATACCCTCGAAATCACTTCTATCTTTGCTTGCTAGATGCTCGCTCTTTTGCTATGCCTATGCTACGATGCCTATCACTTGCTTATCATGCCTCCCATATTGCCATGTCAAACCCCTAACCATCCTTTCCTAGCAAACCGTTGATTGGCTATGTTACCGCTTTGCTTAGCCCCTCTTATAGCGTTGCTAGTTGCAGGTGAAGATGAAGTTTGTTCCTTGTTGGAACATGGAGATGTTGTTCCTTATTGGAACATGTTTACTTGTTGGGATATCACAACATCTATTGTTTAATTAATGCATCTATATACTTGGTAAAGGGTGGAAGACTTGGCCTTATGCCTGGTGTTTTGTTCCACTCTTGCCGCCCTAGTTTCCGTCATACCGGTGTTATGTTCCTTGATTTCGCGTTCCTTACACGGTTGGGTGATTTATGGGACCCCCTTGACAGTTCGCTTTGAATAAGACTCCTCCAGCAAGGCCCAACTTTGGTTTTACCATTTGCCACCTAAGCCTTTTTCCCCCGGGTTTTCACGAGCCCGAGGGTCATCTTTATTTTAACCCCGGACCGGTGCTCCTTCGAGTGCTGGCCCACTGGCGATGTCCGGCGCCCCTGGGCAATCCAGGTCTATGCCAACCCGACGTCTTGCCCATCCGGTGTGCCACGAGAACGAGATATGTGCAGCTCCTATCGGGATTTGTCGGCACATTCGGGTGGCTTTGCTGGTCTTGTTTTATTGCTGTCGAAATGTCTTGTAGTCCAGATTCGAGATCGATCGGGTCTTCCGGTAGAAGGAATATCCTTCGTTGACCGTGAGAGCTTATAGTGGGCTGTTGGGACACCCTGCAGGTATTATCTTTCAAAGCCGTGCCCATGCGGTTATGAGGCGATGGAAATTTGTTAATGTCGGTTGTAGAAAACCCGAAGTTGACCTTAATTAATACACATCAACGCGTGTGTAACCGTGATGGTCTCTTCTCGGCAGAGTCCGGGAAGTGAACACGGTGTTGGAGTTATGCTTGACGTAAGTAGTTTCAGGATCACTTCTTGATCGCTACTAGCTTCACAACCGTGCCTTGCTTATCTTCTCGCTCTCTTTTGCGATTGTAGCCACCATATATGCTAGTCGCTTGCTGCAGCTCCACCTCACAACTCTGTCCTTCCTATAAGCTTAAATAGTCTTGATCTCATGGTGTGAGATTGCTGAGTCCCGTGACTCATGATTCTACCAAAACAGTTGCAAGTGCCGGCGATGCGGTGCAGGTGGACGCAACCGAGCTCAAGTGGGAGTTCGACGAGGAACGTGGTCGTTACTATGTGTCTTTTCCCGATGATCAGTAGTGGAGCCCAGTTGGGACGATCGGGATCTGTGTAGCATTTGGGGTATCTTTTTTATTTTGGTTCCGTAGTCGGACCTTGAGTGTAATCTGGATGATGGATGTTTATTTATGTATTGTGTGAAGTGGCGATTGTAAGCCAACTATGTATCTCTTTCCTTATGTATTACATGGGTTGTGTGAAGATTACCTCACTTGCGACATTGCTTTCAATGCGGTTATGCCTCTAAGTCGTGCTTCGACACGTGGGAGATATAGCCGCATCGAGGGCGTTATAAGTTGGTAATCGAGCCATCCCGACTTAGGAGCCCCTCGCTGATTGTTTGTTGGCATTGTTGAGTCTAGAACAAAAATGTTTTGAGTCTTAGGATTATATATATCGAGAGTAGGATTATTTTACTCCCCGGTCCCTTCGTCGCTCTGGTGAGGTCTCCGACGAGAAGTTTTGACTCTCCTCTCCTCAAATTTCACTAAAAAATTTTAGGATCACGCGGGTATCTTGGAATCGTTCGATGGTTTTGTGACGAGAACATTGTTCTTGGTGCCTCGACATTTAGGGGTTGTGGCGGTGTCCCGGGAGTTGAGCTCGAGGTGTTGTCGTCACAATTTTATCGTTGCGATTCTGGAATACGAGCTTTGCCGACATCGAAAATCTCTTTTGTACAGTTGTTGGTGAGATAACCCGATAACCCAAAGATCGGGCGAGCTCGAGTATTGCCATGACTCGTATAACGGATGCTTTTCAAGGTCGAGGTACACGATTTCGAAGGTTTCTTGGTTATGTGTTGACGGATGGATACAATTGGATCTAGGTATTGTTAGTTTGGGTGATATATTTTGTGTCCCTGTATCCCCAACACAGATTGCATAACCAGAAAGTTTGGGAGTTTATAGGTGGGATTCAAGTAGCTCTTAGCATTTCTTCCCGCAGATATTTGGTTTGTGATTGGGTAATCCTTACCACTTATTTGTTCGGTCGTACCTTGTTTTTTTTTCATCAACCCTTAATCAAGTGGCTTCTCACCTTAATGGACGTGTGATGTTAACTTTGGAATTCATTCGTTCATCCTTGTTGAATGTTTGTTGTGAAGACTATATGTTGCAATTTCTATCCGTTGATTCAACTTGTCTATCTGTCTATCAAAGTGCTAACGGATGTCACCCTCTCGGGATGGCTCCGCCAACGTCTCGAATCCGGATCGCAATGATGGGAGTCAGTCGAACCCTCCACCTCCACCTCCGCCTCCGGAGGCATGGCAAGCTATCATGGCAGCCACCAATGCCAATGCTCAGATGATTTTGCAACTCTTGCAAGAGCGTACTCAAGGGCAAGGCAACCAAGGAAATCAAGGCCAAGGCAACAACCAGCCGCACTTTGCTACCCTCAATCAGTTCCTCGTTAATCAGCGAAGTCTTTCGGTTTACGTGCGAGGCCACGAGGCGCCGACGATTGGCTTGTGGACATCTGCAAACATTTTGAATGTAGCAATGTCGGACACGAGGACTTTGTCAAGTTTGCTTCGTTTCAACTCAAGGACCAAGCTGCTGAGTGGTTCCAGCAATACAAAGATTCCAGAGGAGGTCGTGTCATTACTCGGGATGAGTTTAGCGAGACTTGAGCTCACCACATTCAAAAGTGTTGTTGAGAGCAAGCGTGAGGAGTTCCGCAATCTCAAGCAAGGCAACATGTCGTGTATCAATACAATATCCAGTTCAGAACTCGCCGCTTCGCTAAGCAAGATGTCACGATGAAAAGAGTATGATCTATCAATTCAGAGGTGGTCTCAGAGAAGATCTGCAATTAGCTCTCGTGCTTTTTGAGCCGAAAAGTATGATGAATTCTACAACATGGCATGAAGCAAGAAGCTTCCCAGCTCAAATGTGAGGCTTCTAAGAAGAGAATCGGGGATGCAATTCAGTCTTCTTCTTCCTCTCAAGTGGCAGCTAAGCAGCAGAAGTTCTACCTTCCTCCTCCTCCGTTTAAATCGGCCTTATCGTGAGAAGAACTCAGGTGGTCGTGGATCTTCCCACCCACCCAACCCAAAGCTATCGTAACAAGTCAAATTCTCAAGCTCCAAGGTCAAATGCTCCTTATCACCGTCCGCTCTCAGAGGTGACTTGCAACAAGTGTCAGCAGAAAGGTCACTATGCGAACAAATGCTTCAACCAAAGGCGCCTTCCTCCTCCTCCTGTGAGATCTTCCAGCAATGCAGTGGTCAAGCATAATCCAAAGCATGCCAAGGTGAATATGATGAATGCAGCTCAAGCGGAGGAATCTACTAATGTGATAATGGGTAATCTTCCAGTTAATGATATTCCTGCAAAAGTCTTATTTGATACTGGTGCATCGCATTCTTTCATGTCATATCCTTTTGCATCAAAGCACAATTTTGATACAGAGGCATTACCTAGAGCATTGCAAGTTATTTCTCCGGCTAAGCGTTTGAGATCTACCATGTTAGTTCCGAATGTCGGTATCAAGATGGGCGACTATAGATTTCTGGCTAAACCAATTGTCCTTGGTGACTCGGATATTGATCTTATTCTCGGGATGGACTGGCTTTCTCAGCACAAAGCTCAGCTTGATTATGCTGCCAGGGAAATTCAATTGACTCACTCTTCTAATGATGTGATCATCTATGCCTTCGTTATGAAACCATTGGTTGTTTTCTCTTAATGAGAAGGGCGAATTGGATGCTATCTCTCGATTCCGATCGTTTGTGAGTACCAAGATGTCTTTCGGAAGAGCTTCGGGTATGCCTCCTCACCGGCCGATTGAGTTCGTTATCGATCTTGAGCCTGGCACTGAACCCGTTTGCAAGCGTCCATACAAGCTTGGACCTAACGAGCTGAAGGAATTGAAGAAGCAGCTCGATGAACAAGAGCGTCTGGTTTGATCGGACCGAGTTCATCTCCTTGGGGTTGTGGTGTTCTTTTGTCCGAGAAGAAGGATGGCACGGACCGACTTTGTGTCGATTATCGTCCATTGAATAAGAAGACAATCAAGAACAAGTATCCACTTCCCAACATCAATGAGCTTTTCGAGCAACTCAAAGGTGCTAAAGTGTTCTCCAAGCTTGACCTTCGTATGGGTTATCATCAAATTCGCATTCGTGAACAAGATATTCCCAAGACAGCATTCGAACAAGTTTTGGTTCTTATGAATATCTTGTCATGTCTTTCGCCTTGTCAATGCTCCTCCAACATTCTCTCGAATGATGAACTTCATCTTCAACCCCTACACCAATGAATTCGTCTTGGTCTATCTTGATGATATTTTGGTCTTCTCCAAGAATAAGAAGGATCATGCCAAACATTTGCGATTGGTGCTCGACAAGCTCGAGAGCATCAATTCTATCTGAAGTTTTCCAAATGTGAATTTTGGCTTGATGAAGTGCTTTATCTTGGTCACATCATCTCCGCCAAGGGCATCGCTGTTAACCCGAGAAGGTGTCTGCGCAGTTGTGAATTGGGAACCTCCTCGAATGTCAAGCAGCTCCATGATTTTCTTGGTCTTGCAAGCTATTGCGAAGATTCGTTGAGAACTTCTCTAAGATTGCAAAGCCTCTTTCCAACCTCCTCGAAGCATGTGAAGTATGTCGGTCTCCCGAGTGTGACGTTGCTTTCAATACTCTCAAAGAGAAACTCGTCACAGCTCCTGTCTTAACTCCTCCTGATGAATCCAAACCATTTGAAGTGTTCTGTGATGCTTCTCTTCAAGGTCTCGGTGCTGTGTTAATGCAAGAGAAGAAAGTTGTGGCCTATACCTCTCGTCAGCTGAAGCCCAACGAAAAGAACTACGCCACTCATGATCTTGAGTTGGCGGCAGTTGTCCATGCATTAATAACTTGGAGACATCTCTTGTTGGGAAGGAAAGTGGACATATTCACCGATCACAAGAGCCTCAAGTATATCTTCACTCAACCCAACCTCAACCTCAGGCAAACTCGATGGGTCGAAATGATTCAAGAGTACAATCCGAGTATTGAATATACTCCGGGCAAGGCCAATGTGATTGCAGATGCTTTGAGAAGGAAGGCTTACTGCAACAGTTTAATCCTCAAGCCCTTCCAACCGGATCTTTGTGAAGCTTTCCGCAAGCTAAATCTTCAAGTTGTTCCTCAAGGCTTTCTTGCCAACCTCATAGTCTCTCCTACTTTGGAAGATCAGATTCGTGAGGCTCAACTCCTGGATACCATGGTGAAAAAGGTGAAACGTGGTATCGACAAGGGCATTTCAAGTACAAGTGCTTCCACATTGATGACAAAGATACTCTTTTCTTCGAGGACGGATTGTGGTTCCTAAGGGTGATCTCGTAAAGTCATTATGAACGAGGCACACAATTCGCTTCTATCCATTCATCCTGGAAGTACGAAGATGTACCATGACCTCAAGCAGTCATATTGGTGGACTCGAATGAAGCGAGAAATTGCTCAATTCGTGAATGAGTGTGATGTCTGCAGAAGAGTGAAAGCAGAACACCAACGACCAGCTGGTCTCCTCCAACCTCTTGCTATTCCGGAATGGAAGTTTGATCATATCGAAATGGACTTCGTGACTGGTTTTCCTAAGTCCAAGCGTGGAAATGATGCTATCTTCGTTGTCATTGACAAGCTTACTAAAGTGGCTCATTTCCTTCCTATCAAAGAATCTATCACAACAGCTCGGTTAGCGAGCTATACACCTCGAGATTGTCTCCTTGCACGGCATTCCACAAGTGATCTCTTCAGACCGTGGCAGCATCTTTACCTCCAAGTTTTGGGATTCTTTTCAGAAGGCCATGGGCACCAACATTCGTTTCAGCACAGCTTTCCACCCTCAAACAAGTGGCCAAGTCGAGCGAGTCAATCAAATCCTCGAAGACATGCTCAGGGCTTGTGTCATCTCTTTCGGTATGAAGTGGGAAGGTTGTCTTCCATATGCCGAGTTCTCCTACAACAACAGCTTCCAAGCGAGTTCGGGCAAGGCCCCATTCGAAATTCTCTATGTCAAAAAGTGCCGTACTCCTCTCAATTGGTCCAAGACAGGTGAACGCCAACTTCTTGGCAACGACTTGATCACAGAAGCTGAAGAAATGTGCAAAGTCATTCGTGAGAATCTCAAAGCCGCGCAATCGCGCCAGAAGAGCTATTATGATGACAAGCACCGTGATGTGGCTTTTGAAATCGGAGACCATGTCTACCTCCGCGTCTCTCAATGAAAGGCACTCGTTGCCCGGTATCAAAGGAAGCTTGCCCCTAGATCGTGGGTCCTTTCAAGATCATTGGCAAAAGAGGCGATCTCGCCTATCAACAAGCTTCCGTCCAACTTCGCGAATGTGCACGATGTGTTTCATGTGTCACACTTCGCAAGTGCTTCAAGACTCTGGCGCACTATCAACCGAAGAGATTGACCTCCAAGAAGATCTCTCTTATCATGAGCACCCGTTGCTATTCTTGAAGAAACCGGCGCAAGACTCGCAACAAGTCAATCAAATTCCTGAAAGTGAAGTGGTCACACCATTCCGACCGAGAAGCCACGGGGGCGCGAGGATCACCTCCGTTCGAATATCCGGAGTTCTTTCGGTCCTAGATCTCGGACGAGATCCTCTTGTAGTGGTGGAGTGTTGTAACACCCGGATGTAACTTCCATATTTGTAACTCCAACTCTTGCCATTTTCGCATTGTGATATGATATTCCCTCCGTGGTTGGGTTTTTGTCTTCGTTTTGCATTTTGTCTTTGTCATGCATCTCATATCATGTCATCATGTGCATCTCATTTGCATACATGTTCATCTCATGATTCCGAGCATTTTCCCGTTGTCCGCTTTTGCAATCCGCACTCCTATGTTCCCCGGCGCCCCTTTTACATTTTTCCGTGAGCGGTACTAAACTTTCTCGGAATGGACCGAGGTTTGTCAAGTGGCCTTGGTACACCACCGTAGACCACTGTCAAGTTTGGTCATTTGGAGCTCGTTTGGTACTCCAACAGTTAACCGCACTCTCGCTAAGACCTCTTTTAAGTTGCAGCCCAACACCCTCCAAAATAGCCCAATAACCCATCTAGCTCCCTTCCATGTTCATCGCCGCCGCCCGGCCGCCCCAGCTCTGCCAGCCGCCGCCCCTCACCGCCCGCCGTGGGCCGCGCCCACATCGCCGCCGCCGCCCGGCCGAGAACCCAGCGGGAGGCCCTCCGAGCTGCCGTTAAATCGCCCGCGCCGCCCGCGCTCGGCCCGCGCGCCGCCGCACCCTGCGCCACCGCCGTCGCCGCCGCCCCGAGGTCGCCGCCAGCGCACACCGGGCGCGCCGCCCGCCCCGGCCGCCCTCACACCGGCGCATCCCACCGCCCCTCCTCCTCCGGCCCCGGGCCTCGTCCCCGGTCCCTCCTTCCTCCTCTCCGGCGAGCCGCCGCCGGCCCCGCCTCGGCTTCCGCGCAGCCGGATCTAGATCCGATCGAGAAGGTTGACTTTCCCCTCCCCCGAATCCTCTAAGTCATTTTCTGTCAGTATTTTTGTTGCATTTTCATCATGCCATAACTTTGCACTCATGGCTCCGTTTCGGGCGTGTAGCATACCAAAATGTTCATCTCGATGAGTAGATCATTTCATTCCATTGCATCATTTTCATTTGAGCTCATCTTAATTCCCAAAATGCTGTTAGAAGAGGGCTATGTGATGTTAGTTTCAGATTCTTATCAGAACATGCACGTTTGTCATTTTTGCCATGATTGATGTGTGCACCCTATGATCTTGAGTCGTACATGTGTTTTGTAATATGCCATGCCATCTTTACAGGGGTGTATGCCATGTATTTTTGTGATCTCTGTGGTGACTAGTACAAGCATGCAAACTAGGCTTCATGATGTTGCTGATTTCAGCCCCTGCTTTGCTGATATTTTTATGCCATGTTAACTTGATGCTACCGAGCGATCCATCCATATTTTGAGATACTTCAGTAAGGATGTTTTGAACATATGGTTATGCTCTATCCATTCATGCCCTTGTTTGCAATTATGGAGTGCCATAGCTTGAGTCAATCGAGCTTTACTTTTGCTATAAAATGTTTCCTGGCAAATTGTTTACATGTTATTCAATTTTTCCAAGGTTGTTGTAGTTGATCCTGTATGCTAAGATGTTGTTCTGGCCATGTATAGCTTCTATGCCATGTCTTCTTGATGTATGTATGCTTAGTTTATCATGTAATGCTCTGTAGTGAGTGCATCGAGCTCTTAAACATGCCTACTTGTTATCTGTTTTTGTCATGCCATGTTGCTGAATCTGTAACGAAACTTGCTATGTTTACATGGGTTCTATCATATCTTCTGATCCTTTTTGGCTCATGGTCAGTAAGGGACTTTTGTTCTAAGCTTTGAGTAGATTCATGCCATGCCTTGTTTTGCTATTATAAGTTCCTGCAGCATGTTGTTTGCTTGCTCTGAACATTGCTTCCTGATGCTGATTCTGCCATGTCCAGTATTTTCACTGTGTGTGAAGCTGGTATATTTTGCACTTTTGCCATGCTTGTTTGGACCTGTTATGGTGTGATCTAGCCGTAGCTCATTGTTCATCTTTTGTCAAGCATCTTGAGTAGATCACTGCCATATGCTTTGTTGGTACGTTTGGGTGCAGTAGCTTAATTTCTTGTTGCTTGCTATGTGGCATCATGTTGTTTATGGCAGATTTGTGCCATTCTTGTTTTGCTTGTCATTTGCAAACCGTGCATCCGATTCCGGTGATCTTTATATCGATTTCAACCGAAATCATCTCATCTTTCCAGCGGCGTACTTGGTTTGCCAAGTTGATGCATGGTTCATCATTTTCCTTCCGGAGCACGCATACGCATTGCATATCACATCTCGCATATCATGCCATGTTTTGCATCATGTTGCTTGCACATTGCACCATGATTTATTGTGGTTCCTTTGTTTGTGTTCTTGCTTTGGGTAGAGCCGGGAGACGAGTACGTGAACGAGGAACCTGTTGAGAACGCTTACGAGGATCAAGCTTTCGACAACTCTGAGAACCTTGCAGGCAAGATGACCATACCCTCGAAATCACTTCTATCTTTGCTTGCTAGATGCTCGCTCTTTTTCTATGCCTATGCTATGATGCCTATCACTTGCTTATCATGCCTCCCATATTGCCCTGTCAAACCCCTAACCATCCTTTCCTAGCAAACCGTTAATTGGCTATGTTACCGCTTTGCTCAGCCCCTCTTATAGCGTTGCTAGTTACAGGTGAAGATGAAGTTTGTTCCTTGTTGGAACATGGAGATGTTGTTCCTTGTTGGAACATGTTTACTTGTTGGGATATCACAATATCTATTGTTTAATTAATGCATCTATATACTTGGTAAAGGGTGGAAGACTCGGCCTTATGCCTGGTGTTTTGTTCCACTCTTGCCGCCCTAGTTTCCGTCATACCGGTGTTATGTTCCTTGATTTCGCGTTCCTTACAAGGTTGGGTGATTTATGGGACCCCCTTGACAGTTCTCTTTGAATAAGACTCCTCCAGCAAGGCCCAACTTTCGTTTTACCATTTGCCACCTAAGCCTTTTTCCCCCGGGTTTTCGCGAGCCCGAGGGTCATCTTTATTTTAACCCCGGACCGGTGCTCCTTCGAGTCTTTGGCCCAACTGGCGATGTCCGCGCCCCTGGGCAATCCAGGTCTATGCCAACCCGACGTCTTGCCCATCCGGTGTGCCCCGAGAACGAGATATGTGCAGCTCCTATCGGGATTTGTCGGCACATTCGGGTGGCTTTGCTGGTCTTGTTTTATTCTTTGTCGAAATGTCTTGTAGTCCGGATTCGAGATCGATCGGGTCTTCGGTAGAACGAATATCCTTCGTTGACCGTGAGAGCTTATAATGGGCTAAGTTGGGACACCCTGCAGGTATTATCTTTCAAAGCCGTGCCCGCGGTTATGAGGTAGATGGGAATTTGTTAATGTCCGGTTGTAGAAAACCCGAAGTTGACCTTAATTAATACACATCAACCGCGTGTGTAACCGTGATGGTCTCTTCTCGGCGGAGTCCGGGAAGTGAACACGGTGTTGGAGTTATGCTTGACGTAAGTAGTTTCAGGATCACTTCTTGATCGCTACTAGCTTCACGGCCGTGCCTTGCTTATCTTCTCGCTCTCTTTTGCGATTGTAGCCACCATATATGCTAGTCGCTTGCTGCAGCTCCACCTCACAACTTTGTCCTTCCTATAAGCTTAAATAGTCTTGATCTCGCGGGTGTGAGATTGCTGAGTCCCCGTGACTCATGATTCTACCAAAACAGTTGCAGGTGCAGATGATGCGGTGCAGGTGACGAACCGAGCTCAAGTGGGAGTTCGACGAGGAACGTGGTCGTTACTATGTGTCTTTTCCCGATGATCGTAGTGGAGCCCAATTGGGACGATCGGGATCTGTGTAGCATTTGGGGTATCTTTTTTATTTTGGTTCCGTAGTCGGACCTTGAGTGTAATCTGGATGATGGATGTTTATTTATGTATTGTGTGAAGTGGCATCGTAAGCCAACTATGTATCTCTTTCCTTATGTATTACATGGGTTGTGTGAAGATTACCTCACTTTGACATTGCTTTCAATGCGGTTATGCCTCTAAGTCGTGCTTCGACACGTGGGAGATATAGCCGCATCGAGGGCGTTACATATGGCCTTCCCAAAGATGGCCGCGATGGCCCGAAGCTGTGGCTCCTGAAGTGGTGAATCGAACACCGTGCGAAGCTGACCTAGCGCCTCCTCAGAAACGGCCAGATCCTCACAATCAAATCCTAGAGTCTTTAGTAGAACCGATTCAGCTGCCGAAGCCTTAGACTTCCTAGCGCCACCGGAGCACACAGATCGAGTCGTGCGTCGAGGTGTGAAAGGGTCTTGACCAGTCCGAACTCCTCTAAGCCCTTCAAACTCCCTGAGTAGAGGCGGCGCAAGTTTCTTCAACAGCCCGGCGCAGAATGTTTTGATGTTACCCAGCGCGGCGATCTCCTTGGCCGAAAGATTTCCTTCCAGGCGCTGTAGCGAGCCATCCGCGCGAGCAGCCGAGTCAGACGCAGAGACGTGCAAATTCCCCTCCCCGCATGCAACGTACGTACTCACATCGGTGCATGCAGCAGAGGGCATCGACTCCTGTAGAACGGGACCCACCACCGGCGAATCCGCAAGCCTCTCCACCTCTCCTGTCGCCATCTATGCCTGCATGAGATCCCTGACCGGGGCCCATCCGTCTGCTGCCTTGTCGGGCACCAACAGCTGCGATTCCACTTCCTCGACCCTCGTGCCCTCCTGGGCCACCTCCAGACCTCTCGACACATCCTGGTTGGCTGGGTCCAAATCCTCAATCCCCCTCGAAACAGCAGCCGCCTCGGGATCCACCAAGCCCATACCGCCAGCCTGTGGCGAAGGCGTCTCCTCCGTGGCTTTATCCACCTAAACAGTCGCCTCGGGAACCGCCTCGAACGGGACCAAGCGCTGAGCCACAGGATTGGCGCGCCCCAGCTCCAGGGCCCCACCATGGTCAAAAGCCGCCTGCTCAGCCCTGTCCCTCACCTCAGCGGCCGGATTTTCTGTGGCACAAGCCAACCTCCCTGGATCATCAGCGGCCACAGGCTCCACCAGTGCGGCCACAGCAGCCGACGGACTGCCCCCTCCAAGCCTGGTTGCAACCGTGGTGACCGTGTGACCACCGGCGCATGCATCTTCGCCGCAGTGCCCTGAGCCATGGGCGGGATTCTCCAGTCCGACGGACCAATACGCCCCAACAAGGCACGCATGTAGGAACCACCATGCGCCCCGTTGCCCTGCGCCCCTCCGCGCCGATCACGAACTCCTCTCGACCACGGCAGCACTCTCCACTCTCCCCTGCCGAAGAAGTCCCCAGAATCCTCAGGCAGCCCGCTCTGGCCGTTGCCATCGGAGCTAGGCGGTCTCAACCAGCGCTCCGGGCCTTCGTGATCACGAACCCTACCGATGTGAATTAGGGTCTTGTACTCAAGCAGCGCACGGGACGTGGGCAATCTCGCCGCCGGTCCTCCAAACATCACCGGCTCCAGAACCCAGAGCCGCCTATCAGCAGGCACCTCATCTGGATCAACACACTAGGCCCTCACCTTGAACAAGGACAAGTCTTCCCTGTTCTCAGTCTCCGGCGCCAAGCTCTCCACCAAACATGACGAACCCAGAAGCTCCGCCGCCGTCTCGGACGTCCAAGCGTGGGAGGGGATTCCTTCGATCATCAGATCAACCTGCGTCCTCATCACCCTCGAGACCGCCTGCGCTTGCTTGAGCCAAGGCTTGACGAACAGCTTAAAGAAGCTATGCTCGACAGTCCCCGCCGCCAGCGCCTTGTTGCGCAACTCCGGTGTCGCGAACACCACCAGAAAATCTTCGGGATGGAATTTGTGAACCGAAAAATGGTGGCGCGGGATGCGCAGCTCCACCGACAACGCCTCAGCAGCCTCCTGGCAAGAAACCGCTGGCCTGGTGCCGCCCACATAGGCCACCACCGCCAGCCTCAGGCGCTGCTCCAGATCCTCCATCTCCGGCGTACGGCGAAGAACGCAGACACTGCCAGCAGCAGTCGCGGCTGCAGCCGACGCCTGCCCAGACCCCACAGGTGCGATGGCAGCCGGGACTGGCGAGGACCCCTCCAAAGGAGCGATCTGCCTAGCCACCGGTGCCAGCAGCCTGCTCGCTGGTCCGGCCTGCGTCGACGGCTGCGAAGCCCGAGCTACCTTGGCCACCGCCTCACGCCGGAGATCCTCCTCAGACCTTGGACTCCGAGGCCGCTTGCACGCCGTAGAGATGTGGCCTTCCACACCACACCTAATGCACAACGGGGGGAACCAGTCTTCCCTGCGATGCCCTTCGTGGAAACAGCTGAAGCAGAGACCGAAGAGATCGGCCGGAATCTCCTGCCGCTCCAACGACGACGCCGGCGAACGGGGGGAGTGCGACCTCGCGCCACCCATCGTCGTCTGCTGCCGAAGCGCACGCCTTTTGCGCCACAGCACCTTGCGTGACGACCCCGTCTTGCGCCACGGCAGAGCAGAGCCCGCGGCCGCCTCCTGGACAGCCGGCGCACCTCCGGCACCAGATGAGAAGCCCTCGGAACCCGACGAACCGGACAGCCCAAGACCGGAGACAATAGGCTGGAGCTTGGAAGAGACAGATGCCGGGCTCGCAGATCCATCCGCCATGGCGAGCGCGAACGAGAACGAGAAGCAGAGGAGAGACTGCCGGGGCGAAAGAGTGGACACCGGAGCCGGAGTGGCCGCCGGCGTAGGGGAAGGGGGTGGACGCCGGGGCCGGAGTGGCCGCCGGCGGGGGAGGAGCGCTCTAGAGCGGGGGGAAGAGCGGGGGGGGCATGGAGGACATCATCCTAAATACTCTCGCATTCCGTTCGTTCCAAATCTCCCAAGAAACCAACATGACGAGAGACGCGAGGCCCTTTCTCACATTACCATTGACGCCTACCATGTGGTGCCACCAATCGTTGACGCTGTTGAAGCTACTCCAGTCGGTGAGGTCCACACCGGTCAAACCCATCCAAGTCCTGATCTCCGTCCAAATGCGTACCGTGTATCGACAGCGGAAGATGATAAGTGCCGCCGTCTCTGGCTCCCTCTTGCATAACTGGCATAGGCCGCAATTTGGCCATCCTCTCCGTTGAAGCCTGTCCGCCGTCCAAACATGGTTTTTTCATGTGTCTGTTATGACTTTGTCAATCACATGCCGGCTCAGTCACTTGGAGGGTGCTCATAGGAGGTGACTATGTGCGTGTGTAAGCGTCATTGTCTGCACCGATATGCCGGTGAGTGTGACGACTGGGACTTGCTCGGATTATCCCGTGAAAGCAGCATGCAATGCAACGCAATGAAAGATGGAATGGTGCTGCTAGCATGACATCAGAGAGGAGTCCAGATGTGGAAATCTGCACAAAGAACGCCAATGTTCTAACACTGGCATAGAACAGGATCCCGTTTGTCCCTCCAAACTGCTGGAGAACCATTAGACGGACGCGGGTAATGGCACCGCGGATGTATGACCTGCTGAAAAGATCCTGAAAACTATGCAGCTAGCGGTGCCAAACCTTGATGTCTGCAGCTTCAAGGGACACATCTTTTGGCGGACAACCTTTTGCCTGTGGCGAACTATTTGATGCTGAATTGTTAAAAGAGTGAATGCTAGATGCTACTACAAAGATGTCATTCAGCAAACTACCAGCCCCATCGAGGAGATTCAGGAATGAAGAAGAGACCAAATATCCTCGCAAAAAAAAAAAAAGAAGAACAAGAGACCAAATATGAGAATTATCCATCGAACAAGTCCTGGCAGAGGGGGAGACTCAGATTACATGGGGCTAAGATGACACAAAAAACTAAAACAAAGTTCTGTTTTGAGGGGCCAGAAGATACCCCCTACAACCACTGGTGGAAAAACAGGCTTCCGTCTAGCCCCATAAGTCGCGAAGCTGTAGGAACCGCGACTAATGGGACCTTTAGTCGCGGTTCTGGAGATGAACCGCGACCAAAGGCCTGGGCCCAGGCGCTCGGTGGCCAGCTGGCGACGTGAGGGTCTTTAGTCATGGTTGGCCAGACAACCGCGACTAAAGGCCTTCGGCACCTTTTAGTCACGGTTTGCCAGGCCAACCGCAACTAAAGCCCTCCCTATATATACCCATCCAGCAGCCAACACTTAGCCATTTGGAGCCATTCTCTTCACAAGTGGGTGTAGGTTTGCTTTTGGTTCCTCTTATGCACATAAGGTGTTTGATGAAATGCCCCAAGAGCATGAAACAAACATGACATGAAGTGTTGGAGCCACACTCCTCGATCATGTTAGCAACTTGATGAACCTTTGATGTGTCATTGATAAAATATGCATGTGTGTAGTTCATTGTTTAATTTATATTGTTTGTAGCTAGTTAGTTTAATAAATGCATGATGGTTAATTATATATTTTATATTATAATAATGCAGATGAATCGGCAATGGATGTACGGTAACCGACTCTCCGCGAGTTCACTACGGGTTTGAAAGATTTCCTCGTAGTGGCTAATGCGAACAAGCGGGGGGTTTGTTATCTGTCCATGTGTTATCTGTAAGAATCGAAGGGTTACTCTTCCTCAAGAGATGTTCACATGCATCTGCTTCGCACGGTTTCATGCCAAGCTATAATTGTTGGACCAAGCATGGAGAAAGAGGGGTTATAATGGAAGAAGATGAAGAAGGATGATTTCATCGATGAAAGCTATCTTGCTCATTTCGGTGATACTTTCATGGAGGATGTCAAGGTGAAGGGAAGGTGAAGAAGAGGCACGTGATGATCTCGTTGATGATCTTGGTCGGACCATTGCTGATGCACGGAGACGCTGCGAAACTGAAAAGGAGAGGAGAATTTGGATCGCATGTTAGAGGATCACAGAAAGGCGCTGTACCCGGATGCGATGATGGTCTGAAAAAGCTGGGCTGCACATCGGATTTGCTGAAATGGAAGGCAGAGGCAGGTGTAGCTGACTCGGCATTTGAAAACTTGCTGAAAATGTTGAAGAATATGTTTCCAAAGGATAACGAGTTGCCCGCCAAGACGCGTCTGAAGCAAAGAAGGTTGTCTGCCCTCTAGGTTTAGAGGTTTCAAGATACATGCATGCATCAACGATCGCATCCTCTACCCATGTGAATACGAGAATTTGAATGAATGCCCGTATGCACTGCATTGCGTTATAAGATCGAGGCGATGACCCCGGTGACGATGTTGAGGGCCGAAACCGTGAAGAGGGTTCCCGCCAAGGTGATGTGGTATGCTCCTATAATACCACGGTTGAAACGTCTGCTCAGGAACAAAGAGCATGCCAAGTTGTTGCGATGGCACAAAGAGGACCGTAAGTCGGACGGGAGTTGAGACACACCGCAGATGGAACATAATGGAGAAAGATCGACAGATGGTTCAAAGATTTTGCAGCCGACGCAAGGAACATAAGATTTGCTCTAAGCACGGATGGCATGAATCCTTTTGGCGAAAGCGAGCTCCAGCCATAGCACTGCCCGTGACTCTATGCATCTACAACCTTCCTCCTTGGTTGTGCATGAAGCGGAAGTTCATTATGATGCCAGTGCTCATCCAAGGTCCGAAGCAACCCGGCAACGACATCGATGTGTACCTAAGGCCATTAGTTGATGAACTTTTACAGCTGTGGGTGGTGTCCGTGTGTGGGATGAGCACAAACAAGAGGAATTTGACCTACGAGCGTTGCTTTTCGTAACCATCAACGATTGGCCTGCTCTTAGTAACCTTTCGGGACTGTCAAATAAGGGATACAATGCATGCACGCACTGCTTACATGAGACTGAAAGTGTACATTTGCCAAATTGTAAGAAGAACGTGTACCTTGGGCATCGTCGATTTCTTCCGAAAATTCATCCAGTAAGAAAGAAAGGCAAGCATTACAACGGCAAGGCAGATCACCGGCCGAAGCCCGCGGAACGCACTGGTGCTGAGGTATTTGATATGGTCAAGGATTTGAAAGTCATCTTTGGAAAGGGTCTGGCGGACAATCAGTTCGAAGGAGCCGACGGGCACGCAGCCATGTGGAAGAAGAAATCTATATTCGGGAGCTAGAATATTGGAAAGTCCTAGATGTCCGCTCTGCAATCGACGTGATGCACGTTACGAAGAATATTTGCGTGAACCTCCTAAGCTTCTTGGGCGTGTATGGGAAGACAAATGATACAAAGGAAGCACGGCAGGACCAGCAACGTTTGAAAGACCACGATGACCGCATCCGAATGGTTTCAAGGTCGTGCCAGCTACGCCTCGACCAAAGAAGAGAAGGTCATCTTTTTGAATGCCCGAGCAGTATGAAGGTCCCGCCTGGATTCTCGCCCAATATAAAGGGAATAATAAACATGGCGGAGAAAAGTTCCAAAACCTGAAGTCTCACGATCGCCACGTGATTATGACGCAATTGCTTCCGATTGCTTTGAGGGGCTCCTGCCGGAAAATGTTCGGGTAGCCATTGTGAAGCTATGTGCATTCCTCAATGCAATCTCTCGAAGGTAATCAATCCAGAAGTTCTACCACGGTTACTGAACGATGTGATCCAATGTCTTGTCAGTTTCGAGTTGGTGTTCCGCCATCCTTCTTCAATATTATGACGCACCTCCTGGTTCACCTAGTCGAAGAGATTTTCGTTCTCGGTCCTGTATTTCTACACAATATGTTCCCCTTCGAGAGGTTCATGGGAGTATTAAAGAAATATGTTCATAACCGTGCTAGGCCAGAAGGAAGCATCGCCAAGGGCTATGGAAATGAGGAGGTAATTGAGTTTTGTGTTGACTTTGTTCCTGACCTTAAGCCGATTGGTCTTCCTCGATCGCGCACGAGGGGAGACTAAGTGGAAAAGGCACGATCGGAAGGAAATCAACGATATGTATGGACGGCCATTCTCGATCAAGCACACCACCAGATCTTGACCAATTCCAGCTTGGTGGCTCCGTACTTTGAGAAACACAAGAATATTTTACGTTCTGACAACCCGGGGAAGCCTGAATCCTGGATTAGGAAGGCCCACATGGAGACTTTCGGCAGTTGGTTGAGAAAACATTTAATGAATGACAATGATGTTGTAGATCAGATGTACATGTTGGCCAAGACACCATCTTCGACTATAACGACTTTCCAAGGGTACGAGATAAATGGGAATACATTTTACACGATCGCCCAAGATAAAAAGAGCACCAACCAAAACAGTGGTGTCCGCTTTGATGCAGCAATCGAGAATGGGCAAGAGGTCACATATTATGGTTACATAGAGGAGATATGGGAACTTGACTATGGACCCTCCTTTAAGGTCCCTTTGTTCCGGTGCAAATGGTTCAAGCTAACAGGAGGTGGGGTAAAGGTGGACCAGCAATACGGAATGACAATGGTGGATTTCAACAATCTTGGTTACCTTGACGAACCATTCGTCCTAGCGAAAGATGTCGCTCAGGTTTTCTATGTGAAGGACATGAGTAGCAAACCGAGGAAACGGAAAGATAAGAAAACGATCAGTACATCATGTGATGATCCAAAGCGCCACATTGTTCTTTCAGGGAAAAGAAAGAGCAGGGACGGAGGGAGTAGGTGTCATGGTTCATCGAGAACGGAGGGAGTAGGTGTCAGCAACCAAAAGAGCAGGGATTACAAGGCCGCATCGAGAGCGTCAGTCCAACCACAAGTTCTCTGAGCCGCTGTGGGTTTCATACAGAGCATGTATCCGGTGCATCGGATGCCATAGAACATTTTTTAAAATCTGGAAAAAAAATTCTAGCGCATTGACACAACATCAATGTATGTTGCCAAAGAATTTCGTATCAAAATTTGAAACATTTCTTAAGATATAAAAATGACACTAATGTGATAATGTGCCAAATCTAAGGCCCAACTTATGTTACTCCCTTCATTCCCTTATACAAGGCCACAAATTCAGATCATAGGTACCAAGGTAAAATCTAATGAGTGATTTGCAAGCCAATTTTTTTCCGTTAACTGGGTCATTAATACGTCCGCATGCATGCAAGAAAGAAATGAGAAGGAAGTAGCACAGTGTCATTATAGACTAGTCATAGTGAGGGGTAACTTAGACTAGTGTCATGCATATGACACTAGTCTTTGTTCGGCGATGCTAGACCCACGTAAACTTACGTGAGGTTTTTACGTAAAGGTTGATGTGGAGGTAGTTAATTGGATGAAGATTAGTGGCTGGGGCCCACCCCACTTGAAATCAGGAGGGGGGGAGAGGATTATAGTTAGGAAGATTACGTTACTTTACGTAGGCTGTTCGTAGATAGAGCATTATCGGTCTTTGTTACTACCTTCATAGTGCAAACATACAAGTAGTATCATAGATGATATCATTTATTACATTATAGACTCATTTTACTTTGGGTTGCGTTATGTTACAGTAACATATTATGTTACTCCAAACACATCTCTCCTCATTAATTATATGCCACATAAGCAAACTTGTCTTGGAATGCACTATTTTACTTGCTAAGTTACTCCCACTATGACCAACCTTATGACTACATGCATGCAAGTGTTAAATAAGTTGCTAGTACGAGGAACATTATTAATTTTTGCCTCGATTACTGTTAGTGGCCTTGTATAGATGCAAAATGTATTTTTCATAGTGGCCTTGTATAAGAGAATGGAGGGAGTATGTAGTACTCGGTGTTGACTTGAATTTTGTGACAAGCTACATTGATGTTGTGTGAATGTGTTAATATTTTTCAGAATTTTTTAAACATCTCACAATGTGCAACGTAAATTCGGTGCATCGGTAGCACCACAGGCACCGGTGCATCAGATATTTTCCAGTTTCATACAAGTTTCGGCCTGCAAGAGGAACAACGGTTGTAATTGAAGTGTGTATCTGTATCCCACCGTACTTCTTCCTCCCCAGGCTTTTCTGTACTGGCACCAAACACGATTCCTCTATTGATATGTGATATACTCCCTCCGTTTCATCAAAATAGATGACCCAATTTTATACTAATTTTATATCCAAAGTTAGCATAAAGTTGAGTCATCTATTTTGGAACGGAGGGAATAGTATGAAGTCCTCACACGTGGCATCAGAGACCAGTCCTACCCCCTTCCTCTTCATGGAGATGCACAAGCAAGCAAGCGGTCGCGAACACCCTGTTCCCCACCATGGATCCAGTGCTCAAGGAGTATCTTGACAAATTCCAAGCAAATCTGACCAAGGTGAGCGATGAGACGTGCCGGACATCAAGCAACTCATGTTGTAGATCGATCACCAATCGCCGCAGGTGGAGGGGCTCACAGTGCGGATTTACCTACATTTCCCTAGACATAGACACAATTTTTTTCTTCTGAATTTACCATGTCACTGGTACAAATTTTCCTACATTTCCCTAGACATAGACATATTTTTTATTCCGAATTTACCAAGTCACAATTACAAAAATCCCTACATTTTATCTACATATAGACATCAAAATTTTCTGAATTTGCCATGTTTGTTTTGGAAAAATATCCAAATATATCATAAAAGTTCATCGAAAGTATAAAACACCCCAAACACAATAAAAATTACATCAAGGTCTCTAGACCATATAAGGACCACCAACGCTGCCAGAACGAGCCGCCGACGCATCATTGTTGGCGTTCCCTTATCGGAACCAGCTTAACCTTGTCGATGGCAGTCGGAATCTTCATGTATGCATGTGCCCCTAAGGACCAGCACCTTAGAGCCATAGTCGTCATCATTGAACCATTGAACAGATCTGAAGCAACTGGCACCAAATTTTGTTGTGCACGACGAGAAGCACTAACCTCGATATCCCAAGGAGAGGACGGTAATCTACATTGAATATGTCCAGATGGACAAACTCGAGGAGGATCGAAGCCCGAAAGACAAACTCGAAGAAGAAGCACCGCCACCCTCCCGCGCGCTCCTGCAAACCTAACATAAACTACTAGCCAGGAGCAAAGGCACCAAGATTTCCCTTCCCGCCACCATCCGGAGCGGCAGGCAGAGTTGAGGTGAATCCACGGTCTCGCCAACGAAGTCTGGAGGAAATAGTTTGCCCTAGCCGCCGGGAGAAAGGAGAAAACGCTTGCAGAAAAAGTCACGTCACCCCTGAATTTGCCATGTTACTAGTACACTTTTTTATTATTCTTTTTTCTATGAACTAGAGAATAGTTTTTCTAATTTTTCCATGATCTGTATAGGACTTATATAGTTTTTGCAAAGATCATGGAAAATGTACTCTTTGCAAGTTTTTACTTATTTGAAAAACGTATCAATGTAAATTTTTACGTGTGTACCATGGCAAATTTGTTGTAGGTAACATGGCAATGTTTCAATATAGAAATCATGAAAGTGGCCAAACACGTACAGGTGCATTTTTATCGTGAACATGGCAAACTTCCTATTGTGTTTTCGTATAACAAGGTTGGACATATAACTTAATCATACTACTAGATGGCAACACTTTTTCCATGCCATATGTCAAACAATATACATATCTGATGGCAACTTAATTTGCCCTGTTCTATATCATGCAAATTCATTCTCTTACATCATGAAAAGTTTCCTTCTCTATGTTTCAGCACTCCACAACCATACATCTAAAAAAAATGCCTTGCTTGTTTTTTTCATGACATTTTATGCATTGCATAAACCATCACTAGTAGAAAACATGGCTTTGGTTACAACTCAATATACACATTAGTCCCGGGTGCATTACGAACCGGGACTAATGTGAGCATTAGTCCCGGTTCGAGCGGCTAAAGGCATTAGTCCCGGTTCAAATGAGCCCTTTAGTCCCAGTTTGAGACATGAACGGGGACTAAAGGGTGCGATGCCCTTTAGTCCCGGTTTGTGTCTCAAACCTGGACTAAAGGGCTTCATGTCTCAAACTCTACCCCCCGCTTATATTGCCATTTCAGTTTTGAAAAAAACAAAAAAAATGGTAAAGCTTCAAAAAAAATCCTTCGAGATGTAGTTATATTACTATATATCGCCGTAGGCCTGTTTGCAAATTTTTTGAATCCTCAAATTCTAAAAGGAAAAAAGTTGCACTCAAATTTCAGTTTTTTTTTTGAATTTTGGTTAAATCTGGTCAAACTATGGTCAAACCACTTATTCAAGAAGTATTAGTGGTACTAAATAATTATTCAAGAATATTAGTGTTACTAAATAATTATTTCAGTTTTTTTGAATTTTGGTCAAATCTGGTCAAACTATGGTCAAACTTGAAGGAAATATGCCCTAGAGGCAATAATAAAGTTGCTATTTATATTTCCTTATATCATGATAAATGTTTATTATTCATGCAAGAATTGTATTAACTAGAAACTTAGTACATGTGTGAATACATAGACAAACAGACTGTCACTAGTATGCCTCTACCTGACTAGCTCGTTGAATCAAAGATGGTTAAGTTTCCTAGCCATAGACATGAGTTGTCATTTGATTAACGGGATCACATCATTAGAGAATGATGTGATTGACTTAACCCATTCCGTTAGCTTAGCACTTGATCGTTTAGTATGTTGCTATTGCTTTCTTCATAACTTATACATGTTCCTATGACTATGAGATTATGCAACTCTCGAATACCGGGGAACACTTTATGTGCTACCAAACGTCACAACGTAACTGTGTGATTATAAAGGTGCTCTACAGGTGTCTCCGATGGTACTTGTTGAGTTGGCATAGATGGAGATTAGTATTTGTCACTCCGATTGTCGGAGAGGTATCTCTGGGTCCTCTCGGTAATGCACATCACTATAAGCCTTGCAAGCAATGTGACTATGTATTAGTTGCGGGATGATGCATTACGGAACGAGTAAAGAGACTTGCCGGTAACGAGATTAAACTAGGTATTGAGATACCGACGATCGAATCTCGGGCAAGTAACACACCGATGACAAAGGGAACAAAGTATGTTGTTATGCGGTTTGACCGACAAAGATCTTCGTAGAATATGTAGGAACCAATATGAGCATCGATACGTCTCCAACGTATCTATAATTTTTTATTGTTCCATGCTATTATATTATATGTTTTAGATGTTTATGGGTTTTATTAAACACTTTTATATTATTTTTGGGACTAACCTATTGACCTAGAGCCCAGTGCCAGTTTCTGTTTTTGCCTTGTTTTTGAGTATCGCAGAAAAGGAATACCAAACGGAGTCCAATTGACGTGCCAATTTTTGATGATTTTTTATGGACCAAAAGAAGACCACGGAGCATCGGAGTTGGGCGGAGAGAGCCGGGCTGCCCACGAGGTGGGGCGCGCCCAAGTGGGCGCCCCGCCTCGTGGACAGCCCGAGACCCCCGACGTGAAACCTACGCCAAAAATTCCTATAAATACTAAAACGACCGGGGAACAGAATAGATCGGGAGTTCCGCCGCCGCAAGCCTCTGTAGCCACCAAAAGTCAATCAGGACCCTGTTTCGGCACCCTGCCGGAGGGGGGAACTCTCACCGGTGGCCATCTTCATCATACCGACGCTCTCCATGACGAGGAGGGAGTAGTTCACCCTCGGGGCTGAGGGTATGTACCAGTAGCTATGTGTTTGATCTTTCTCTCTCGTGTTCTTGAGGTGGTACGATCTTGATGTATCGCGAGCTTTGCTATTATAGTTGGATCTTATGATGTTTCTCCCGCTCTACACTCTTGTAATGGATTGAGTTTTCCCTTTGAAGTAATCTTATCGGATTGAGTCTTTAAAGATTTGAGAACACTTGATGTATGTCTTGCCGTGCGTATCTGTGGTGACAATGGGATATCTCACGTGACTCACTTGATGTATGTCTTGGTGATCAACTTGCGGGTTCCGCCCATGAACCTATGCATAGGGGTTGGCACACGTTTTCGTCGTGATTCTCCGGTAGAAACTTTTGGGCACTCTTTGAAGTACTTTGTGTTGGATTGAATAGATGAATCTGAGATTGTGTGATGCATATCGTATAATCATACTCAAGGATACTCGAGGTGACATTGGAGTATCTAGGTGACATTAGGGTTTTGGTTGATTTGTGTCTTAACGTGTTATTCTAGTACGAACTCTAGGGCTGTTTGTGACACTTATAGGAATAGCCCAACGGATTGATTGGAAAGAATAACTTTGAGGTGGTTTTGTACCCTACCATAATCTCTTCGTTTGTTCTCCGCTATTAGTGCCTTTGGAGTGACTCTTTGTTGCATGTTGAGGGATAGTTATATGATCCAATTATGTTATTATTGTTGAGAGAACTTGCACTAGTGAAAGTATGAACCCTAGGCCTTGTTTCAAAGCATTGCAATACCGTTTACGCTCACTTTTACCATTAGTTACCTTGATGTTTTTATATTTTCAGATTACAAAAACCTATATCTACCATCCATATTGCACTTGTATCACCATCTCTTCGCCGAACTAGTGCACCTATACAATTTACCATTGTATTGGGTATGTTGGGGACACAAGAGATTCTTTGTTATTTGGTTGCAGGGTTTCTTGAGAGAGACCATCTTCATCCTACGCCTCCCACGGATTGATAAACCTTAGGTCATCCACTTGAGGGAAATTTTCTACTGTACTACAAACCTCTGCACTTGGAGGCCCAACAACGTCTACAAGAAGAAGGTTGCGTAGTAGACATCAAGCTCTTTTCTGGAGCCGTTGCCGGGGAGGTGAGTGCTTGAAGGTATATCTTTAGATCTTGCAATCGAATCTTTTTGTTTCTTGTTTTAGCACTAGTTTAGTTTATAAAAGAAAACTACAAAAAAATGGAATTGAGTTTATCTCATACGCTTCATCTTTTTAATATCTTTCATGAGTATGATGGAAAGGAAAATTGTGCCAAAGTGTTAGAAGAAGAATGCATTAAAATGTTTGGCACTAAATATGTGAATGATGAGCATGCTTGCAATGTTGTTAGTGTGAATTCTTTGAATACTCATGATGCTAATGATATGCAAAGCCACAAGCTTGGGGAAGCTATGTTTCATGAAGATGATATTTTTTGTCCCCCAAGCTTTGATGAGCAAATCTACTATGATGAAAGCATACCTCCTACCTATGATGATTATTGTGATGACACGTATGCTTTAAAGAATAATGATAACCATGAAACTTGTCATCTTGATCTTAATTTTCAATCACATGATAGTTATTTTGTTGAGTTTGCTCCCACTATTATTCATGAGAAGAATTTTGCTTATGTGGAGAGTAGTAAATTTTCTATGCTTGTAGATCATGAAAAGAATGCTTTAGGTGCTGGTTATATTGTTGAATTCATTCATGATGCTACTGAAAATTACTATGATAGAGGATCATATGCTTCTACATATTGCAATAATAGCAAGTTTCCTCTCTACGTGCTTAAAATCTTGAAGTTATGCTTGTTTTGCCTTCCTATGCTAGTTGATTATTGTTTCCATAAGTTGTTTGCTCACAAAATCCCTATGCATAGGAAGTGGGTTAGACTTAAATGTGCTAGTCATATTCTTCATGATGCTCTCTTTATGTTTCAATTCTTATCTTTTATGCGAGCATCATTGAGATCATCATGCCTAACTAGGGCGTTAAACGATAGCGCTTGTTGGGAGGCAACCCAATTTTATTTTAGTTTCTTTCTTTTTGGTTATGTTTAGTAATAAATAATTCATCTAGCCTCTGGTTATATGTGGTTTTATGTTTTAATTAGTGTTTGTGCCAAGTAAGACCTATAGGATCTTCTTGGATGATAGTTATTTGATCTTGCTGAAAATTCGAGAAACTTTCGTTCACGAAAACAATTGTTTAGAATCACCAGAACGTGATAAAATACTGATTCCAATTGTAGAAGATCAATAAACAAATTTTCTAGGTCTTACTATTTTTGTAGAAATTTTGGAGTTCGAGAAGTTTGCGTTAGTTACAGATTACTACAGACTGTTCTGTTTTTGACAGATTCTGTTTTTCGTGTGTTGATTGCTTGTTTTGATGACTCTATGGCTAGTAAAATAGTTTATAAGCCATAGAGAAGTTGGAATACAGTAGGTTTAACACCAATATAAATAAAGAATGAGTTCATTACAGTACCATGAAGTGGTGTTTTGTTTTCTTTCGCTAACGGAGCTCACGAGATTTTCTGTTAAGTTTTGCGTTGTGAAGTTTTCAAGTTTTGGGTAAAGATTCGATGCACTATGGAATAAGGAGTGGCAAGATCCTAAGCTTGGGGATGCCCAAGGCACCCCAAGGTAATATTCAAGGACAACCAAGAGCCTAAGCTTGGGGATGCCCCGGAAGGCATCACCTCCTTCGTCTTTGCTCATCGGTAACTTTACTTGGAGCTATATTTTTATTCACCACATGATATGTGCTTTGCTTGGAGCGTCAATTTATTTTCTAGTATTTGCTTTCTGTTATTTAGAATAATTTTTTGCATCTTTATTTTCAATAGAAATGTCAAGTATAGCCTTTACTATGCTTATTTTGCAAGTATACATGTCGCTGTTTGAAAACAGAAAGTTTACCGCTGTTGCAAAAATTCCTTAGAAAAGTCAGAATGTGATAAAATGTTGAAACCTTTTGCATAATAAGCTCTGATAAACTTACTACAGTGGGAATTTTCTTTCATAATTTTGGATTAGGGAAGTATGATGAATCTTGCATTCTTTACAGACTGTACTGTTTGGCAGATTGCTGTTATGTTTGCATTGTTTGCATATGTTTGCTTGTTTAATGACTCTATTTGAGGATAGGACTATTAAATATGCAGGGACATTTAGTATGCAGTGTTGAATAATAATTTTATTGATTTTTTATAGTGGAAAATGATAAGGTTTTGCATTGGTTTATATTAACTTATCTCACGAGTTCTTGTTGAGTTTGGTGTGGATGAAGCTTTCGAGATTTAGGAAACCGAGATATAAAAGGAATTAAGGAGACACAAAAGCTCAAGCTTGGGGATGCCCAAGGCACCCCAAGATATTATTTCAAGAAGTCTCAAGCATCTAAGCTTGGGGATGCCCCGGTAGGCATCCCATTTTTCTTCTTCAACAATTATCGGTTAGTATCGGTTGAACCTAAGTTTTTGCTTCTTCACATGATGTGTGCTATCCTTGCAATGTAGTTTTATTTTGTTTTGCTTGCTCTTTGAATGAAGTATCAAGATCTGAAATTATTTAATGAGAGAGAGTCTTCACATAGCTACATAATTATTTAACTACTCATTGATCTTCACTTATATCTTTTTGGAGTAGTTTGTCATTTACTCATGTGCTTCACTTATATCTTTTAAGTTAAAAAGTTTTGCTCTAGTACTTCACTTATATCTTTTAGAGCACGGTGGTGGATTTGTTTTAAAGAAACTATTGATCTCTCATGCTTCACTTAGATTATTTTGAGAGTCTTAAATAGCATGGTAATTTGCTTAAATAATCCTAATATGCTAGGTATACAAAAATAGTAAAAACTTTCTTATGAGTGTTTGAATGCTAAGAGAAGTTTGATGCTTGATGATTGTTTTGAGATATGGAGGTAGTGATATTAAAGTCGTGCTAGTTGAGTAGTTGTGAATTTGAGAAATGCTTGTGTTGAAGTTTGCAAGTCCCATAGCATGCACGTATGGTAAATGTTATGTAACAAATTTGAAACATGAGGTGTTCTTTGATTGTCCTCCTTATGAGTGGCAGTCGGGGATGAGCGATGGTCTTTTCCTACCAATCTATCCCCCTAGGAGCATGCGCGTAGTGCTTTGGTTTTTGATGGCTTGTGGATTTTTGCAATAAGTATGTGTGTTCTTTATGACTAATGTTGAGTCCATGGATTATACACACTCTCACCCTTCCATCATTGCTAGCCTCTTGGTACGTGCATTGCCCTTTCTCACATTGAGAGTTGGTGCAAACTTAGCGGTGCATCCAAACCCGTGATATGATACGCTCTTTCACATAAAACTCCTTATATCTTCCTCAAAATAGCCACCATACCTACCTATTATAGCATTTCCATAGCCATTCGAGATATATTGCCATGCAACTTTCCACCATTCCGTTTATCATGACACATTCATCATTGTCATATTGCTTAGCATGATCATGTAGTTGACCTAGTATTTATGGCAAAGCCACCATTCATAATTCTTTCATACATGTCACTCTTGGTTCATTGCATATCCCGGTACACCGCCGGAGGCAATCATATAGAGTCATACTTTGTTCTAGTATCGAGTTGTAATCATTGAGTTGTAAATAAATAGAAGTGTGATGATCATCATTTTCTAGAGCATTGTCCCAAGTGAGGAATAAAAAAAAGAGAAATGCCATAAAAAAAGAGAAGGCCCCCAAAAAAAGAGAAAGTCCATAAAAAAAGAGAAGGCCCAAAAAAAGAGAAAGGCCATAAAAAAAGAGAAGGCCCCAAAAAAATGAGAAAAAAAGAGAGAAGGGACAATGTTACTATCCTTTGCCACACTTGTGCTTCAAAGTAGCACCATAATCTTCATTATAGAGAGTCTCTTGTTTTGTCACTTTCATATACTAGTGAGAATTTTTCATTATAGAACTTGGCTTGTATATTCCAACAATGGGCCTCCTCAAGTGCCCTAGATCTTCGTGAGCAAGCAAGTTGGATGCACACCCACTTAATTTCTTATGTTGAGCTTTCATACATTTATAGCTCTAGTGCATCCGTTGCATGGCAATCCCTACTCCTTGCATTAACATCAATCGATGGGCATCTCCATAGCCATTGATTAGCCTCGTTGATGTGATACTTTCTCCTTTTTTGTCTTCTCCACATAACCCCCATCATCATATTCTATTCCACCCATAGTGCTATGTCCATGGCCCGCTCATATATTGCGTGAAAGTTTATAGGTTTGATATTACTAAAGTATGAAACAATTGCTTGGCTTGTCATCGGGGTTGTGCATGATGAGAGCATTCTTGTGTGACGAAAATGGAGCATAACTAAACTATATGATTTTGTAGGGATACACTTTCTTTGGCCATGTTATTTTGAGAGGACATAATTGCTTAGTTAGTATGCTTGAAGTATTATTATTTTTATGTCAATATGAACTTTTATCTTGAATCTTTCGGATCTGAATATTCATACCACAATTAAGAAGAATTACATTGAGACTATGCCAAGTAGCATTCCACATCAAAAAATTTATTTTTATCATTTACCTACTTGAGGACGAGCATGAATTAAGCTTGGGGATGCTGATACATCTCCAACGTATCTATAATTTTTGATTGTTCCATGCTATTATATTATCTATTTTATATGTTTATGGGATTATTAAACAATTTTATATTATTTTTGGGACTAACCTATTGACCTAGAGCCTAGTGCCAGTTTCTGTTTTTTCCTTGTTTTTGAGTATCGCAGAAAAGGAATACCAAACGGAGTCCAATTGACGTGCCAATTTTTGATGATTTTTTATGGACCAAAAGAAGACCACGGAGCATCGGAGTTGGGCCAGAAGAGCCCCGGGCTGCCCACGAGGGTGGGGGGCGCGCCCCCCGCCTCGTGGACAGCCTGGAGACCCCCCCCTGACGTGAAACCTCGCCAAAAATTCCTATAAATACTGAAACGATCGGGAATAGAATAGATCGGGAGTTCCGCGCTGCAAGCCTCGAGCCACCAAAAGTCAATCGGGACCTGTTCAAGATCCTGCCGGGGGGAACCTCACCGTGGCCATCTTCATCATCCCGCGCTCTCCATAACGAGGGGAGTAGTTCACCCTCGGGGTTGAGGGTATGTACCAGTAGCTATGTGTTTGATCATTCTCTCGTGTTCTTGAGGTGGTACGATCTTGATGTATCGCGAGCTTTGCTATTATAGTTGGATCTCATGATGTTTCTCCCCCTCTACTCTCTTGTAATGGATTGAGTTTTTCCTTTAAAGTAATCTTATCGGATTGAGTCTTTAAAGATTTGAGAACACTTGATGTATGTCTTGCCGTGCGTATCTGTGGTGACAATGGGATATCACGTGACTCACTTGATGTATGTTTTGGTGATCAACTTGCGGGTTCCGCCCATGAACCTATGCATAGGGTTGGCACACGTTTTCGTCCTGATTCTCCGGTAGAAACTTTTGGGCACTCTTTGAAGTACTTTGTGTTGGATTGAATAGATGAATCTGAGATTGTGTGATGCATATCGTATAATCATACCCACGGATACTCGAGGTGACATTGGAGTATCTAGGTGACATTAGGGTTTTGGTTGATTTGTGTCTTAAGGTGTTATTCTAGTACGAACTCTAGGGCTGTTTGTGACACTTATAGGAATAGCCCAACAGATTGATTGGAAAGAATAACTTTGAGGTGGTTTCATACCCTACCATAATCTCTTCGTTTGTTCTCCGCTATTAGTGTCTTTGGAGTGACTCTTTGTTGCATGTTGAGGGATAGTTATATGATCCAATTATGTTATTATTGTTGAGAGAACTTGCTGTTGGGGAACGTAGTAATTTCAAAATTTTCCTACGCACACGCAAGATCATGGTGATGGCATAGCAACGAGAGGGGAGAGTATTGTCCACGTACCCTCGTAGACCGTAAGCGGAAGCGCTATGACAACGCGGTTGATGTAGTCGTATGTCTTCACGATCCGACCGATCCAAGTACCGAACGACGGCACCTCCGAGTTCAGCACACGCTCAGCTCGATGACGATCCCGGACTCGATCCAGCAAAGTGTCGGGATGAGTTCCACAAGACGACGGCGTGGTGACGATGATGATGCTCTACCGCGCAGGGCTTCACCTAAACTCCGTGACGATATGACCGAGGTGGAATATGGTGGAGGGGGCACCGACACGGCTAAGGAACGATCCGTAGATCAACTTGTGTGTCATGGGGTGCCTCCCTGCCCCAGATATAAAGGAGCAAGGGGAGGAGGCCGGCCCTAGGAGGGGCGCGCAAGTGTGGAGTCCTACTAGGACTCCCTAGTCCTAGTAGGATTCAACCTCCTTGTTGGAGTAGGAGAAGGGGAAAGAGGGGAGAGGAATAAGGAAAGGGGCTGCGCCCTTGTCCAATTCGGACCAGAGGGGCGCAGGCCTCCTTCCTTTGGCCTCTCTCCTCTATTCCCGTATGGCCCAATAAGGCCCATATACTCCCCGGCGAATTCCGTAACTCTCGGTACTCGAAAAATACCGAATCACTCGGAACCTTTCCGAACTCGAATATAGTCGTCCAATATATCGATCTTTACGTCTCGACCATTTCGAGACTCCTCGTCATGTCCCCGATCTCATCCGGGACTCCAAAATCCTTCGGTACATCAAAACTCATAAACTCATAATATAACCATCATCGAAACCTTAGCGTGCGGACCCTACAGGTTCGAGAACTATGTAGACATGACCTAGAACTATTCTTGGTCAATAACCAATAGCGGAACCTGGATGCTCATATTGGCTCCTACATATTCTACGAAGATCTTTATCGGTCAAACCGCATAACAACATACATTGTTCCCTTTGTCATCGGTATGTTACTTGCCCGAGATTTGATCGTCGGTATCCAATACCTAGTTCAATCTCGCATCGGCAAGTCTCTTTACTCGTTACGTAATGCATCATTCCGTAACTAACTCATTAGCTACATTGCTTGCAAGGCTTATAGTGATGTGCATTACCGAGAGGGCCCAGAGATACCTCTCCGACAATCGGAGTGACAAAACCTAATCTCAAATACGCCAACCCAACATGTACCTTTGGAGACACCTGTAGTACTCCTTTATAATCACCCGATTACGTTGTGACGTTTGGTAGCACCAAAGTGTTCCTTCGTAAACGGAGTTGCATAATCTCATAGTTACAGGAACATGTATAAGTCATGAAGAAAGCAATAGCAATATACTAAACGATCAAGTGCTAGGCTAACGGAATGGGTCATGTCAATCAAATAACAACACATGTCTATGGTTAGGAAACATAACCATCTTTGATTAATGAGCTAGTCAAGTAGAGGCATACTAGTGACTATATGTTTGTCTATGTATTCACACATGTATCATGTTTCCGGTTAATACAATTCTAGCATGAATAATAAACATTTATCATGAAATAAGGAAATAAATAATAACTTTATTATTGCCTCTAGGGCATATTTCCTTCAGTCTCCCACTTGCACTAGAGTCAATAATCTAGTTCACATCATCATGTGATTCAACACTAATATTCACATCTGTATGTGATTAACACCCATAGTTCACATCGTCATGTGACCAATACCCAAAGGGTTTACTAGAGTCAATAATCTAGTTCACATCGCTATGTGATTAACACCCAAAGAGTACTAAGGTATGATCATGTTTTGCTCGTGAGAGAAGCTTAGTCAACGGGTCTGTCACATTCAGAGCCGTATGTATTTTGCAAATATTCTATGTCTACAATGCTCTGCACGGAGCTACTCTAGCTAATTGCTCCCACTTTCAATATGTATCCAGATTGAGACTTAGAGTCATCTGGATCAGTGTGAAAAGCTTGCATCGATGTAACTCTTTACGACGGGCTCTTTTATCACCTCCATAATTGAGAAATATTTCCTTAGTCCTCACTAAGGATGTTCTTGACCAATATCCAGTGATCTACTCCTAGATCACTATTGTACTCCTTGCCAAATTCAGAGCAAGGTATACAATAGGTCAGTACATAGCATAGCATACTTTATAGAACCTATGGTGAGGCATAGGAATGACTTTCATTCTCTTTTCTATTTTCTGCCGTGGTCGGGTTTTGAGTCTTACTCAATTTCACACGTTTGCAACACAGGCAAGAACTTTTCTTTGACTGTTCCATTTTGAACTACTTCAAAATCTTGACAAGGTATGTACTTATTCAAAAACTTATCAAGCGTCTTGATCTATCTCAATAGATTTTGATGCTCAATATGTAAGTAGCTTTACTTAGGTCTTTCTTTTAAAGAACTCCTTTCAAATACTCCTTTATGCTTTCCAGAAAAATTATACATCATTTCTGATCAACAATATGTTACTCACATATATTTATCAAAAAGGCGGTAGTGCTCTCACTCACTTTATTATAAATACAGGCTTCACCGCAAGTCTGTATAAAACTATATGCTTTGATCAACTTATTAAAGCGTGTATTCCAACTCTGAGATGCTTGCACGAGTCCATAGATGGATCGCTGGAGCTTGCACATTTTGTTAGCTCCTTTAGGATTGACAAAACCTTCTGGTTGCATCATATACAACTCTTCTTTAATAAATCAATTAAAGAATGTTGTTTTGACATCCATTTGCCAGATTTCATAAAATGTGGCAATTGCTAACATGATTCGGACAGACTTTAAGCAACGCTAGAGTTGAGAAAATCTCATTGTAGTCAACACCTTGAACTTGTCGAAAACCTTTTGCAACAAGTCGAGCTTTGTAGATAGTAACACTACTATCAGTGTCTGTCTTCCTCTTGAAGATCCATTTATTTAACTTGAATTGCTGATCATCGAGCAGGTCAACCAAAGTCCCCACTTTGTTCTTATATATGGATCCTATCTCAGATTTTATGGCCTCAAGCCATTTCGCGGAATCTGGGCTCATCATCGCTTCCTCATAGTTCGTAGGTTCATCATGGTCTAGTAACATGACTTCTAGAATAGGATTACCGTACCACATTGGTGCGGATCTTATTTTGGAAGACCTACGAGGTTCGGTAGTAACTTGATCTGAAGCTTCATGATCATCATCATTAGCTTCCTCACTGATTGGTGTAGGAATCACAGGAACTGATTTCTGTGATGAACTACTTTCCAATTCAGGAGAAGGTACAATTACCTTATCAAGCTCTACTTTCCTCCCACTCACTTCTTTCGAGAGAAACTTCTTCTTTAGAAAGGATCCATCTTAGCAACGAATAACTTGCCTTCGGATCTGTGATAGAAGGTGTACCCAATAGTTACCTTTGGGTATTCTATGAAGATGCACTTTTCCGATTTGGGTTCGAGCTTATCAGGTTGAAACCTTTTCATATAGGCATCGCAACTCCAAGCTTTAAGAAACGACAGCTTAGGTTTACTGCTAAACCATAGTTCATACGGTGTCATCTCAACGGATTTAGATGGTGCCCTATTAAACGTGAATGCATCTGTCTCTAATGCATAACCCCAAAACGATAGTGGTAAATCGGTAAGATACATCATAGATCGCACCATATCCAATAAAGTGTGGTTACGACGTTTGGACACACCATTATGTTGTGGTGTTCCATGTGGCGTGAGCTGTGAAACTATTCCACTTTGTTTTAATTGAAGACCAAACTCGTAACTCAAATATTCATCTCCACGATTAGACCGCAGAAACTTTATTTTCTTGTTACGATGATTTTCCACTTCACTCTGAAATTCTTTGAACTTTTCAACTATTTCAGACTTATGTTTCATCAAGAAGATATACGCATATCTACTCAAATCATCTGTGAAGGTCGAAAATAATGATACTTGCCACGGGCATCAACACTCATTGGATCGCATACATTGGTATGTATTATTTCCAACAAGTCAAGAGCTCGCTCCATTGTTCCGAGAACGGAGTTTTAGTCATCTTGCCCAAAAGCACGGTTCACGAGCATCAAATGATTCATAACCAAGTGATTCCGAAAATCCATCTTTATGGAGTTTCTTCATGCGTTTTACACCGATATGACCCAAACAGCAGTGCCACAAATAAGTTGCACCATCATTATTAACTTTGCATCTTTTGGCATCAATATTATGAATATGTGTATCACTACGATCGAGATCCAACAAACTATTTTCATTGGGTGTATAACCATCGAAGGTTTTATACATGTAAACAGAATAACAATTATTCTTTAACTTTAAATGAATAACCGTTTTGCAATAAACATGATCAAATCATATTCATGCTCAACGCAAACGCTAAATAACATTTATTTGGCTTTTAACACTAATCTCGAAAATATAGGGAGTGTGTGATGATGATCATATCAATCTTGGAACTATTTCAAACACTCATCGTCACTTCCCCTCAACCAGTCTCTGTTTATTATGTAACTCCTGTTTCGAGTTACTAATCTTAGCAACCGAACAAGTATCAAATACTCAGGGGCTACTATAAACACTAGTAAGGCACACATCAAACACCTGTATATCAAATATACCCTTGTTCACTTTGCCACCCTTCTTATCTACCAAATATTCAGGTCATTTCGCTCCCAAAGGATCATTTCCTTTGCAGTAGAAGCACTCTCGGTTTCAGGCTTTGGTCCAGCTTTGGGCTTCTTCATGGAGCGACAACTTGCTTGTCATTCTACTTGAAGTTCCCTTTCTTTCCTTTGCCCTTTCTTGAAACTAGTGGTCTTGTCAATCATCAACACTTGATGCTCTTTTCTTGATTTCTACCTTCACGATTTCAGCATCACGTAAGAGCTTGGGAATTACTTTTGTCATCCTTGCATATTATAGTTCATCACGAAGTTCTACTAACTTGGTGATGGTGACTAGAGAATTCTGTCAATCACTATCTTATCTCGAAGATTAACTCCCACTTGATTCAAGCGATTGAAGTACCTGCATAATCTGAGCACATGCTCACTAGTTGAGCGATTCTCCTCCATCTTTTAGCTATAGAACTTGTTGGAGACTTCATATCTCTCAACTCGGTATTTTCTTGAAATATTAACTTCAATTCCTGGAACATCTCATATGGTCCGTGACGCTCAAAACGCCTTTGAAGTCCCGATTCTAAGCCGTTAAGCATGGTGCACTAAACTATCAAGTAGTCATCATATTGAGCTAGCCAAACGCTCATAACGTCGCATCTGCTCCTGCAATAGGTCTGTCACCCGGTGCATCAAGGACATAATTCTTCGTGCAGCAATGAGGATAAACCTCAGATCACGGATCCAATCCGCATCATTGCTACTAACATCTTTCAACACAGTTTTCTAGGAACATATTAAAATAAACATATGAAAGCAACAAACATAGGGAAGCAACAACGCGAGCTATTGATCTACAACATAATTTGCAAAATACTACCAGGACTAAGTTCATGATAAATTAAAGTTCAATTAATCATATTACTTAAGAACTCCCACTTAGATAGACATCCCTCTAATCTTCTAAGTGATTACGTGATCCATATTAACTACACCATTCCCGATCGTCACGTGAGATGGAGTAGTTTCAACGGTGAACATCAATATGTTGATCATATCTACTATATGATTCACGTTCGACCTTCGGTCTCCGGTTGGCACTAAATATGTGAATGATGAGCATGCTTGCAATGTTGTTAGTGTGAATTCTTTGAATACTCATGATGCTAATGATATGCAAAGCCACAAGCTTGGGGAAGCTATGTTTCATGAAGATGATATTTTTGTCCCCAAGCTTTGATGAGCAAATCTACTATGATGAAAGCATACCTCCTACCTATGATGATTATTGTGATGACACGTATGCTTTAAAGAATAATGATAACCATGAAACTTGTCATCTTGATCTTAATTTTCAATCACATGATAGTTATTTTGTTGAGTTTGCTCCACTATTATTCATGAGAAGAATTTTGCTTATGTGGAGAGTAGTAAATTTTCTATGCTTGTAGATCATGAAAAGAATGCTTTAGGTGCTGGTTATATTGTTGAATTCATTCATGATGCTACTGAAAATTACTATGATAGAGGATCATATGCTTCTACATATTGCAATAATAGCAAGTTTCCTCTCTACGTGCTTAAAATCTTGAAGTTATGCTTGTTTTGCCTTCCTATGCTAGTTGATTATTGTTTCCATAAGTTGTTTGCTCACAAAATCCCTATGCATAGGAAGTGGGTTAGACTTAAATGTGCTAGTCATATTCTTCATGATGCTCTCTTTATGTTTCAATTCTTATCTTTTATGCGAGCATCATTGAGATCATCATGCCTAACTAGGGGCGTTAAACGATAGCGCTTGTTGGGAGGCAACCCAATTTTATTTTAGTTTCTTTCTTTTTGGTTATGTTTAGTAATAAATAATTCATCTAGCCTCTGGTTATATGTGGTTTTATGTTTTAATTAGTGTTTGTGCCAAGTAAGACCTATAGGATCTTCTTGGATGATAGTTATTTGATCTTGCTGAAAATTCGAGAAACTTTCGGTTCACGAAAACAATTGTTTAGAATCACCAGAACGTGATAAAATACTGATTCCAATTGTAGAAGATCAATAAACAAATTTTCTAGGTCTTACTATTTTTGTAGAAATTTTGGAGTTCGAGAAGTTTGCGTTAGTTACAGATTACTACAGACTGTTCTGTTTTTGACAGATTCTGTTTTTCGTGTGTTGATTGCTTGTTTTGATGACTCTATGGCTAGTAAAATAGTTTATAAGCCATAGAGAAGTTGGAATACAGTAGGTTTAACACCAATATAAATAAAGAATGAGTTCATTACAGTACCATGAAGTGGTGTTTTGTTTTCTTTCGCTAACGGAGCTCACGAGATTTTCTGTTAAGTTTTGCGTTGTGAAGTTTTCAAGTTTTGGGTAAAGATTCGATGCACTATGGAATAAGGAGTGGCAAGATCCTAAGCTTGGGGATGCCCAAGGCACCCCAAGGTAATATTCAAGGACAACCAAGAGCCTAAGCTTGGGGATGCCCTGAAGGCATCACCTCCTTAAATCTTTGCTCATCGGTAACTTTACTTGGAGCTATATTTTATTCACCACATGATATGTGCTTTGCTTGGAGCGCGTCAATTTATTTTCTAGTATTTGCTTTCTGTTATTTAGAATAATTTTTTGCATCTTTATTTTCAATAGAAATGTCAAGTATAGCCTTTACTATGCTTATTTTGCAAGTATACATGTCGCTGTTTGAAAACAGAAAGTTTACCGCTGTTGCAAAAATTCCTTAGAAAAGTCAGAATGTGATAAAATGTTGAAACCTTTTGCATAATAAGCTCTGATAAACTTACTACAGTGGGAATTTTCTTTCATAATTTTGGATTAGGGAAGTATGATGAATCTTGCATTCTTTACAGACTGTACTGTTTGGCAGATTGCTGTTATGTTTGCATTGTTTGCATATGTTTGCTTGTTTAATGACTCTATTTGAGGATAGGACTATTAAATATGCAGGGACATTTAGTATGCAGTGTTGAATAATAATTTTATTGATTTTTATAGTGGAAAATGATAAGGTTTTGCATTGGTTTATATTAACTTATCTCACGAGTTCTTGTTGAGTTTGGTGTGGATGAAGCTTTCGAGATTTAGGAAACCGAGATATAAAAGGAATTAAGGAGACACAAAAGCTCAAGCTTGGGGATGCCCAAGGCACCCCAAGATATTATTTCAAGAAGTCTCAAGCATCTAAGCTTGGGGATGCCCCGGTAGGCATCCCATTTTTCTTCTTCAACAATTATCGGTTAGTATCGGTTGAACCTAAGTTTTTGCTTCTTCACATGATGTGTGCTATCCTTGCAATGTAGTTTTATTTTGTTTTGCTTGCTCTTTGAATGAAGTATCAAGATCTGAAATTATTTAATGAGAGAGAGTCTTCACATAGCTACATAATTATTTAACTACTCATTGATCTTCACTTATATCTTTTTGGAGTAGTTTGTCATTTACTCATGTGCTTCACTTATATCTTTTAAGTTAAAAGTTTTGCTCTAGTACTTCACTTATATCTTTTAGAGCACGGTGGTGGATTTGTTTTAAAGAAACTATTGATCTCTCATGCTTCACTTAGATTATTTTGAGAGTCTTAAATAGCATGGTAATTTGCTTAAATAATCCTAATATGCTAGGTATACAAAATAGTAAAACTTTCTTATGAGTGTTTGAATGCTAAGAGAAGTTTGATGCTTGATGATTGTTTTGAGATATGGAGGTAGTGATATTAAAGTCGTGCTAGTTGAGTAGTTGTGAATTTGAGAAATGCTTGTGTTGAAGTTTGCAAGTCCCGTAGCATGCACGTATGGTCAATGTTATGTAACAAATTTGAAACATGAGGTGTTCTTTGATTGTCCTCCTTATGAGTGGCGGTCGGGGATGAGCGATGGTCTTTTCCTACCAATCTATCCCCCTAGGAGCATGCGCGTAGTGCTTTGGTTTTTGATGGCTTGTGGATTTTTGCAATAAGTATGTGTGTTCTTTATGACTAATGTTGAGTCCATGGATTATACACACTCTCACCCTTCCATCATTGCTAGCCTCTTCGGTACCGTGCATTGCCCTTTCTCACATTGAGAGTTGGTGCAAACTTCGCCGGTGCATCCAAACCCCGTGATATGATACGCTCTTTCACACATAAAACTCCTTATATCTTCCTCAAAATAGCCACCATACCTACCTATTATAGCATTTCCATAGCCATTCCGAGATATATTGCCATGCAACTTTCCACCATTCCGTTTATCATGACACATTCATCATTGTCATATTGCTTAGCATGATCATGTAGTTGACCTAGTATTTATGGCAAAGCCACCATTCATAATTCTTTCATACATGTCACTCTTGGTTCATTGCATATCCCGGTACATCTTGGAGGCAATCATATAGAGTCATACTTTGTTCTAGTATCGAGTTGTAATCATTGAGTTGTAAATAAATAGAAGTGTGATGATCATCATTTTCTAGAGCATTGTCCCAAGTGAGGAATAAAAAAAAGAGAAATGCCATAAAAAAAGAGAAGGCCCCCAAAAAAAGAGAAAGTCCATAAAAAAAGAGAAGGCCCAAAAAAAGAGAAAGGCCATAAAAAAAGAGAAGGCCCCAAAAAAATGAGAAAAAAAGAGAGAAGGGACAATGTTACTATCCTTTGCCACACTTGTGCTTCAAAGTAGCACCATAATCTTCATTATAGAGAGTCTCTTGTTTTGTCACTTTCATATACTAGTGAGAATTTTTCATTATAGAACTTGGCTTGTATATTCCAACAATGGGCCTCCTCAAGTGCCCTAGATCTTCGTGAGCAAGCAAGTTGGATGCACACCCACTTAATTTCTTATGTTGAGCTTTCATACATTTATAGCTCTAGTGCATCCGTTGCATGGCAATCCCTACTCCTTGCATTAACATCAATCGATGGGCATCTCCATAGCCATTGATTAGCCTCGTTGATGTGATACTTTCTCCTTTTTTGTCTTCTCCACATAACCCCCATCATCATATTCTATTCCACCCATAGTGCTATGTCCATGGCCCGCGCTCATATATTGCGTGAAAGTTTATAGGTTTGATATTACTAAAGTATGAAACAATTGCTTGGCTTGTCATCGGGGTTGTGCATGATGAGAGCATTCTTGTGTGACGAAAATGGAGCATAACTAAACTATATGATTTTGTAGGGATACACTTTCTTTGGCCATGTTATTTTGAGAGGACATAATTGCTTAGTTAGTATGCTTGAAGTATTATTATTTTTATGTCAATATGAACTTTTATCTTGAATCTTTCGGATCTGAATATTCATACCACAATTAAGAAGAATTACATTGAGACTATGCCAAGTAGCATTCCACATCAAAAATTTATTTTATCATTTACCTACTTGAGGACGAGCATGAATTAAGCTTGGGGATGCTTGATACATCTCCAACGTATCTATAATTTTTGATTGTTCCATGCTATTATATTATCTATTTTATATGTTTATGGGATTATTAAACAATTTTATATTATTTTGGGACTAACCTATTGACCTAGAGCCTAGTGCCGTTTACTTTTTTCCTTGTTTTTGAGTATCGCAGAAAAGGAATACCAAACGGAGTCCAATTGACGTGCCAATTTTTGATGATTTTTTATGGACCAAAAGAAGACCACGGAGCATCGGAGTTGGGCCAGAAGAGCCCCGGGCTGCCCACGAGGTGGGGCGCGCCCGCCTCGTGGACAGCCTGGAGACCCCCCCCTGACGTGAAACCTACGCCAAAAATTCCTATAAATACTGAAACGATCGGGGAATAGAATAGATCGGGAGTTCCGCCGCTGCAAGCCTCTGTAGCCACCAAAAGTCAATCGGGACCCTGTTCCGGCATCCTGCCGGAGGGGGGAACCCTCACCGGTGGCCATCTTCATCATCCCGGCGCTCTCCATAACGAGGGGGGAGTAGTTCACCCTCGGGGTTGAGGGTATGTACCAGTAGCTATGTGTTTGATCATTCTCTCTCGTGTTCTTGAGGTGGTACGATCTTGATGTATCGCGAGCTTTGCTATTATAGTTGGATCTCATGATGTTTCTCCCCCTCTACTCTCTTGTAATGGATTGAGTTTTTCCTTTAAAGTAATCTTATCGGATTGAGTCTTTAAAGATTTGAGAACACTTGATGTATGTCTTGCCGTGCGTATCTGTGGTGACAATGGGATATCACGTGACTCACTTGATGTATGTTTTGGTGATCAACTTGCGGGTTCCGCCCATGAACCTATGCATAGGGTTGGCACGTTTTAATCCTGATTCTCCGGTAGAAACTTTTGGGCACTCTTTGAAGTACTTTGTGTTGGATTGAATAGATGAATCTGAGATTGTGTGATGCATATCGTATAATCATACCCACGGATACTCGAGGTGACATTGGAGTATCTAGGTGACATTAGGGTTTTGGTTGATTTGTGTCTTAAGGTGTTATTCTAGTACGAACTCTAGGGCTGTTTGTGACACTTATAGGAATAGCCCAATGATTGATTGGAAAGAATAACTTTGAGGTGGTTTCATACCCTACCATAATCTCTTCGTTTGTTCTCCGCTATTAGTGTCTTTGGAGTGACTCTTTGTTGCATGTTGAGGGATAGTTATATGATCCAATTATGTTATTATTGTTGAGAGAACTTGCTGTTGGGGAACGTAGTAATTTCAAAATTTTCCTACGCACACGCAAGATCATGGTGATGGCATAGCAACGAGAGGGAGAGTATTGTCCACGCCCTCGTGAGACCGTAAGCGGAAGCGCTATGACAACGCTGTTGATGTAGTCGATGTCTTCACGATCCGACCGATCCAAGTACCGAACGTCACGGCACCTCCGAGTTCAGCACACGTTCAGCTCGATGGCGATCCCGGACTCGATCCAGCAAAGTGTCGGGATGAGTTCCACAAGACGACGGCGTGGTGACGATGATGATGCTCTACCGGCGCAGGGCTTCACCTAAACTCCGTGACGATATGACCGAGGTGGAATATGGTGGAGGGGGGCACCGCACACGGCTAAGGAACGATCCGTAGATCAACTTGTGTGTCATGGGGTGCCTCCCTGCCCCCGTATATAAAGGAGCAAGGGGGGAGGAGGCCGGCCCTAGGAGGGGGCGCGCCAAGTGTGGAGTCCTACTAGGACTCCCTAGTCCTAGTAGGATTCAACCTCCCTTGTTGGAGTAGGAGAAGGGGAAAGAGGGGGAGAGGAATAAGGAAAAGGGGGCTGCGCCCCTTGTCCAATTCGGACCAGAGGGGCGCAGGCCTCCTTCCTTTGGCCTCTCCTCTATTCCCGTATGGCCCAATAAGGCCCATATACTCCCCGGCGAATTCCCGTAACTCTCCGGTACTCCGAAAAATACCCGAATCACTCGGAACCTTTCCGAACTCCGAATATAGTCGTCCAATATATCGATCTTTACGTCTCGACCATTTCGAGACTCCTCGTCATGTCCCCGATCTCATCCGGGACTCCAAAATCCTTCGGTACATCAAAACTCATAAACTCATAATATAACTGTCATCGAAACCTTAAGCGTGCGGACCCTACAGGTTCGAGAACTATGTAGACATGACCTAGAACTATTCTTGGTCAATAACCAATAGCGGAACCTGGATGCTCATATTGGCTCCTACATATTCTACGAAGATCTTTATCGGTCAAACCGCATAACAACATACATTGTTCCCTTTGTCATCGGTATGTTACTTGCCCGAGATTTGATCGTCGGTATCCAATACCTAGTTCAATCTCGTTCATCGGCAAGTCTCTTTACTCGTTACGTAATGCATCATTCCGTAACTAACTCATTAGCTACATTGCTTGCAAGGCTTATAGTGATGTGCATTACCGAGAGGGCCCAGAGATACCTCTCCGACAATCGGAGTGACAAAACCTAATCTCGAAATACGCCAACCCAACATGTACCTTTGGAGACACCTGTAGTACTCCTTTATAATCACCCAGTTACGTTGTGACGTTTGGTAGCACCCAAAGTGTTCCTTCGGTAAACGGGAGTTGCATAATCTCATAGTTACAGGAACATGTATAAGTCATGAAGAAAGCAATAGCAATATACTAAACGATCAAGTGCTAGGCTAACGGAATGGGTCATGTCAATCAAATAACAACACATGTCTATGGTTAGGAAACATAACCATCTTTGATTAATGAGCTAGTCAAGTAGAGGCATACTAGTGACTATATGTTTGTCTATGTATTCACACATGTATCATGTTTCCGGTTAATACAATTCTAGCATGAATAATAAACATTTATCATGAAATAAGGAAATAAATAATAACTTTATTATTGCCTCTAGGGCATATTTCCTTCAGTCTCCCACTTGCACTAGAGTCAATAATCTAGTTCACATCATCATGTGATTCAACACTAATATTCACATCTGTATGTGATTAACACCCATAGTTCACATCGTCATGTGACCAATACCCAAAGGGTTTACTAGAGTCAATAATCTAGTTCACATCGCTATGTGATTAACACCCAAAGAGTACTAAGGTATGATCATGTTTTGCTCGTGAGAGAAGCTTAGTCAACGGGTCTGTCACATTCGTGAGCCGTATGTATTTTGCAAATATTCTATGTCTACAATGCTCGCACGGAGCTACTCTAGCTAATTGCTCCCACTTTCAATATGTATCCAGATTGAGACTTAGAGTCATCTGGATCAGTGTGAAAAGCTTGCATCGATGTAACTCTTTACTGACGGGCTCTTTTATCACCTCCATAATTGAGAAATATTTCCTTAGTCCTCACTAAGGATGTTCTTGACCAATATCCAAATGATCTACTCCTAGATCACTATTGTACTCCTTGCCAAATTCAGAGCAAGGTATACAATAGGTCCAGTACATAGCATAGCATACTTTATAGAACCTATGGTGAGGCATAGGAATGACTTTCATTCTCTTTTCTATTTTCTGCCGTGGTCGGGTTTTGAGTCTTACTCAATTTCACACGCTTGCAACATGTGCAAGAACTTTTCTTTGACTGTTCCATTTTGAACTACTTCAAAATCTTGACAAGGTATGTACTTATTCAAAAACTTATCAAGCGCCTTGATCTATCTCAATAGATTTTGATGCTCAATATGTAAGTAGCTTTACTTAGGTCTTTCTTTTAAAGAACTCCTTTCAAATACTCCTTTATGCTTTCGGAAAAATTATACATCATTTCGATCAACAATATGTTACTCACATATATTTATCAAAAGGCGGTAGTGCTCTCACTCACTTTATTATAAATACAGGCTTCACCGCAAGTCTGTATAAAACTATATGCTTTGATCAACTTATCAAAGCGTGTATTCCAACTCGAGATGCTTGCACGAGTCCATAGATGGATCATTGGAGCTTGCACATTTTGTTAGCTCCTTTAGGATTGACAAAACCTTCTGGTTGCATCATATACAACTCTTCTTTAATAAATCAATTAAAGAATGTTGTTTTGACATCCATTTGCCAGATTTCATAAAATGTGGCAATTGCTAACATGATTCGGACAGACTTTAAGCAACGCTAGAGTTGAGAAAATCTCATTGTAGTCAACACCTTGAACTTGTCGAAAACCTTTTGCAACAAGTCGAGCTTTGTAGATAGTAACACTACTATCGTGTCCATCTTCCTCTTGAAGATCCATTTATTTAACTTGAATTGCTGATCATCGAGCAGGTCAACCAAAGTCCCCACTTTGTTCTTATATATGGATCCTATCTCAGATTTTATGGCCTCAAGCCATTTCGCGAATCTGGGCTCATCATCGCTTCCTCATAGTTCGAGGTTCATCATGGTCTAGTAACATGACTTCTAGAATAGGATTACCGTACCACATTGGTGCGGATCTTATTTTGGAAGACCTACGAGGTTCGGTAGTAACTTGATCTCAAGCTTCATGATCATCATCATTAGCTTCCTCACTAATTGGTGTAGGAATCACAGAACTGATTTACGTGATGAACTACTTTCCAATTCAGGAGAAGGTACAATTACCTTATCAAGCTCTACTTTCCTCCCACTCACTTCTTTCGAGAGAAACTTCTTCTTTAGAAAGGATCCATCTTAGCAACGAATAACTTGCCTTCGGATCTGTGATAGAAGGTGTACCCAATAGTTACCTTTGGGTATTCTATGAAGATGCACTTTTCCGATTTGGGTTCGAGCTTATCAGGTTGAAACCTTTTCATATAAGCATCGCAACTCCAAGCTTTAAGAAACGACAGCTTAGGTTTACTGCTAAACCATAGTTCATACGGTGTCATCTCAATGGATTTAGATGGTGCCCTTTTAAACGTGAATGCATCTGTCTCTAATGCATAACCCCAAACGATAGTGGTAAATCGGTAAGATACATCATAGATCGCACCATATCCAATAAAGTGTGGTTCTGACGTTTGGACACACCATTATGTTGTGGTGTTCCATGTGGCGTGAGCTGTGAAACTATTCCACTTTGTTTTAATTGAAGACCAAACTCGTAACTCAAATATTCATCTCCACGATTAGATCGCAGAAACTTTATTTTCTTGTTACGATGATTTTCCACTTCACTCTGAAATTCTTTGAACTTTTCAACTATTTCAGACTTATGTTTCATCAAGAAGATATACGCATATCTACTCAAATCATCTGTGAAGGTCGAAAATAATGATACTTGCCACGGGCATCAACACTCATTGGATCGCATACATTGGTATGTATTATTTCCAACAAGTCGAGAGCTCGTTCCATTGTTCCGAGAACGGAGTTTTAGTCATCTTGCCCAAAAAGCACGGTTCACGAGCATCAAATGATTCATAACCAAGTGATTCCAAAATCCATCTTTATGGAGTTTCTTCATGCGTTTTTACACCGATATGACCCAAACAGCGAGTGCCACAAATAAGTTGCACCATCATTATTAACTTTGCATCTTTTGGCATCAATATTATGAATATGTGTATCACTACGATAGAGATCCAACAAACTATTTTCATTGGGTGTATAACCATCGAAGGTTTTATTCATGTAAACAGAATAACAATTATTCTTTAACTTTAAATGAATAACCGTTTTGCAATAAACATGATCAAATCATATTCATGCTCAACGCAAACGCTAAATAACATTTATTTGGCTTTTAACACTAATCTCGAAAATATAGGGAGTGTGATGATGATCATATCAATCTTGGAACTATTTCAAACACTCATCGTCACTTCCCTCAACTAGTCTCTGTTTATTATGTAACTCCTGTTTCGAGTTACTAATCTTAGCAACCGAACAAGTATCAAATACTCAGGGGCTACTATAAACACTAGTAAGGCACACATCAAACACCTGTATATCAAATATACCCTTGTTCACTTTGCCATCCTTCTTATCTACCAAATATTCAGGTCATTTCGCTCCAAGGATCATTTCCTTTGCAGTAGAAGCACTCGGTTTCAGGCTTTGGTCCAGCTTTGGGCTTCTTCGGGAGCGACAACTTGCTTGTCATTCTACTTGAAGTTCCCTTTCTTTCCTTTGCCCTTTTCTTGAAACTAGTGGTCTTGTCAATCATCAACACTTGATGCTCTTTTCTTGATTTCTACCTTCGTCGATTTCAGCATCACGAAGAGCTTGGGAATTACTTTTGTCATCCCTTGCATATTATAGTTCATCACGAAGTTCTACTAACTTGGTGATGGTGACTAGAGAATTCTGTCAATCACTATCTTATCTGGAAGATTAACTCCCACTTGATTCAAGCGATTGAAGTACCTGGACAATCTGAGCACATGCTCACTAGTTGAGCGATTCTCCTCCATCTTTTAGCTATAGAACTTGTTGGAGACTTCATATCTCTCAACTCGGTATTTTCTTGAAATATTAACTTCAATTCCTGGAACATCTCATATGGTCCATGACGTTCAAAACGCCTTTGAAGTCCCGATTCTAAGCCGTTAAGCATGGTGCACTAAACTATCAAGTAGTCATCATATTGAGCTAGCCAAACGCTCATAACGTCGCGATCTGCTCCTGCAATAGGTCTGTCACCTAGCGGTGCATCAAGGACATAATTCTTACGTGCAGCAATGAGGATAAACCTCAGATCACGGATCCAATCCGCATCATTGCTACTAACATCTTTCAACACAGTTTCTCTAGGAACATATTAAAATAAACATATGAAAGCAACAAACATAGGGAAGCAACAACGCGAGCTATTGATCTACAACATAATTTGCAAAATACTACCAGGACTAAGTTCATGATAAATTAAAGTTCAATTAATCATATTACTTAAGAACTCCCACTTAGATAGACATCCTCTAATCTTCTAAGTGATTACGTGATCCATATCAACTACACCATTCCCGATCATCACGTGAGATGGAGTAGTTTCAACGGTGAACATCAATATGTTGATCATATCTACTATATGATTCACGTTCGACCTTTCGGTCTCCGTGTTCCGAGGCCATATCTGTATATGCTAGGCTCGCCAAGTTTAACCTGAGTATCCCGCGTGTGCAACTGTTTTGCACCCGTTGTATTTGAACGTAGAGCCTATCACACCCGATCATCATGTGGTGTCTGGGCACGAAGAACTTTCGCAACGGTGCATACTCAGGGAGAACACTTCTTGATATTTTTAGTGAGAGATCATCTTAAAATGCTACCGTCAATCAAAGCAAGATAAGATGCATAAAGGATAAACATCACATGCAATCAATATAAGTGATATGATATGGCCATCATCATCTTGTGCTTGTGATCTCCATCTCAAGCACCGTCGTGATCACCATCGCCACCGCGCGACACCTTGATCTCCATCATAGCATCGTTGTCGTCTCGCCAACTATTGCTTCTCGACTATCGCTACCGCTTAGTGATAAAGTAAAGCAATTACAGATGCGTTGCATTTCATACAATAAAGCGACAACCATATGGCTCCTGCCATTGCCGATAACCGGTTACAAAACATGATCATCTCATACAATAAAATATAGCATCACGTCTTGACCATATCACATCACAACATGCCCTGCAAAAACAAGTTAGACGTCCTCTACTTTGTTGTTGCAAATTTTACGTGGCTGCTACGGGCTGAGCAAGAACCGTTCTTACCTACGCATTAAAACCACAACGATAGTTCGTCAAGTTAGTGCTGTTTTAACCTTCGCAAGGACGGGGCGAGGCACACTCGGTTCAACTAAAGTGAGAGAGACAGACACCCGCCAGTCACCTTTAAGCAACGAGTGCTCGTGAGCGGTGAAACCAGTCTCGCGTAAGCGTCTGGCGTAATGTCGGTCCGGCCGCTTCATCTCACAATACCGCCAAACAAAGTATGACATGCTGGTAAGCAGATGACTTTATCGCCCACAACTCACTTGTGTTCTACTCGTGCATATGACATCTACGCATAAAACCTGGCTCGGATGCCACTGTTGGGGAACGATTAATTTCAAAAATTTCCCACGCACACGCAAGATCATGGTGATGGCATAGCAACGAGAGGGAGAGTATTGTCCACGCACCCTCGTGAGACCGTAAGCGGAAGTGTTATGACAACGCGGTTGATGTAGTCGACGTCTTCATGATCCGACCGATCCAAGTACCGAACGCACGACACCTCCGAGTTCAGCACACGCTCAGCTCGATGACGATCCCGGACTCCAATCCAGCAAAGTGTCGGGATGAGTTCCGTCAAGACGACGTGCAGGACGATGATGATGCTCACGGCGCAGGCTTCGCCTAAACTCCGCGATGATATGACCGAGGTGGAATATGATGGAGGGGGGCACCGGGTGCACACGGCTAAGGAACGATCCGTAGATCAACTTGTGTGTCATGGGGTGCCCCCCTGCCCCCGTATATAAAGGAGCAAGGGGGGAGGAGGCCGGCCCTAGAAGGGGGCGCGCCAAGTGTGGAGTCCTACTAGGACTCCCTAGTCCTAGTAGGATTCAACCTCCCTTGTTGGAGTAGGAGAAGGGGAAGAGGGGAGAGGAATAAGGAAAGGGGCTGCGCCCTTGTCCAGTCGGACCAGAGGGGGGGGCGCAGGCCTCCTTCCTTTTGGCCTCTCTCCTCTATTCCCGTATGGCCCAATAAGGCCCATATACTCCCCGGCGAATTCCCGTAACTCTCCGGTACTCCGAAAAATACCCGAATCACTCGGAACCTTTCCGAACTCCGAATATAGTCGTCCAATATATCGATCTTTACGTCTCGACCATTTCGAGACTCCTCGTCATGTCCCCAATCTCATCTGGGACTCCGAACTCCTTCGGTACATCAAAACTCATAAACTCATAATATAACTGTCATCGAAACCTTAAGCGTGCGGACCCTACGGGTTCGAGAACTATGTAGACATGACCTAGAACTATTCTTGGTCAATAACCAATAGCGGAACCTGGATGCTCATATTGGCTCCTACATATTCTACGAAGATCTTTATCGGTCAAACCGCATGACAACATACGTTGTTCCCTTTGTCATCGGTATGTTACTTGCCCGAGATTTGATCGTCGGTATCCAATACCTAGTTCAATCTCGTTACTGGCAAGTCTCTTTACTCGTTATGTAATGCATCATTCCGTAACTAACTCATTAGCTACATTGCTTGCAAGGCTTATAGTGATGTGCATTACCGAGAGGGCCCAGAGATACCTCTCCGACAATCGGAGTGACAAAACCTAATCTCGAAATACGCCAACCCAACATGTACCTTTGGAGACACTTGTAGTACTCCTTTATAATCACCCAGTTACGTTGTGACGTTTGGTAGCACCCAAAGTGTTCCCGGGAGTTGCATAATCTCATAGTTACAGGAACATGTATAAGTCATGAAGAAAGCAATAGCAATATACTAAACGATCAAGTGCTAGGCTAACGGAATGGGTCATGTCAATCACATCATTCTCCTAATGATGTGATCCCATTAATCAAATAACAACACATGTCTATGGTTAGGAAACATAACCATCTTTGATTAATGAGCTAGTCAAGTAGAGGCATACTAGTGACTATATGTTTGTCTATGTATTCACACATGTATCATGTTTCCGGTTAATACAATTCTAGCATGAATAATAAACATTTATCATGAAATAAGGAAATAAATAATAACTTTATTACTGCCTCTAGGGCATATTTCCTTCACTTGCACTAGTGGAAGTATGAACCCCATGCCTTGTTTCAAAGCATTGCAATACCGTTTACGCTCACTTTTACCATTAGTTACCTTGCTGTTTTTATATTTTCAGATTACAAAAACCTATATCTACCATCCATATTGCACTTGTATCACCATCTCTTCGCCGAACTAGTGCACCTATACAATTTACCATTGTATTGGGTGTTGAGGGAGTCCTGGATTAGGGGGTATCCGGACAGCCGGACTGTGTACAACGTCCGGACTATTGAAGCGTGAAGATACAAGACTCAAGACTTCGGCCCTTGTCCGGATGGGACTCTCCTTTGCGTGGAAGGCAAGCTTGGCGACCCGGATATTGTGTTTCCTTTCTTGTAACCGACTCCATGTAAACCCTAGCCCTCCCCGGTGTCTATATAAACCGGAGAGGTTGGTCCTTAGAAGGCCGATCACAATTACAATCATACCATCATAGGCTAGCTCTTAGGGTTTAGCCTCTACGATCTCGTGGTAGATCTACTCTTGTACCACCTATATCATCAATATTAATCAAGCAGGAAGTAGGGTTTTACCTCCATCGAGAGGGCCGAAACTGGGTAAACATCTGTGTCCCTTGCTTCTGTTACCATCAGCTTTGACGCACGATCGGGACCCCTACCGAGATCCGCCGGTTTTGACACCGACATTGGTGCTTTCACCGAGAGTTCCTCCGTCGTCATTTGTCGAGCTCGATGGCTCCTTCAATCATCATCAACGACGCTGTCCAGTATGCAGACTTTCCTCCCGGACAGATCTTCGTGTTCGGCGGCTTCGCATCAATGGGCCAACTCGCTTAGCCATCTAGAGCAGATCGACAGCTTCGCCTCAGCCACAGATCAGGTTCAGAAACCTGAACTACACGGCGGACATCCGCGGAGACTTGATCTTCGATGGATTGGGGCCTATGCCAGGAGCACCGGACAGTCACGACGAGCACGGCTTAGACATGTCGCCTGACGAAGCTCGGGGTATCACCCCCGTAGTATCCCCGGACCTAGATCCAGAGCAGGCTGCACTGCCTAAGGACGGAGGGATGGACCCCGCCCCACAGGTCGCACACTCATCGGCGGTGGAGCCGAACACGGGTCTTACCTCTGCGGTGGCCTGTGACTCGAACCCCCGGATTCATATCCGGACGTTGGTTCCAGTCCGCACACTCCCGAGCCCGTCGGGCCAGGATGGGCTCCGGTAATGGAGTTCACCGCTGCGGATATCTTCCAGCACTCGCCCTTTGGCGACATGCTGGACTCATTAAAGTCTCTCTCTTTGTCAGGAGGCTCTTCGCCGAACTATGTACGGCTCGAGTGGGAGGCAGGTGACGAAGGAATTCGTTGCCCACCCACCACCCACTTCATTGCCACGGTCGATGATTTAACCGAGGTACTGAACTTCGACTCCAAAGACATCGACGGTATGGACGACGATGCAGGAGAAGAACATGAACCACCGCTCACTGGGCGGTGGACAGCCACCTCTTCTCATGATATATATATATGGTGGACACTCCGAAGGAAACAAATGGCGATGAGGCAACGGAGGATAAAACCTCAGGGAAAAAAGCAAAGAATGGGCGTCGTCGGCGCCACTCCAAGCCCCGCCACAGCAATACCGGCTCAGGAGACGAAAACAATCCGTATGGTGCCGAAGAAGAATACAACCCTGATCAGCCCGCCGAGCGGGCGAACAGGAGGATGAGCAGGTCAGCCAAGAAGAACAGCAACAGATTTAATACCCGGAGGAGGACAGCTACATGCCCCCCTCCGAAGGCGAGATTGGCCTCGGCGACGCAGCGAGTTCGGCATGCCCGAGGATCCTCAGAGCAGGAGCGCTGGCAGCCGGCTTATAGCCACCGCGAGGAGCCTGAAAAAGAAGCAGCAACAACTCCAAGCTGATCAAGACCTGCTCACAGACAGATGGACTAAAGTCCTGGCAGCCGAGGAATACGGACTCGAGCACCATACGGCTGACCGGCCACCTCGTGGCCGGGATAAAACGGCATACCAGTCCGCATACCAGCCAACACCCCCACGCCAACATACTACGGCACGGGGCAACAAAACAGGACAACCAAGATCGATCTACGGATTGCGGGTGCGCGCCTCGGCACACGACGACGACCGTCACGCCGGATACACCGTCAACAAGTCCGGCCGGGCCGAATATAGTCACCCAGAGCAATTCGACCTGCGTAGCCACATAGCCCGCACGCAGGCGCGCGCACCCTCTCGCTTCAGCGACGAAGTAATGGATCATGAATTCCCAGAAGGGTTCAAACCCGTAAACATCGAATCATACGATGGCACAACAGACCCCGCAGTATGGATCGAAGATTTTCTTCTCCACATTCACATGGCCCACGGAGACGATCTACACGCCATCAAGTATCTTCCCCTTAAGCTCAAAAGACCAGCCCGGCATCGCTAAACAGCCTGCCAAAGAAATTCCATTGGCAGTTGGGAAAACACGGAAGACGATTCCTCGACAACTTCCGGGGCACATATGTGCGACCACCTGACGCCGATGACTTGAGCCACATTACTCAACAGCCCGGAGAGTCAGCCAAGAAATTCTGGACTCGGTTCCTAACTAAACAGAACCAAATAGTTGACTGTCCGGACGCCGAAGCCCTGGCGGCTTTTAAGCATAATATCCATGACGAGTGGCTCGCTCGACACCTCGGCCAGGAAAAACCCAAGTTCATGGCAGCTCTCACAACACTAATGACCCGCTTTTATGCGGGCGAGGACAGTTGGTTGGCTCGCAGCAGCACTACGCCACATTCTGGCAATTCGGATGGCCGCGACAATAACGGCAAGCCACGACGTAACAGACATAAGCGACGGAACAACGACGACAGCACTGAAGACATGGCAGTCAACGCCGGATTCAGCGAATCCAAGCCCGGTCAGCGGAAGAAGCCGTTCAAAAGAAATAATCAGGGACCGTCCAGTCTGGACCGCATACTGGAGCGCTCTTGCCAAATTCGTGGCACCCCGGACAAGCCAGCCTACCACACCAATAGATATTGCTGGGTATTCAAACATGCCGGCAAGATAAACGCCGAAGACAAGGACAAGGGGCTGCACGGCGACGATGACGAGGAGCCCCGACGTCCGAACACAGGGGACAGAAGAAATTCCCCCCTCCCCCCAGGTGAAAACGGTCAACATGATCTACGCCACGCACATCCCCAAGCGGGAATGGAAGCGAGCACTAAGGGACGTCTATGCGATGGAGCCAGTCGCCCCAAAATTCAACCCATGGTCAGCTTGTCCGATCACCTTTGATCGTAGGGATCATCCTACTAGCATCCGTCATGGCGGCTCAGCTGCATTGGTCTTAGACCCAATCATCGATGGATTCCACCTCACGCGAGTCCTTATGGACGGCGGCAGCAGCCTGAACCTGCTTTATCAGGACACAGTGCGCAAAATGGGCATTGACCCTTCAAGGATCAAGCTCACTAAAACCACCTTTAAGGGTGTAATTCCTGGAGTAGAGGCCCGCTGTACGGGCTCTATAACACTGGAAGTGGTCTTCGGATCCCCGGACAACTTCCGGAGCGAAGAGTTAATCTTCGACATCATCCCTTTCCGCAGTGGTTACTACGCACTGCTCAGACGAACCGCATTCGCTAGATTCAATGCGGTACCACATTATGCATACCTCAAGCTCAAGATGCCAGGACCGCACGGGGTCATCACTGTCAACGGAAATATGGACCGCTCCCTTCGAACAGAAGAGCATACGGCAGCCCTCGCGGCAGAAGTACAATGCGGCCTACTCCGACAAACCAATCCGGCGACAACTTTGAGCACAGTCAAGCGAGTCCGGAGCACCCCGCAACAGGATCATCAGGAACGCCAAGAGCGTGATTAGCAGTCCGGCCTCCGCTCAAGCCCCTCCAAAGCAGCATTCGTACACGCGCACACAATTACGCACTCAAAATACCATGGGCATAGGCGGAGGCGCATCAACGACTCAGTCAATAGTGCGGGTAACCGCCAAATACCTTCATACTCTTTCCCTCTTACCTTTCAGGACACCGCGTTGGGGCAGCATCCTCAAAAGAGCCGAATTGCCGGACTTATAGGGGAGAGACATCCAAGGAGGCAACAGACGTTGTGCACAGAAGGAAATACCCAGGTGGAATCTATTTACGATCATTATACCTGCTTTATCTATCTGAACACAGCCTGCCCCTGGATAGGACATGTTAAATAGTCCTATTTTATCTCTGCTTAACGCATCCATTGTAAACGTACGCTTAAACATATTTTTCGTCAATGGGAGATTATATATAGCGTCACCTTATTATTCTTATTTGAGCATTTTTTCTCTTATAAATGTTCGTTTGATATTGCATCCGTACACCTTGGTGCGGTCAGTTTGCCAGGGGCTTCTCATGGCGCCCTGTAATATGGCAAATAAAGTCCGAACACTTTCAACAGTGCGGCACCCCAAACTTATAGCACTATATGCATCAGCTCCGAATCATGTCTTGGGTCTACAGTTGGGATAGCCCGGCTCCCTTGTTTTGGTGCCTTACGTTCTATTATATCGGCTAAGGTAGCGCAGGGAGAACTACTGCGATTGTGTCCCGGTTCTTCCGGACGAGCACCTCAGTAGAGAAAGCCGAAAACTGATCGGCATGATGTGGCGAGAGTTGGTCGTTGTTCGAGAGGTTTTAAAATCCTTAAAGATTTTCGGCTTTAGGCGATAAATCGGCTTCGTCCGATCTAGGTGTGTATAGGGCCCCGATTCGGCCTTCGGATTCTAGGGGCTTCGCCGAAATTTAAAATTGTAGACTTCTATGGCTAAGTGAAAGTTATAAAGCCGCATAGTTCGATTGCCTTGTTCGCTGCGCCGGACTGTTGGGGAACGTAGTAATTTCAAAAAAATTTCCTACGATCACGCAAGACCATGGTGATGGCATAACAACGAGAGGGGAGAGTGTCTGTCCACGTACCCTCGTAGACCGAAAGCGGAAGCGTTATAACAACGCGGTTGATGTAGTCGTACGTCTTCACGATCCGACCGATCCAAGCACCGAACGACGGCACCTCCGAAGTTCTGCACACGCTCAGCTCGATGACGATCCCGGACTCCGATCCAGCAAAGTGTCGGGATGAGTTCCACAAGACGACGGCGCAGGACGATGTTGATGCTCCACCGACGCAGGGCTTCGCCTAAGCTCCGACGATATGACTTCTCCGCGCAGGCTTCGCCTAAGCTCTACGACGATATGACGAAGTGGAACATGGTGGAAGGGGCACCGCACACGGCTAAGGAACGATCCGTAGATCAACTTGTGTGTCATGGGGTGCCCCCTGCCCCGTGATATAAAGGAGCAAGGAGGAGGTGGCGGCCTAGGAGGAGGGCGCCAAGGGAGTCCTACTCCCACCGGGAGTAGGACTCCTTCTTCCTAGTCCAACTAGGAGAAGGGGAAGGGGGGGAAGTGGAGAAGGAAGGAGAGGTGGGCTGCGCCCAAACCCCTTGTCCAATTCGGACTGGGCTTGGGAGGGCGCACGCCACCTCCTGGCTCCTTCCCACTAAGGCCCATTAAGGCCCAATACTTTTCCCCGTATTCCCGTAACTCCCGGTACTCAAAAAATACCGAATCACTCGGAACCTTTCCGAACTCGAATATAGTCGTCCAATATATCGATCTTTACGTCTCGACCATTTCGAGACTCCTCGTCATGTCCCCGATCTCATCCGGGACTCGAACTCCTTCGGTACATCAAAACTCATAAACTCATAATATAATCATCGAAACCTTAAGCGTGCGGACCCTACGGGTTCGAGAACTATGTAGACATGACCTAGAACTATTCTTGGTCAATAACCAATAGCGGGACCTGGATGCCCATATTGGCTCCTACATATTCTATGAAGATCTTTATCGGTCAAACCGCATAACAACATACGTTGTTCCCTTTGTCATCGGTATGTTACTTGCCCGAGGTTTGATCGTCGGTATCCAATACCTAGTTCAATCTCGTTACCGGCAAGTCTCTTTACTCGTTCCATAATGCATCATTCGTAACTAACTCATTAGCTACATTGCTTGCAAGGCTTATAGTGATGTGCATTACCGAGAGGGCCAGAAATACCTCTCCGACAATCGGAGTGACAAAACCTAATCTCAAATCGCCAACCCAACATGTACCTTTGGAGACACCTGTAGTACTCCTTTATAATCACCCGATTACGTTGTGACGTTTGGTAGCACCAAAGTGTTCCTCCGTAAACGGAGTTGCATAATCTCATAGTTACAGGAACATGTATAAGTCATGAAGAAAGCAATAGCAACATACTAAACGATCAAGTGCTAGGCTAACGGAATGGGTCAAGTCAATCAGATCATTCTCCTAATGATGTGATCCCGTTAATCAAATGACAACTCATGTATATGGTTAGGAAACATAACCATCTTTGATTAACGAGCTAGTCAAGTAGAGGCATACTAGTGACACTGTTTGTCTATGTATTCACACATGTATTATGTTTCCGGTTAATACAATTCTAGCATGAATAATAAACATTTATCATGAAATAAGGAAATAAATAATAACTTTATTATTGCCTCTAGGGCATATTTCCTTCAGTCTCCCACTTGCACTAGAGTCAATAATCTAGTTCACATCATCATGTGATTCAACACTAATATTCACATCTCGTATGTGATTAATACCCATAGTTCACATCGTCATGTGACCAACACCCAAAGGGTTTACTAGAGTCAATAATCTAGTTCACATCGCTATGTGATTAACACCCAAAGAGTACTAAGGTATGATCATGTTTTGCTCGTGAGAGAAGCTTAGTCAACGGGTTACATCACATTCGAGAGCCGTATGTATTTTGCAAATATTCTATGTCTACAATGCTCGCACGGGCTACTCTAGCTAATTGCTCCCACTTACAATATGTATCCAGATTGAGACTTAGAGTCATCTGGATCAGTGTAAAAAGCTTGCATCGATGTTACTCTTTCTGACGGGCTCTTTTATCACCTCTATAATCGAGAAATATTTCCTTAGTCCTCACTAAGGATGTTCTTGACCAATGTCCAAATGATCTACTCCTAGATCACTATTGTATTCCTTGCCAAATTCAGAGCAAGGTATATAATAGGTCTGGTACATAGCATAGCATACTTTATAGAACCTATGAGTGAGGCATAGGGAATGACTTTCATTCTCTTTTCTATTTTCTGCCGTGGTCGGGATTTGAGTCTCACTCAATTTCACACCTTTGCAACACAGGCAAGAACTTTTCTTTGACTGTTCTATTTTGAACTACTTCAAAATATTGACAAGGTATGTATTCATTGAAAAACTTATCAAGCGTCTTGATCTATCTCTATAGATCTTGATGCTCAATATGTAAGCAGCTTTACTGAGGTCTTTCTTTGAAAAAACTCCTTTCAAACACTCCTTTATGCTTTGCAGAATAATTCTACATTATTTCCGATCAACAATTCACATATACTTGTCAGAAATGCTGTAGTGCTCCCACTCACTTTCTTGTAAATACAGGCTTCTCCAAAAGTTCAGATAAAACCATACGCTTTGATCAACTCATCAAAGCGTATATTCCAACTCCGAGATGCTTGCACCAGTCCATTGATGGATCGCTGGAGCTTGCACATTTTGTTAGCTCCTTTAGGATTGACAAAAACTTCTGGTTGTATCATATACAACTCTTCTTTAATAAATCCATTAAAGAATTCATTTGCCAGATTTCATAAAATGTGGCAATTGCTAACATGATTCAACAGACTTAAGAATCGCTACTGCTTGAGAAAATCTCATTTGTAGTCAACACCTTGAACTTGTCGAAAACCTTTTGCGACAAGTCGAACTTTGTAGATAGTAACACTACTATCATCATCTGTCTTCCTCTTGAAGATCCATTTATATAATATGGCTTGCCGATCATCGGGCAACTCCATCAAAGTCCATACTTTGTTCCCATACATGGATCCCATCTCAGATTTCATGGCCTCAAGCCATTTCATGAATCTGGGCTCATCATCGCTTCCTCATAGTTCGTAGGTTCATCATGGTCTAGTAACATGACTTCCGAACATGATTACCGTACCACACAGTGCGGATCTTACTCTGGAAGACCTACGAGGTTTGGTAGCAACTTGATCTGAAGTTTCATGATCATCATCATTAACTTCCTCACTAATTGGTGTAGGAATCACTGGAACTGATTTCGTGATGAACTACTTTCCAATAAGGAGAAGGTACAATTACCTCATCAAGTTCTACTTTCCTCCCACTCACTTCTTTCGAGAGAAACTTCTTTTCTAGAAAGGATCCATCTTAGCAACGAAAAACTTGCCTTCGGATCTGTGATAGGAGGTGTACCCAACATTTTCTTTTGGGTAATCTATGAAGACGCACTTCTCCGATTTGGGTTCGAGCTTATCGGTGAAAACTTTTTCACATAAGCATCACAACTCAAACTTTTAAGAAACGACGACTTAGGTTTCTTGTTAAACCATAGTTCATACGGTGTCGTCTCAACGGATTTAGATGGTGCCCTTTTAAATGTGAATGCGGCTGTCTCTAATGCATAACCTCAAAAGCGATATTGGTAAATTGGTAAGAGACATCATTGATCGCACCATATCAAATAAAGTACGATTCTGACGTTCGGACACACCATAACGCTGTGGTGTTCGGTGGCGTGAGTAGTGAAACTATTTCACATTGTTTTAGCGAAGGCCAAACTCGTAACTCAAATATTTTTCCTCTGCGATCATATCGTAGAAACTTTTATTTTCTTGTTACGATGATTCTTCACTTCACTCTGAAATTCTTTGAACTTTTCAAATGTTTCAGAATTGTGTTTCATCAAGAAGATATACCCATATCTGCTCAAATCATCTTGTGAAGGTCGAAAATAACGATACTTGCCACGAGCTTTAACACTCATCGGACCGCATACATCAAGTATGTATTATTTCCAATAAGTCATTTGCTCGCTCCATTGTTCCGAGAACGAGTCTTTAGTCATCTTGCCCATAAGGCATGGTTCGCAAGCATCAAGTGATTCCAAAATCCCATCAACATGGAGTTTCTTCATGCGCTTTACACCAATATGATCTAAACGGCGAGTACCACAAATAAGTTGCACTATCATTATTAACTTTGCATCTTTTGGTTTCAATATTATTAATATGTGTATCACTATGATCGAGATCCAATGAACCATTTTCATTGGGTGTGTAACCATATAAGGTTTTATTCATGTAAACAGAACAACAATTTATTCTCTTACTTAAATGAATAACCGTATTGCAATAAACATGATCAAGTCATATTTATGCTCAACACCAAATAACACTTATTTAGGTTCCACACTAATCCCGAAAGTATAGGGAGTGTGCGATGATGATCATATCAATCTTGGAACTACTTCCAACACTCATCGTCACTTCCCCTTCTTCCCTTTGCCATTTTCCTTGAGACTAGTGGTCTTGTCAACCATCAACACTTGATGTTTTTCTTGATTTCTACCTTCGCCGATTTTAGCATCGTGAAGAGCTCGAGAATCTTTTTCGTCATCCCTTGCATACTATAGTTCATCACGAAGTTCTACTAACTTAGTGATGGTGACTAGAGAATTCTCATCAATCACTATCTTATCGGAAGATTAACTCCCACTTGATTCAAGCGATTGAAGTACTCAGACAATCTGAGCACATGCTCACTAGTTGAGCGATTCTCCTCCATCTTTTAGCTATAGAACTTGTTGGAGACTTCATATCTCTCAACTCGGGTATTTGCTTGAAATATTAACTTCAATTCCTGGAACATCTCATATGGTCCATGACGTTCAAAACGTCTTTGAAGTCCCGATTCTAAGCCGTTAAGCATGGTGCACTAAACTATCAAGTAGTCATCATATTGAGCTAGCCAAACGTTTATAACGTCAGTATCTGCTCATATTGAGCTAGCCAAGCGTTCATAACGTCGCATCTGCTCCTGCAATAGGTCATCACCTAGCGGTGCATTAAGGACATAATTCTTCTGCGCAGCAATGAGGATAAACCTCAGATCACGGATCCAATCCGCATCATTGCTACTAACATCTTTCAATACAATTTTCTCTAGGAACACATATAAAAACATAGGGAAGCAACAACGCGAGCTATTGATCTACAACATAATTTGCAAAATACTACCGGGACTAAGTTCATGATAAATTAAAGTTCAATTAATCATATTAAAACTCCCACTTAGGCAGACATCTCTAGTCATCTAAGTGATCACGTGATCCAAATCAACTAAACCATGTCCGATCATCACGTGAGATGGAGTAGTTTCAATGGTGAACATCACTATGTTGATCATATCTACTATATGATTCACGCTCGACCTTTCGGTCTCCGTGTTCGAGGCCATATCTGTTATATGCTAGGCTCGTCAAGTTTAACTGAGTATTCGCGTGCAACTGTTTTGCACCCGTTGTATTTGAGCGTAGAGCCTATCACACCCGATCATCACGTGGTGTCTCAAAGACGAAGAACTTTCATAGCGGTGCATACTCAGGAGAACACTTCTTGATAATTTTGGTGAGAGATCATCTTATAATGCTACCGTCAAACAAAGCAAGATAAGATGCATAAAGGATAAACATCACATGCAATCAATATAAGTGATATGATATGGTCATCATTATCTTGTGCTTGTGATCTCCATCGCCAAGCACCGTCATGATCACCATCGTCACCGCGCGACACCTTGATCTCCATCGTAGCATCGTTGTCGTCTCGCCAACTATTGCTTCTACGACTATCGCTACTGCTTAGTGATAAAGTAAAGCAATTACATGGCGTTGCATTTCATACAATAAAGTGACAACCATATGGCTCCTGCCAGTTGCGATAACTCGGTTACAAAACATGATCATCTCATACAATATAGCATCACGTCTTGACCATATCACATCACAACATGCCCTGCAAAAACAAGTTAGGCGTCCTCTACTTTGTTGTTGCAAGTTTTACGTGGCTGCTACGGGCTGAGCAAGAACCGTTCTTACCTACGCATCAAAACCACAACGATATTTGTCAAATAGACTCCGTTTAACCTTCTCAAGGACCGGGCGTAGCCACACTCGGTTCAACTAAAGTGAGAGAGACAGACACCGCGGTCACCTTTAAGCAACGAGTGCTCGGAGCGGTGAAACCAGTCTCGCGTAAGCGTCACGCGTAATGTCGGTCCGGGCGCTTCATCTCACAATACCGCTGAACCAAAGTATGACATGCTGGTAGGTAGTATGACTTGTATCGCCCACAACTCACTTGTGTTCTACTCGTGCATATGACATCAACGCATAAAACCAGGCTCGGATGCCATTGTTGGGGAACGAGTAATTTCAAAAAATTTCCTACGATCACGCAAGACCATGGTGATGGCATAGCAACGAGAGGAGAGTGTCGTCCACGTACCCTCATAGACCGAAAGCGAAGCGTTATAACAACGCGGTTGATGTAGTCGACGTCTTCACGATCCGACCGATCCAAGCACCGAACGTCACGGCACCTCCGAGTTCGCACACGTTCAGCTCGATGGCGATCCCGGACTCGATCCAGCAAAGTGTCGGGATGAGTTCCGTCAACACGACGGCGTGATAGCGATGTTGATGCTCCACCGGCGCAGGGCTTCGCCTAAGCTCATGACGATATGACTTCTCCGGCGCAGGGCTTCGCCTAAGCTCTGACGATATGACGAAGTGGAATATGGTGGAAGGGGCACCGCACACGGCTAAGGAACGATCCGTAGATCAACTTGTGTGTCATGGGGTGCCCCCTGCCCCGTATATAAAGGAGCAAGGAGGAGGTGGCGGCCTAGGAGGAGGCGCGCCAGGGGAGTCCTACTCCCACCGGGAGCAGGACTCCTTCTTTCCTAGTCCAACTAGGAGAAGGGGAAAGGGGAAGTGGAGAAGGAAGGAGAGGTGGGCTGCGCCCCAAACCCCTTGTCCAATTCGGACTGGGCTTGGGAGGGCGCACGCCACCTCCCGGCTCCTTCCCACTAAGGCCCATTAAGGCCCAATACTTTTCCCCGTATTCCCGTAACTCCCGGTACTCGAAAAATACCGAATCACTCGGAACCTTTCCGAACTCGAATATAGTCGTCCAATATATCGATCTTTACGTCTCGACCATTTCGAGACTCCTCGTCATGTCCCCGATCTCATCCGGGACTCGAACTCCTTGGTACATCAAAACTCATAAACTCATAATATAAGCATCATCGAAACCTTAGCGTGCGGACCCTACGGGTTCGAGAACTATGTAGACATGACCTAGAACTATTCTTGGTCAATAACCAATAGCGGGACCTGGATGCCCATATTGGCTCCTACATATTCTATGAAGATCTTTATCGGTCAAACCGCATAACAACATACGTTGTTCCCTTTGTCATCGGTATGTTACTTGCCCGAGGTTTGATCGTCGGTATCCAATACCTAGTTCAATCTCGTTACCGGCAAGTCTCTTTACTCGTTCCATAATGCATCATTCCGTAACTAACTCATTAGCTACATTGCTTGCAAGGCTTATAGTGATGTGCATTACCGAGAGGGCCCAGAGATACCTCTCCGACAATCGGAGTGACAAAACCTAATCTCGAAATACGCCAACCCAACATGTACCTTTGGAGACACCTGTAGTACTCGTTTATAATCACCCGTTACGTTGTGACGTTTGGTAGCACCAAAGTGTTCCTCCGTAAGCGGAGTTGCATAATCTCATAGTTACAGGAACATGTATAAGTCATGAAGAAAGCAATAGCAACATACTAAACGATCAAGTGCTAGGCTAACGGAATGGGTCAAGTCAATCAGATCATTCTCCTAATGATGTGATCCCGTTAATCAAATGACAACTCATGTCTATGGTTAGGAAACATAACCATCTTTGATTAACGAGCTAGTCAAGTAGAGGCATACTAGTGACACTCTGTTTGTCTATGTATTCACACATGTATTATGTTTCCGGTTAATACAATTCTAGCATGAATAATAAACATTTATCATGAAATAAGGAAATAAATAATAACTTTATTATTGCCTCTAGGGCATATTTCCTTCACGGACACCTCCTTAAGGGACCAAACATTTGGATAAGGAGTGTCCGGGTTTCCACGAACACCCCAGTACTAGTTACGTGGGGGAGGAAGCCGACGACTGGCCTACTTTTAGAATTTTATAAACAGCCACACAGAAGGTAATATTTTAAATAACAAAAGCGCTACATAGCGCAAGTAACTTTGTCTTTAATTACAAACATGACAGAAGTGAATTCATTCCAAAATGGCGTCCTTGGTACACTCATCGGTGACGAGACGAGCATCCTTCATCACACCATCGTAGTACATTTCGGGATGGCGATGCGCCTTGCCCTCCGGCGGCCCGTCCTTTGTCAATTACTATCTTATTTGGAAGATTAACTCCCACTTGATTCAAGCAATTGTAGTACCCAGACAATCTGAGCACATGCTCACTGGTTGAGCTATTCTCCTCCATCTTGTAGGCAAAATACTACCAGATGTCTCATACCTCTCGACACGGGAACGAGTATGAAATACCAATTTCAACTCTTGGAACATCTTATATGCTTCGTGGCGTTCAAAACATTTTTGAAGTCCCGGTTCTAAGCCGTAAAGCATGGTGCACTAAACTATCAAGTAGTCATCATACCGAGCTTTGCCAAACGTTCATAACGTCTGCATATGCTCCTGCAATAGGTCCGTCACCTAGCGGTGCATCAAGGACATAATACTTCTGTGCAGGAATGGGTATAATCCTCAGATCACGGACCAAATCCGCATCATTGCTACTAACATCTTTCAACTTAGTTTTCTCTAGGAACATATCAAAATTAAAACAGGGAAGCAACAGCGCGAGCTATTGATCTAGAACATAAGTTGCAAAATACTATCAGGACCAAGTCCATGATAAATTAAAGTTCAATTAATCATATTACTTAAGAACCCCCACTTAGATAGACATCCCTCTAATCATTTAAGTGATCACGTGATCCAAATCAACTAAACCATAACCGATCATCACGTGAAATGGAGTAGTTTTCAATGGTGAACATCATTATGTTGATCATATCTACTATATGATTCATGCTCGACCTTTCGGTCTCAGTGTTCCGAGGCCATATCTGCATATGCTAGGCTCGTCAAGTTTAACCTGAGTATTCTGCGTGTGCAAAACTGGCTTGCACCCGTTGTAGATGGACGTAGAGCTTATCACACCCAATCATCACGTGGTGTTTGGGCACGATGAACTTTGGCAAGGTGCATACTCAGGGAGAACACTTTTATCTTGAAATTTAGTGAGAGATCATCTTATAATGCTACCGTCAATCAAAGCAAAATAAGATGCATAAAAGATAAACATCACATGCAATCAATATAAGTGATATGACATGGCCATCATCATCTTGTGCTTGTGATCTCCATCGCCGAAGCACTGTCATGATCACCATCGTCGCCGGCGCGACACCTTGATCTCCATCGTAGCATGGTTGTCGTCTCGCCAACCATTGCTTCTACGACTATCGCTACCGCTTAGTGATAAAGTAAAGCAATTACAGGGCGATTGCATTGCATACAATAAAGCGACAACCATATGGCTCCTGCCAGTTGCCGATAACTTGGTTACAAAACATGATCATATCATACAATAAAATATAGCATCATGCCTTGACCATATCACATCACAACATGCCCTGCAAAAACAAGTTAGATGTCCTCTACTTTGTTGTTGCAAGTTTTACATGGCTGCTACGGGCTGAGCAAGAAGCGTTCATACCTACGCATCAAAACCACAACGATAGTTCGTCAAGTTAGTGCTGTTTTAACCTTCTCAAGGACCGGGCGTAGCCACACTCGGTTCAACTAAAGTTGGAGAAACTAACACCCGCCAGCCACCTGTGTGCAAAGCACGTCGGTAGAACCAGTCTCGCGTAAGCGTACGCGTAATGTCGGTCCGGGCCGCTTCATCCAGCAATATCGCCGAACCAAAGTATGACATGCAGGTAAGCAGTATGACTTGTATCGCCCACTTGTGTTCTACTCATGCATATAACATCTACACATAAAACCAGGCTCGGATGCCACTGTTGAGGAACATAGTAATTTCAAAAAATTTCCTACGCACACACAGGATCATGGTGATGCATAGCAACGAGAGGGAAGAGTGTTGTCCACGTACCCTCGTAGACCGAAAGCAGAAGCGTTATGACAACGCGGTTGATGTATTCATACGTCTTCACGATCCGACCGATCCAAGTACCGAACGCACGGCACCTCCGAGTTCAGCACACGTTCAGCTCGATGACGTCCCGCGAACTCCGATCCAGCAGAGCTTTGCGGGAGAGTTCCGTCAGCAAGACGGTGTGATGATTGTGTTGATGATGCTATTGACGCGGGGCTTCGCCTAAGCACCGCTACGATATTATCGAGGTGGATTATGGTGGAGGGGGCCACCGCACACGGCTAAGAGATCAATGATCAATTGTTGTGTCTATTGGGTGCCCCCATCCCCCGTATATAAAGGAGTGGAGGAGGGGGAGGGCCGACCCTCTCTATGGCGCGCCCTAGGGGAGTCCTACTCCCATCGGGAGTAGGATTCCCCCTTTATCTAGTAGAACTAGGAACCCTTCCAAGTAGGAATAGGAGAGGAAGGAAAGAGGGGGAGAGGGAGAAGGAAAAGGCGGCTGCACCCCTTGTCCAATTCGGACCAGAGGGGGGGCGCGCGCCTCCTTCCTTTTGGCATCTCTCCTTTATTCCCGTATGGCCCAATAAGGCCCAATAGTTCTCCCGGTGAATTCCCGTAACTCACTGGTACTCCGAAAAATACCCGAATCACTCGGTACCTTTCCGATGTCCGAATATAGTCGTCCAATATATCGATCTTTACATCTCGACCATTTCGAGATCTCCTCGTCATGTCCCCGATCTCATCCGGGACTACGAACTACCTTCAGTACATCAAAACACATAAACTCATAATACAAATCGTCACAGAACTTTAAGCGTGCGGACCCTACGGGTTCAAGAACTATGTAGACATGACCGAGACACATCTCCGGTCAATAACCAATAGCGGAACCTGGATGCTCATATTGGCTCCTACATGTACTACGAAGATCTTTATCAGTCAAACCGCATAAAAACATACGTTGTTCCCTTTGTCATCGGTATGTTACTTGCCCGAGATTCGATCGTCGGTATCAAATACCTAGTTCAATCTCGTTACCAGAAAGTCTCTTTACTCGTTCCGTAATACATCATCCCGCAACTAACTCATTAGTTACAATGCTTGCAAGGCTTATAGTGATGTGCATTACCGAGTGGGCCCAGAGATACCTCTCCAACAATCGGAGTGACAAATCCTAATCTCGAAATCGCCAACCCAACAAGTACCTTTGGAGACACACCAGAGCACCTTTATAATCGCCCGATTCGTTGTGGACGTTTGGTAGCACACAAAGTGTTCCTCCGGTAAGCGGAGTTGCGTAATCTCATAGTCATAGGAACTTGTATAAGTCATGAAGAAAGCAATAGCAGAATACTAAACGATCAAGTGCTAAGCTAACGGAATGGGTCAAGTCAATCACATCATTCTCCTAATGATGTGATCTCGTTAATCAAATGACAACTCATGTCTATGGTTAGGAAACATAACCATCTTTGATCAACAAGCTAGTCAAGTAGAGGCATACTAGTGACACTCTGTTTGTTTATGTATTCACACATGTATCAAGTTTCCGGTTAATACAATTCTAGAATGAATAATAAACATTTATCATGAAATAAGGAAATAAATAATAACTTTATTATTGCCTCTAGGGCATATTTCCTTCACATTGAACCCGCAAGTTGATCACCAAAACATACATGAAGTAGATCACGTGAATATCCCATTCTCACCACAGATAAGCACAACAAGACATACATCAAGTGTTCTCAAATCCTTAAAGACTCGATCCGATAAGATAACTTCAAAGGGAAAACTCAATCCATTACAAGAGAGTAGAGGGGGAGAAACATCATAAGACCCAACTATAATAGCAAAGCTCGCGATACATTGTCACATCCCAGATAGACCATGCATTAGGGTGTGCATCATGTTTAAATTTCATCTGAATTTGAAATGGGGAAGGCAGGAAACCCCAGAACACCCCCCCCCCTTAAAATAACTAGGGTTTACTAAAATTTATTTCAATGAATCCGAAATGCCCTTCAAAATGCTCATCCTCTTTGTTTGGGTTTAGGATCCATGTCAAAGAAGGTGGAACATTTTCTAGGTCACCTAAGGGTTCTAGATTTAAAATCACAAGTTTTTGAAATGGGCATTTTAAATTATGGAAAATATTTTAAGTGTTCAAAAATTGCCAAACTAAAATGTTTCATGTTGGGAATATTCCAACAAGTGACCAGGAGCATTTTGGTAATTTTTGAAATAGTTTTGGTATTTTTAAAAACCCTAAACAGAGTTGCAGAAATAGAAAAAGACTAGAAATAGAAAAAACCTACACTGTGCTCATGCCGCCCACCTGCCTGCCCAGCCCAAGAATGCCGCCAATGCCAGCTGCTTGGCTCGGCTTGAGCAGCAGCAGCCTCGGTCCCGGCCGGCGGCCAGGCGCGCCACGCAGCTGGCGCCGCCTGCCTCATCCTTCGCCGCCTCGCCGCTGGGCGACCACGCGTCGTCACCCGACCTCTCGGACACCTCACTTTCCCCGCCTCTCTCTCTCTCGCCCCGACCTGGCCGACGCCATCGCCGGCGCGCCACCGTCGACGCCGTGCTCCCGCCGCTCATACTCCTCCCGCCATGTCTGCAGCTCCGCCGCACCCGTTACCCCTAGCTAGCTAGTTCCCTCGCCCAAAACACCCCGAGGCCACTACCCGACCTCGCCCAAGCTCAAGGTCGCGGAGATCCCCATCGCCGTCGCCGCCGCATCGATCCGCCCGACCCGGCGAAGTTCTCCACAGGTTCACCGTGAGCCTAGCTACTCCCTGTCCTCTCCGTTCTCTTCTTCTTGCACCACAATGGCGCCGATGTTCACCTGAACCCACTTGCGGGACTCGTCGCCGACGAGCCTCCGGTCACCAAATGGCCACACCACTACGCCCATCGCACTCACCATGCCCCCACGGGCCTAACTGCACTTCCGCGCCTCGCCCGGCCCTCTAACCCCAAACCCGTCGGTGGCGAGCCCGTCGCCGCCCGACTTCGTCCGGCGCCCATTCAAGCCACCCCTAACCCTACTGAGCTCCACCACTAACCGCGGCTCACCTCCAGCGTCACGTAGGTGCTCCCAGCGCTCCATTTGGGGCCAGGAAAGTGCAAAAGCACTTGCTCCGCGCGTCTGGCCTCGGCCGTGACTGAGCGCCGGTGAGTTGACCCCGTCCGTGGGCCCTGTTGACCCTCTGGGTCAATGACAGGTGGACCCCCTTCGGTTAAACTAATTGGGATTAGTTCTAATTAATTAAATTAGTTTAGATTAACCCTGACATGCGGGTCCCACTGGTCAGTTTGACTGGACGACCCGTTGACCCCTGACGTCATCTGACCTCATGCCGACGCATTAATTCAAATTCTGGAATTATTCTTATATAATAAAATCAGAATATAATCCAAATTTCAAATGCTTATAACTTTTATTCTATAACTCCAAATACAAAGATTTATATATGAAAATTTATCAGAAAAATACACTCTATCCATTGGTACAGGTTTCATGCATGTTAAAACAAGTTAACTATGCTGAATAACCAGATTAAGATTTTGCACCATTAGGACTAACTCACATGATCTATCATTTGAACCTTTGGTTCAAATGAGATCATCCCATCCCTTCAACTTGCATTAGGCCAACACACATTCATCTTGCCATGTCATAGCATGCATCATATTGTTGCATATTGGTTGTATGTTTATTTTGGTGTGTTTTCATGATAGGTTCTGCCTCGAAGATAACCTCGATTACCCACGAAGGGCAGTTCTCTACCCAGTTCCATCGGGCAAGCAATTCATTGATCATTCCGATACAAACCCATGTTCTCGCTTCCGCTCTCATTTTACTGCATTAAGACAACGCGATTCAACTGTTGTGTGCTGCGGTAGCTGAACCCACTTCCTTTGCATGACCTGTCATTGCCACAGTAACTAGATGAAACCCACTAGTATGTGTAGGAGTTGATTGAGCCATGTTTGTGATTCCTACCATGCTATGCTTGCTATGCTTAGAGTTGTGTCAGTCGGCTCATCGGGATGATGAACTGGAGTGAAAGGTTGTGTTGGTTCGAGAGTGTAAGTGTTGAACACGATTTGGTAAAGGTATCGATGAGAGGCCATGTAGGAGTACATGGTGGGTTGTTTCATTGAAGCCGAACTTAAGAACTGAGATCTGTGTTTGTGATCCATGAACCAGCTACTACCACACATTGGGATCCTTAATTGACCCTCTCGGCTTCTTAACCACCCCTGTTCATAGTCCGGGAGTTGCAAGTAGTTTCTGGTGTTTGTAGCATGCTGGGGGCCGCACGCAACGCTGACCTTAGGGGTGGGTTGTGTTGCGGTAGGCACCGTGGCCCGGTGTACCGAGTGCCCGTTTGGTATCTCGGGAACCCTGCACACATCGTTCTCGGGCTGTATGGGAAACCTCGGCGGACTCCTGCGGATGGAACCCGAATAGGCGATAACCTGGACTAGGGACTTGAGTGTTTAGGTAGGCTGTGGCCGACACCCACGTTGGGCTTCCGCTTGAAGGTTGCGAGTACATGTCGTGTAACGCGGACGATAAGTGGTGAGCGTGTGTGAAGAAGTATACCCTGCAGGGTTAAATATGATCTATTGAATAGCCGTGTCCACGGAGAAGGACTTCTGGGTTACCTATATCGGTTCATAGACAAGTAAATGGATACTACTAAAAGCCTCAAGATAAGTGTGAGTATCGTGGATGGCCCTCTCGGGGATGACGAGAGAGGATCCACGGTGGAGTATTGTGATGGTGAATAGTGGACTCGTATGCGACAAAATGCTTTACAAAGTGTGACACGAGGATAGCTTAGCCAAGAGTCAAAGCTGGCTTGTTGCAATTAACTCCACCTCCTTCTTGAGAATGTGCATGTATGATAGGATTACGTGGTAAGACTTGCTGAGTACTTTTGTACTCATGTTTGTAATCAATATTTTTTCAGAGGACTATACTACCCCCTCCGACGGATTCTATGTAGATGTTGACTTCGACGAGTAAGCTAGCCACCCAGGTGGCGATCTAAGACTTGTGAAGGGCCATTGTAGATAGAAAGGCTCCAACAAGCTTTCTTTCTTTCTAGAGTCTGTACTCAGACTACTTTGCTTCCGCATGTGCTTGTATGATTGTATGACTTGAGTGTTGGGTCATGTGACCCCTACCTGTATGACTGAGTTATGTATGGCTCCTCGGAGCCTCTTAAATAAAGTACTTGAGCTGTAGAGTTTTGTTGTGATGCCTTGTTGTATTTACTCATATCGGGCATATTAGTGTATGATTGAAATGCTTGGTATGAGTGGGATCCGACAATCTAGTTGTTTATCCTTGGCAGCCTCTCATATGGGGAAATGTAGTCTCTTGCTTACGGCGATAGTAGTCCGCTACTGACCGGTTCACGGAGTCCTGCTAGCCCAAAGACTTGCTTGGACACTTGACTGGCGGCATGTGATTCATTTCGCCCTATGTCTGTCCCTTCGGGAAATGTCACGCGGTGATACTTGGAGTCCTGCCTAGCCTGCTACACCGGGATACCGGAGTCTGTTAGCCAGTGCTACAGCCCAAGTTCATACGTTGATGACCGACATGCTCGAAGTGTTTCATGTATGCCTGTCCCCATAGGTTAGTGCCGCTTTGGGTTCACGACTAGCCATGTCGGCCGGGTTCTTTGTCATGTGGATGCTAGCGACACTTTGTCATATCGTGAGCCAAAAGACGCAAACGGTCCCGGGCCATGGTAAGGCGACACCCGTGGGGATACCGTGCGTGAGGCCGCAAAGTGATATGAGGTGTTACCAGCTAGGTTGATGTGACTTGGAATCGGGGTCCTGACAGCGTTGGCATCAGAGCAGGGCTGCCTGTAGGTCCGCTAAGCCAAACTGGTCGAAGTTGAGTCTAGAAATGCTTTAGTTATATGTAGGGGAATTGATTGTGGGAGGGAACGTAAGGCTCTTTTACTCCTTTACCTTATGCCCTCTGATCCGAGTCATCCTCTTCTCATTCAACGTGGGTTTAGGACTAGGCTCTCTTTTCTCTATCAGGTTCACGTGTTACTAATCCGTAGTACCTTATAGGATTGTGGTTACATCCTCAGTTCAGTGCTACTAAATTTTAGTATGCTATTACTTGAACCAGAACCTTGATATGATGTTGTTGAGTGGTTTTTGCAAATCTGATTTTGAATGTCTCAAATTTGATTTGAGCATTTACAGATGTTATGCTGCCCGAATTTCCCTAGGAATTCTAATGCCTTTGCATTATGGCTGTGCTTTCAGATGGCCACCCGTTCCCAGAACCAAGTGGTTCGCCTGACCCGCTGCATTGATGTATGCGGTCACACGGCCATGTTGGTTAGGGTGATGATTGAGGCTGGTTATCGATGGTATCCTGAATATACCGTCGAGGAGCAGTTCAGGGATTTCAATCAAAGCCAATATTTATGCACGGTCCGGATTTATCCATCTTATCCCGGAGCTACTGAGCCACTTCACTGTTCTTATGGGCTCGGAATCACTATTGGAATGTCTGTACAAGATGCAGCCTATTCCATGATGACTATTATTCGAGCCAGAACTGCTTTGCTGTGCAACACTGATTTCCGCTACATGCCAGCATCCCTCCCTGGGGCGCATGGCTACCTTCAGGGTTTGTACAGCGATGCCTCCCATGAGGATTCACTCCTTCGCACTACTACCGAGTTGCTGGAGGACAAGGACCGTGAGAACCGGGCCTTGCGTATGAAGCTGTATAATGCCCGCTCCGACCACTGGGCTACTCTGACTAGGTTTGCACCTGCCGTGCAAGCCGGATGTATGGACATGAGAGATTTGTACCCTGTATGGGCGAGTCTGCGGACTTCATGGAGTGGCGTGAGGTTGAGGCATCACTCCTCCTCGTGGGCCTCGTGCGCCACCGTTTGTTGGTCCACGGCCACATCCGAAGTCCTTATGGTCCACAGACCCCACAGATTTATGCTTCGGACGATCATGTTCCACTTCAGTGCAGGTGGTGACTTCTATGAGGACTACTATGGAGCTGCTCGAGATAGTAGTAGTATTCCTTGTATGGTACCAGTTGTGTTTCCACCGTCTGCGTGACTCGTGGAATACGACTTAGTGTGTATCATTCGGAAGTGTAGAAAAATAATGTATAGGAGTTGGAATGCTTCGATGAGATGTAACGCCTTTCCTTATAGTTGTACTCCGTCAGGCTTGTACTAAAACTATGAATGGTGTGTATGACCGTTGGTATATATATATATGGCAGTTTATATTACCATGGCATACGGATGAACATCTTTGCATTCCATACTGTCCATTACCTTCCGCACTTCCTTGTTAAATTCTGCCATCCTGGTTTAAACCTTTGTTTTGTCTCCGGGATGGTCAACACTCGAAATTCTCCTGCTGTTCGAGCAGGAGAGGCGATGCAGCCAGAAATGTGAATCTGCCGCAACCGCCATCTTTGGCTGAGGTGATCTTTGAAGCGAGCATAATAAGCTTGAAACTAACCGCTTATTGGAGCGGATTGAACAAAACACAGCACGCCAGCCAAGAAACGATGGGGTTTCACTCAATGACCGTCAAGCTATATCCTCCAAAATTCAAATGCTCCGTCGAGCCACTCGACGCCGATGATTGGCTCCATGAGATCCACCACAAGCTGCGTTCGCCAATGTGGTGAGGTCGACAAAGTTATCTTTGCCGCCTATCATCTGGAAGGCCTGCCGGTCTCGGTGGGAAAACTATGAGGCTATCGTCCGGCTGGACAAGTTACAACTTGGGATGAATTGATGCCGCCTTCATGAGCACCATATTCGAAGGACTTATGGACCGCAAACGTGAGGAATTCTGCAGTCTCACCCAAGGCGTCGACAAAGGATGCCTCTGACCCAATTCGGGAGGTTAGCACGTTATGCTCCCAAGAAGTTTCTACCGATGCTAAGAAGCGGCGAGGTTCCGTAAGGACTTAGCCTGAGCTACGCCGAGATCTCCGTCTGCATGAATGTACCTCTTTCTCGGCTAGTCAATAAGGCTATCAGCCGAGATCAAGCGACTGATTTCGAGGCTTCACGCAAGCACATCCGTGATTCTGGATCGTCATCCGGCTCTGGGTCCCAGAAGCGCCGGGTTTGGGTTCCAAATACGGCTCTACCACCCAGGTACACCCCGAGGCCATCCTTCGAGGCGCCTCGCCCCAACCAGCCGTATTTCCCACCCAAGACATATGGAGGTCCAACTGCTAATGTGGCCCCACGGCCAAATGTGATCACTTGCTTCAAATGTGGAGAGACGGGCCACTATATTCGAGAGTGTCCCCAGAACAACCCCAATCAAGCTGGAAAGTCTGCTGGCCGCGGCAAGCCAGCAGGAAAGGTTCCCTATGCCAAGCCAGTTGCCACCGCTCGTGGCCATGTCAACTATGTCTCCGCTGAAGAAACCTATGAGGATCCCAACGCCGTCCTCGCACGCTTCTTGTTAATTGCCATCCGCAACTGTTCTTTTGATACTGGAGCATCTCATTCATTTATTTCTGAGAGCTATGCTCGATTGCACAACACCACATTCTGCGACATGCCTACCTCCATGGAAATTCAAACTCCTGGTTCTAGATGGCAAACCTCTAGAATAAGTCATGGGAATGAAATTCTTGTCGACAGATTAGTCTTTCTCGCATCTCTAATAGCTCTTAAGTCCTCGGACATAAACATCATCTTGGGTATGGGTGGATGTCACCCATTATGCTAAGATTGATTGCTCTACTAGAACTGTTCAACTTACCCATCCTTCGGGCAAAACAGTGAATGTTTTAACCCGAGTGTCTAAGCGCCAGCTTTACTCCTTAAATGCCAACCCTCTTCCAGACCTCGAAGATATTCCGGTAGTCCGTGATTTCCCGGATGTCTTTCCGGAAGAACTGCCAGGTGTTCCACCTGACAGGGATGTCGAGTTCGTGATAGATCTTATTCCCGGAACCGTCCCAATCTCTAGAAGACCTTATAAGATGGCACCCCTAGAACTAGCTGAACTTAAGAAACAACTCGATGAGTCCTTGCAAAAGGGTTTCATCCGTCCTAGTTCATCTCCATGGGCTTGCCCCGTCCTCTTCGTCAAGAAGAAGGATGGTACGGATCGGATGGTTGTAGATTACCGACCTGTCAATTTGGTCACTATCAAGAACAAGTATCCGCTCCCCAGGATCAACGACCTGTATGATCAGCTCGCTGGATCCTCAGTCTTCTCCAAGATGGATTTGAGGTTGGGCTACCATCAAATCAAAATCAGGAACGGGGACATCCCCAAAACGGCCTTCGTCACTCGTTATGGCCAATACGAGTACACCGTCATGTCCTTCGGATTAACCAATGCTCCAGCCACTTTCTCCCGGTTAATGAACTCGATCTTCATGGAGTATTTGGATAAATTCGTCGTGGTATACCTCGATGATATACTCATCTACTCCAAGAATGAGGAAGAACATGCCGAACATCTAAGGCTGGTATTGATGAAACTTCGAGAGCACCGCCTTTATGCCAAATTCTCTAAATGTGAATTCTGGTTACCAGAAGTGACCTATCTAGGACATGTAATCTCTGGTAAGGGTATTCTCTGTCAATCCCGAGCGAGTTCAAGCTGTCCTTGTTGGACTCCACCTGAATCGGTCAAGCAAGTTCGAGTTTCCTCGGTTTAGCGAGCTATTGCCGCCGCTTAAATCGAGAATTTCTCTAAAGTTGCTAAACCTCTAACCGAACTCCTCAAGAAAGATAAGAAGTTGAATGGACGCCACAGGCGAGATCAGCCAGAGGCGAAAAGACGCGCTCGACATCTGCTCCGCACTTGTTCCACCAGATTTCTCTAAGGACTTTATTATCTATTGCGACGCCTCGCGACAAGGACTAGGTTGCATACTTGTTACGCCCCCGATGCGGCTATATCTCCCACGTGTCGAGGCACGACTTAGAGGCATAACCGCATTGAAAGCAATGTCGCAAGTGAGGTAATCTTCACACAACCCATGTAATAATGAAGGGAAAGAGATACATAGTTGGCTTACAGTCGCCACTTCACACAGTACATAAGTTAAACATACATCATTCAGAGTACACTCAAGGTCCGACTACGGAACCAAAATAAAAGAAGATACCCCAAATGCTAGCACAAATCCCCGAATCGTCCCAACTGGGCACCACTACTGATCATCTGGAAACGACACATAGTAACGACCACGTTCCTCGTCGAACTCCCACTTGAGCTCGGAGGAATCATCTCAGACCGCATCGTCGGACCTGCAACTGTGTTTGGAAGTATCGTGAGTCACGGGACTCAGCAATCTCACACCCACGAGATCAAGACTATTTAAGCTAATAGGAAGGACAAGGAAGTAAATTGAGCTGCAGCAAGTTTACTAGCATATATGGTGGCTATTTCGCAAAAGAGAGCGAGGAGAGAAGCAAAGCACGGTCGTGAAACTAGTAGTGATCAAGAAGTGATCTGAACTACTTACGCCGACATAACTCCAACACCGTGTTCACTTCCGGACTCCCGAGAAGGGACCATCACGGTAACACACGCGTTGATGTGTATTTTATTTGAGGTCAACTTTGGGTTATCTACAACCGGACATTAACAAATTCCCATCTGCCTCATAACCGCGGGCACGGCTTTGAAAGATATTACCTGCAGGGTGTCCCAACTTAGCCCATTATAAGCTCTCACGGTCAACGAAGGATTATTCCTTCTACCGGAAGACCCGATCAATCTCGAATCCCGGACTACAAGACATTTCGACAGCAATAAAACAAGACCAGCAAAGCCGCCCGATTGTGCCGACAAATCCCGATAGGAGCTGCACATATCTCGTTCTCGTGGCACATCCGGATGAGACTAGCTACGAGTAAAACCAAGCCTCGAGTTTCCCGTGGTGGCCCCAGTAGTAGCTCGATTCGGGCCAGCACTCAAGGAGCACCGTCCGGGGGTTAAAATAAAGATGACCCTCGGGCTCGCGAAAACCGGGGAAAAAGGCTTAGGTGGCAAATGGTAAAACCAAAGTTGGGCCTTTTTGGACGAGTCTTATTCAAAGCGAACTGTCAAGGGGTCCCATAAATCACCCAACCGTAAGGAACGCAAAATCAAGGAACATAACACCGGTATGACGGAAACTAGGTGGCAAGTGGAACAAAACACGGGCATAAGGCCGAGCCTTCCACCCTTTACCAAGTATATAGATGTGTTAAACATATAGCAGATATAAATATTGTGATAACCCCAACAAGTAACATGTTCCAACAAGGAACAACATCTCCATGTTCCAACAAGGAACAAACTTCAGCTTCACCGCAACTAACAACGCTATAAGAGGGGCTGAGCGAAGCGGTAACATAGCCAATCAACGGTTTGCTAGGAAAGGATGGTTAGAGCTGACATGGCAATATGGGTGGCATGATATAGCAAGTGGTAGGCATCGCAAGCATAGGCATAGCAAAAGAGCGAGCAACTAGCATAGCAAAGATAGAAGTGATTTCGAGGGTATGATCATCTTGCCCGCAATGTTCTCGAGTTGTCGAAAGCTTGATCCTCGAAAACGTTCTCAACAGGTTCCTCGTAAGCGTTCTCGTCTCCCGGCTCTACCCAAAGCAACAACAAAACAAGGAACCACAATAAATCACGGTGCAATGCACAATCAACATGATGCAAAACATGACATGATATGCATGATGGGATATGCAATGCTTATATGCGCCCGGAAGGTAAATGAAAGACTAGGCATCATCTTGCCAAACCAAGCATGCCATCGAAAAGATGAGATGATTTCGTTAGAAATCGATATAGAGATCACCGGAAACGGATGCACGGGTTGGATATGACGGGCAAAACAAGAATGGTGAGAAACCTACGATAACAACATGATGAACAAAACCATGCATGCACAAAACTACCTCATAGCACAAATCAACTAAATATGCACATGGAAGACAACACATAACCATGATGCAAAAAGACATGATCACAAACTTGCTCAAATGCAGAAACTAATGCCACCACTGAGTTGGTGGGGTTTTCTATCCCAAAAACATATATAATATGTTAGGGTTGCAGTAGAAAAATCATCACAAAAACAATAAGTCAAAATCTGCCTAAAAAGGAAAATGACAGAAATGGCAATTTCCAGATTTGGAAATGTCCAGATTTGGACTTGCCTAAAACAGAAATGGTACAATGCTGGAAAAGGAAATGTGGGGAAACAGAAGAAAAAAATATGCACAAGGGGGGAAAGGCTGGGAGGTGACAGGTTGCCCCTTGTCATAGAGTCGAGGCTAAATGGAAGTAAAAGGGGGAAAACAGCCCTGGGGATTCAACCCGGTCTCCCAGTGGAACCCCCCCTGCTACCACTGGGCTGGTGCGGGTGACTCTTGACAGAGGAAGGGCCTCGGGCTTATCTACGAAGCTGCAGAGGAGGCGACCTTGGGAAGCGAAAAAGAAAAACAAAAGGGGAGTGGTGGCGCTGGGGTTCGAACCTGTGTCGCCCAGTGGTAGAGCGGGGATCAACCAGCTCGGCCACGTTAGGAGGTTCGTAGGATCCGGTCGCTGTCTACTTAACCAACTAACATGCCCGATCTGAAAACAGAGACAACGAAGCAGCACGCCCGGCGAGGCAACGGCGGCTCAGAGGCTCTGCGCCCTCAACACGACGGTGTGGCGGAAGACACCACTGAGATGAAGGGACGAACCCGAGAAGATGAACGCGGAAACTACGCGCGGAGACACTACTCTGAAACTCCAAAAGCTCGAACATGCCGGAGCACGCCGGGCGCGACAAAGACACGGGCCGGCGCCTACTCTACGGAGAACCAGCGACGACAAGAAGGAGCAGGGAGGATGTGGGGGTATACCTCCTTACCCTAGGACACGAGAACGGCGACGGAGACGGGCTGACGGCGACGAGATCGAGCTCTGAACCTCGCCGGATTTCCTGGCCGAGAAGAAGACAGAGCAGGGGCGTCGGCGAACTTGGCGATCCGGGCCTCCGTAGATGACGTCGTGGACGTAGTCGACGACGAGGAAGGAGATGGACAAGGGCCGCCGGGTCGTGGTGGCCGGGGAGCGCGCCGGCGACGAGGCCACGCCCTCAGATGCGCTCGGGAACGAGCGGGCGGCGATCTTGGTGGAATACTACTGGCGGCGGCGAGAGAGGGAGAGGGGAACCCTAGGGTTCGGTCTGATGAGGAGAGGGGATAAGTAGGGGGCTAGGTGGCGAGGACGAGCTCGTGCTCTCCGAGCTCGGGGTCCCCATGGCGCTGCGAGAGGAGAGGGAAAGGTGGGTGAGAAGCAACGGGCGGTCGCTGCCAGGCGGGGCCGGCGCTGCCACGTGGGCGGAATCCAGCGGGGTAGACGCGGCGTGGGTGCTGAGGCAGGGAGAAGGAACGAGCTGGGCTGGCGCGCTCTTCCCACTGGGCTGCGGGCTGCGTGAAGCTGGGCCATGGAGTGGCCGAGGCCAGTGGGAGGTGGAGCTGGGCTGGCAAGCTGCTGCTGCTGCCTCCTCTCTCTTCTTTTCCTTTTTAAAAATAAGAAGGAAGAGAAAAGAAAGCACAGGGAGGAATTAAATGATTTAGAGTGAAAGGAAAATATCCCCACACTCCTGGAATTATCCACAATTTAAATAAATTGAAATGGACATTTTTAAAGGTAGAAAAAATAATGCAAGTTTGGAAATATTTCAAACTTGTGCCATTTTTGAACCTAACCATAACAACTTCAAATGAGGGGATTTTAGGGCAGAGAGGTTTAGTGCAACAAGCAAGATTATTAGGGAGAAGATGAACATGAATTGAAGGAGGGAATTATATGGCATTTGAAAGAGAAAGAAGTAGAGGGAAGGAGGGGATGGTAATGCAAGTGAGGATGGCATAAGCAACCACATGACATGCAAGGGAAAACCACAACCATATGACATGTAAGAGAACACCACAATCACATGACAAGAAGGGAAAATGCAAGATGACAAGAGGCACAAATGCAATATGGCAAAAGAGCAAAACAAAGAAAAACCCAACATAACCAAACCAAAGAGGCCAAGCATGACAAGAACCCACAAGAATTGGATGAGGTCAAATTGATATATTGCCCAAAAAGGGGAAGTTTACATCCAGGGTGTTACAACACTCCACCACTACAAGAGGATCTCGTCCGGAGATCTAGGACTGAAAGAACTCCGGATACTCAGAACGGAGGTGATCCTCACGCTCCCAGGTAGCTTCTCGGTCGGAATGGTGTGACCACTTCACTTTCAGGAATTTGATTGACTTGTTGCGAGTCTTGCGCTCGGTTTCTTCAAGAATAGCAACGGGGTGCTCATGATAAGAGAGATCTTCTTGAAGGTCAATCTCTTGAAGTTGATAGTGCGTTCAGGAGTCTTGAAGCACTTGCGAAGCTGTGACACGTGAAACACATCGCACGTTTGCAAAGTTGGATGGAAGCTCAAGTTGATAGGCGAGATCGCCTCTTTTCCCAATGATCTTGAAAGGACCCACGATCTAGGGGCAAGCTTCCCTTTGATACCGGGCGACGAGTGCCTTTCATTGAGAGACGCGGAGGTAGACATGGTCTCCGATTTCAAAAGCCACATCACGGTGCTTATCATCATAATAGCTCTTTGGCGCGATTATGCGGCTTTGAGATTCTCACGAATGACCTTGCACATTTCTTACGCTACGTGATCAAGTCATTGCCAAGAAGTTGGCGTTCACTGTCTCGCACCAATTGAGAGGAGTACGGCACTTTTTCGCCATAGAGAATTTCGAATGGGGCCTTGCCGAACTCGCTGGAAGCTGTTGTTGTAAGAGAACTCGGCATATGGAAGACAATCTTCCCACTTCATACCGAAAGAAATGACACAAGCCCTGAGCATATCTTCAAGAATTTGATTAACTCGCTCGACTTGGCCACTAGTTTGAGGATGGAAAGCTGTGCTGAAACGAATGTTGGTTCCCATGGCCTTCTGAAAAGAATCCCAGAACTTGGAGGTAAAGATGCTGCCACGGTCTGAAGAGATCACTTGTGGAATGCCGTGCAAGGAGACAATCCTGGAGGTGTATAGCTCTGCCAACTGAGCTGCAGTGATGGATTCTTTGATAGGAAGAAAATGAGCCACTTTAGTAAGCTTGTCAATGACAACAAAGATAGCATCATTTCCACGCTTGGACTTTGGAAAGCCAGAATTCACATTTGGAGAACTTAGCATAGAATTGGTACTCTCTGAGCTTGTCTAGCACCAATCGCAAATGTTTGGCATGATCCTTCTTATTCTTGGAGAAGACCAAAATATCATCAAGATAGACCAAGACAAATTCATTGGTGTAAGGATTGAAGATGAAATTCATCATCCGAGAGAAAGTTGGAGGAGCATTGGCGAGGCGAAAGACATGACAAGATATTCATAAGAACCAAAGCTTGTTCGAATCTTTGTCTTGGGAATATCTTGTTCACGAATGCGAATCTGATGATACCCCATACGAAGGTCAAGCTTAGAGAACACCGTAGCACCTTTGAGTTGCTCGAAAAGCTCATTGATGTTGGGAAGTGGATACTTGTTCTTGATTGTCTTCTTATTCAATGGACGGTAATCGACGCAAAGTCGGTCCGTGCCATCCTTCTTCCGGACAAAAGAACACCACAACCCCAAGGAGATGAACTCGGTGCGATCAAACCCAGACGCTCTTGTTCATCGAGCTGCTTCTTCAATTCCCTCAGCTCATCAGGTCCAAGCTTGTATGGACGCTTGCAAGCGGGTTGATGCGGGCTCAAGATCGATAACTGAACTCAATCGGCCGATGAGGAGGCATACCCGAAGCTCTTTCGGAAAGACGTCTTGGTACTCACAAACGACTGGAATCTGAGAGATGGCATTCAATTCGCCCTTCTCATTGAGAGAAAACAAACGAATGGTTTCATCACGAGAGGCATAGATGATCACATCATTAGAAGAGTGAGTCAATTGAATTTCCCTGGCAGCACAATCAATCTGAGCTTTGTGCTGAGAAAGCCAGTCCATTCCGAGAATAAGATCAATATCCGAGTCACCGAGAACAATTGGTTTAGCCAGAAATCTATAATCACCCATCTTGATACCGACATTCGGAACCATCATGCTAGAGCTCAAACGCTTAGCCGGAGAAATAACTTGCATAGCTTTAGATAATTCCTCTGTATCAAAATTGTGCTTCGATGCAAAAGGATATGACATGAAAGAATGCGATGCACCAGTATCAAATAAGACTTTTGCAGGAATATCATTAACTGGAAGATTACCCAATATCACATCAGAAGACTCCTCTGCTTGAGCTGCATTCACCATATTGACCTTGGCATACTTTGGATTGTGCTTGACCACTGCATTGCTGGAAGATTTCACTGGAGGAGGAGGCGGAAGACGCCTCTGGTTGAAGCACTTGTTCGCATAGTGACCCTTCTGCTGACACTTGTTGCAAGTGACCTCAGAAAGCGGACGGTGGTAAGGAGCACTTGACCTTGGAGCTTGAGAATTAGACTTGTTACGATAGCTTGGGTTGGGTGGGTGGGAAGATCCACGTCCACCTGAGTTCTTCTCTTGGTAAGGCTGACGGAACGGAGGAGGGGCAGATAAAACTTCGCTGCTTGGCTGCCACTTGAGAGGACGAGGAGGACTGAACTGCATCCCCGATTCTCTTCTTAGAAGCCTCGCATTTGAGCTGTGCTGCTTCTTGCTTGAGTGCCATGTTGTAGAAATCATCATACTTATCCGCTCAAACAGCACAAGAGGTAATTGCAGATCTCTCTCAGACCGCCTGAACCGGTAGATCATACTCCTTTCATCGGTACATCTTGCTTAGCAAAACGCAAGCGAGCTCGAACTGGATATTGTATTGATAGACAGACAAGGTGCCTTGCTTGAGATTGCGGAACTCCTCACGCTTGCTCTCAACAACACTCTTGAATGTGATGAGCTCGAAATCACGGCGGAACTCATCCTGTAATGACACGGCCTCCTCTGGAATCTTTGTATTGTGGAACCACTCAGCAGCTTGATCTTTGAGTTGAAACGATGCAAACTTGACAAAGTCCTCGTGTCGACATTGCTACTGATCAAAGTGCTTGCAGATGTCCACTAACCAATCGTCAGCGTCTGTGGCCTCGACACAGAAACTGAAAGACTTCGGCTGATTAGCGAGGAACTGACTGAGAGTAGCAAAGTGTGGCTGATTGTTGCCTTGACCTTGATTGCCTTGATTGCCTTGATTGCCTTGCCCCTGAGCACGTTCTTGCAAGAGCTGCAAAATCATCTGAGCATTGGCATTGGTGGCTGCCATGATAGCTTGCCGTGCCTCGACGGCGGAGGTGGAGGTGGAGGTGGAGGATTCGATCGATCCCCATCATTGCGATCCGGATTGACGCGCGTTGGCGGAGCCATCTCAAGAGGGTGACATCCGTTAGTCCTTTGATAGACAAATAGATAAGTAGAATCAACGGATAGAAATTGCAACATATAGTCTTCACAATAAACATTGAACAAGAATGAACGAATGAATTCAAAGTTAATCATCACACATCCATTAAAGTGAGAAGCCACTTATAAAAAGATATGGAAACAACATCCGTCGAGAAACAATTGAATATCACAACTGCAAACAAAAAAGGTTGGCTTCTAGAATGAGCGGAACAAACACATGATAGAGATTTCGCTCAAAGTGTTCGTGGTGGGGCCCACACGGACACGACGATAGCGGACGTCACGAATGACTAACAAGACGCCCCGAATCAGCATAGCCAAGGATTCTTTAAGACGCCTCGCGACCATGTAAATCGACCGTGAATGGGCGGACCACTAGACGTTGAACCCCAATCTCAAATCATACATCCGCCGGAAAGAATATCACGTAAGCTACTAGAATTCCCACCTATAAACTCCCGAAACTTTCGGTTATGCAATCTGGTGTTGGGGATACGGGGGACACAAAATATATCACCCAAACTAGCAATACCTAGATCCATTTGTATCCATCCGTCAACACATAACCAAGAAATCCTCGAAATCGTGTACCTTAACCTTGAAAAACATCCGTTATGCAAGTCATGGCAATACTCAAGACTCGCCACGAGATTGGGCTATCGAGGTTATCTCACCAACAACTGCACAAAAGAGATTTCGATGTCGGCAAAACTCGTATTCCAGAATCGCAACGATAAAATTGTGACGACAACACCTCGGAGCTCAACTCCCGGGACACCGCCACAACCCCTAAATGTCGAGGCACCAAGAACAATGTTCTCGTCACAAAACCATCGGAACGATTCCAAGATACCCACGTGATCCTAAAAAAATTTAGTGAAATTTGAGAAGAGAAGAGTCAAAACTCTACGTCAGGAGACCTCACAGAGCGATGAAGGGACTGAGGAGTAAAAAGAATCCTACTCTCCGATATATATAATCCTAAGACTCAAAACATTTTTCCATACTAGACTCAACAACGTCAGCAAACAATCTAGTAGGGGGCTCCTAAGTCGGGGAAGGCTCTGATACCAACTTGTTACGCCCCCGATGCGGCTATATCTCCCACGTGTCGAGGCACGACTTAGAGGCATAACCGCATTGAAAGCAATGTCGCAAGTGAGGTAATCTTCACACAACCCATGTAATAATGAAGGGAAAGAGATACATAGTTGGCTTACAGTCGCCACTTCACACAGTACATAAGTTAAACATACATCATTCAGAGTACACTCAAGGTCCGACTACGGAACAAAAATAAAAGAAGATACCCCAAATGCTAGCACAGATCCCCGAATCGTCCCAACTGGGCACCACTCTCGATCATCTGGAAACGACACATAGTGCGACCACGTTCCTCGTCGAACTCCCACTTGAGCTCGGAGGAATCATCTGACCTTTGGCATCGTCTGGACCTGCAACTGTGTTTGGAAGTATCTGTGAGTCACGGGGACTCAGCAATCTCACACCCACGAGATCAAGACTATTTAAGCTAATAGGAAGGACAAGGAAGTAAATTGGAGCTGCAGCAAGCGACTAGCATATATGGTGGCTATTTCGCAAAAGAGAGCGAGGAGAGAAGCAAAGCACGGTCGTGAAACTAGTAGTGATCAAGAAGTGATCCTGAACTACTTACGTCAGACATAACTCCAACACCGTGTTCACTTCCCGGACTCCGCCGAGAAGGGACCATCACGGTAACACACGCGGTTGATGTGTATTTTATTTGAGGTCAACTTTGGGTTATCTACAACCGGACATTAACAAATTCCCATCGCCTCATAAATGAGGCACGGCTTTGAAAGATATTACCTGCAGGGTGTCCCAACTTAGCCCATTATAAGCTCTCACGGTCAACGAAGGATTATTCCTTCTACGGGAAGACCGATCAATCTCGAATCCCGGACTACAAGACATTTCGACAGCAATAAAACAAGACCAGCAAAGCCGCCCGATTGTGCCGACAAATCCCGATAGGAGCTGCACATATCTCGTTCTCGTGGCACATCCGGATGAGACTAGCTACGAGTAAAACCAAGCCTCGAGTTTCCCGTGGTGGCCCCCTGCAGTAGCTCGATTCGGGCCAGCACTCGAAGGAGCACTGGTCCGGGGTTAAAATAAAGATGACCCTCGGCTCGCGAAAACCCGGGGAAAAAGGCTTAGGTGGCAAATGGTAAAACCAAAGTTGGGCCTTCTTTGGACGAGTCTTATTCAAAGCGAACTGTCAAGGGGGTCCCATAAATCACCCAACCGTGTAAGGAACGCAAAATCAAGGAACATAACACCGGTATGACGGAAACTAGGGTGGCAAGAGTGGAACAAAACACCAGGCATAAGGCCGAGCCTTCCACCCTTTACCAAGTATATAGATGTGTTAAACATATAGCAGATATAAATATTGTGATAACCCCAACAAGTAACATGTTCCAACAAGGAACAACATCTCCATGTTCCAACAAGGAACAAACTTCAGCTTCACCTGCAACTAACAACGCTATAAGAGGGGCTGAGCGAAGCGGTAACATAGCCAATCAACGGTTTGCTAGGAAAGGATGGTTAGAGCTGACATGGCAATATGGGTGGCATGATATAGCAAGTGGTAGGCATCGCAGCATAGGCATAGCAAAAGAGCGAGCAACTAGCATAGCAAAGATAGAAGTGATTTCGAGGGTATGATCATCTTGCCTGCAATGTTCTCAGAGTTGTCGAAAGCTTGATCCTCGAAAACGTTCTCAACAGGTTCCTCGTAAGCGTTCTCGTCTCCCGGCTCTACCCAAAGCAACAACAAAACAAGGAACCACAATAAATCACGGTGCAATGCACAATCAACATGATGCAAAACATGACATGATATGCATGATGGGATATGCAATGCTTATGTGCGCTCCGGAAGGTAAATGAAAGACTAGGCATCATCTTGCCAAACCAAGCATGCCATCGAAAAGATGAGATGATTTCGTTAGAAATCGATATAGAGATCACCGGAAACGGATGCACGGGTTGGATATGACGGGCAAAACAAGAATGGTGAGAAACCTACGATAACAACATGATGAACAAAACCATGCATGCACAAAACTACCTCATAGCACAAATCAACTAAATATGCACATGGAAGACAACACATAACCATGATGCAAAAAGACATGATCACAAACTTGCTCAAATGCAGAAACTAATGCCACCACTGAGTTGGTGGGGTTTTTCTACCCCAAAAACATATATAATATGTTAGGGTTGCAGTAGAAAAATCATCACAAAAACAATAAGTCAAAATCTGCCTAAAAAGGAAAATGACAGAAATGGCAATTTCCAGATTTGGAAATGTCCAGATTTGGACTTGCCTAAAACAGAAATGGTACAATGCTGGAAAAGGAAATGTGGGGAAACAGAAAAAAAATATGCACAAGGGGGGGAAGGCGCTGGGAGGCTGACAGGGTTGCCCCACTGTCATAGAGTCAGAGGCTAAATGGAAGTAAAAAGGGGGGAGAAAACAGCCCCAGGGGGGATTCGAACCCGGGTCTCCCCGGTGGAACCCCGCCCCTGCTACCACTGGGCTGGTGCGGCGGCTACTGACAGAGGAAGGGCCTCGGGGCTTATCTACCGAAGCTGCAGAGGAGGCGCACTGGAGGGAAGCGAAAAACAGAAAAACAAAAGGGGGGAGTGGCGCGCCTGGGGTTCGAACCCAGGTCGCCGCGGTGGTAGAGCGGGGGATCAACCAGCTCGGCTACGTTAGGAGGTTCGGTAGGATCCGGGTCGCTGTCTACTTAACCAACTAACATGCCCCGATCTGAAAACAGAGACAACGAACGACGACGCCGGCGAGGCAACGGCGGCTACAGGGGGCTCTGCGCCCTCGAACACGACGGGTGCGCGCGGGAAGACACCACTGAGATGAAGGGACGAACCCGAGAAGATGAACGCGGCAACTACGCGCGGAGACACTACTCTGAAACTCCAAAAGCTCGAACATGCCGGAGCACGCCGGGCGCGACAAAGACACGGGCCGGCGCCTACTCTACGGAGAACCAGCGACGACAAGAAGGAGCAGGGAGGATGTGGGGGTATACCTCCTTACCCTAGGACACGAGAACGGCGACGGAGACGGGCTGACGGCGACGAGATCGAGCTCTGAACCTCGCCGGATTTCTGGCGAGAAGAAGACAGAGCAGGGCGCGGCGAACTTGGCGATCCGGGCCTCCGAGATGACGTCGTGGGACGAGTCGACGACGAGGAAGGAGATGGACAAGGGCCGCTGGTCGTGGTGGCCGGGAGCGCGCCGGCGACGAGGCCACGCCCTCGGAGCGCTCGAACGAAAGCGGCGGCGATCTTGGGTGGAATACTACTGGCGGCGGGCGAGAGGGAGAGGGAACCCTAGGGTTCGGTCGATGAGGAGAGGGGATAAGTAGGGGGCTAGGTGGCGAGGACGAGCTCGTGCTCTCCGAGCTCGGGGTCCCCATGGCGCTGCGAGAGGAGAGGGAAAGGTGGGTGAGAAGCAACGGGCGGTCGCTGCCAGGCGGGGCCGGCGCTGCCACGTGGGCGGAATCCAGCGGGGGTAGACGCGAGCGTGGGTGCGCGAAGGCAGGGAGAAGGGAACGAGCTGGGCTGGCGCGCTCTTCCCACTGGGCTGCGGGGCTGCGTGAAGCTGGGCCGGCGGAGTGGCCGAGGCCCAGGTGGGGAGGTGGAGCTGGGCTGGCAAGCTGCTGCTGCTGCCTCCTCTCTCTTCTTTTCCTTTTTAAAAATAAGAAGGAAGAGAAAAGAAAGCACAGGGAGGAATTAAATGATTTAGAGTGAAAGGAAAATATCCCCACACTCCTGGAATTCTCCACAATTTAAATAAATTGAAATGGACATTTTTAAAGGTAGAAAAATAATGCAAGTTTGGAAATATTTCAAACTTGTGCCATTTTTGAACCTAACCATAACAACTTCAAATGAGGGGATTTTAGGGCAGAGAGGTTTAGTGCAACAAGCAAGATTATTAGGAGAAGATGAACATGAATTGAAGGAGGGAATTATATGGCATTTGAAAGAGAAAGAAGTAGAGGAAGGAGGGATGGTAATGCAAGTGAGGATGGCATAAGCAACCACATGACATGCAAGGGAAAACCACAACCATATGACATGTAAGAGAACACCACAATCACATGACAAGAAGGGAAAATGCAAGATGACAAGAGGCACAAATGCAATATGGCAAAAGAGCAAAACAAAGAAAAACCCAACATAACCAAACCAAAGAGGCCAAGCATGACAAGAACCCATAAGAATTGGATGAGGTCAAATTGATATATTGCCCAAAAAGGGGAAGTTTACATCCAGGGTGTTACAATACTCATGCAAGATCGTCATGTGATTGCCTACGCTTCTCGACAGTTGCGTCCACATGAGGATAACTATCCCACACACGATCTAGAGCTTGCAGCAGTGGTTCATGCACTCAAAACCTGGCGACATTACCTTCGGGTAATCGCTATAAATCTACACAGACCACCAAAGTCTGAAATATATCTTCACCCAACCGGATTTGAATCTCGAGGCAAAGACGTTGGGTCGAGTTGATTACAGATTTCGACTTAGGAATATCTTACACCCCGTGCAAAGCTAATGTCATGGTCGACGACTAAGTCGTAAATCTTCTTTGTAACAACTTGATGTTACAACAAGGTCAACCAATTCTCCACGAGGAATTTCGTAAGCTTAATCTTCACATTGTTCCTCGAGGATTCCTTTCCACCCGGTGGCGAAACCTGACCTCACGGATCGAATCATAGCTGCTCAAAGAAGATGATAGAGGATATCTCGGATCAAGGAGAACATTGCTAGCGGAGCTGCTAAATGTTTCTCCATAGATGAACGAGGTGTTGTCTTCTTCGAGAACCGCTGGTGGTTCCTAAGAAACAACAGCTACGACAATCGATCCTTAAGGAAGCTCATGACTCTCCTCTCACTATTCATCCCGGTAGTACTAAAATGTATCAAGATCTACGCCAGAGGTTTTGGTGGACTAGGATGAAGAGAGAAATCGCTCAATACATCGCTAACTGCGACGTCGTCGTCGAGTTAAAGCGAGCATCAACGGCCTGCTGGTACCCTTCAACCTTTGGAAATTCCTGAATGGAAATGGGATAAAATCGGTATGGACTTCATTACCGGTTTTCAGACCAAGAGAGGAAATAACGCCATCTTAAATCGTTGTTGATCGTCTTTCCAAAGTAGCCCACTTCCTACCTGTTCGTGAGAGTATAACCGCTAGCCAGCTAGCTGAATTGTACATCTCTCGAATAGTATCTCTTCATGGTGTTCCATTGGAAATTAACTCAGACCGTGGTAGTCTCTTCACCTCTCGATTTTGGGAAAGTTTCCAAACGCTATGGGAACTCGTCTCTCCTTTAGCACCGCTTTCCATCCCCAATCAAGTGGTCAAGTAGAACGAGTCAATCAAATCTTAGAGGATATGCTTGAGCTTCATCATCTCTTACGGCATGAATTGGGAGAAATGCCTTCCATTCGCCGAGTTCGCTTATAACAACAGTTATCAAGCGATGCAGGCAAAGCCCTTCGAAGTTCTTTATGGGCGAAAATGTCGAACGCCTCTTAACGGTCGAAACGGGAGAGACAACTCTTTGGCCCGGATATGATCCAGAAGCGTAAGAGCAAGTTCGCGTTGTTCGTGAGAATTTGAAAACAGCCCAATCTTGTCGGAAGAGCCAATATGATCGCAAGCATAAGCCTATGGCTTATGAAATTGGCGAAGGCTTACCTCCGGTTTCCCTTTAAAGGGAACCCATCGATTCGATATCAAGGGCAAGTTGGCTCCTCGTTACATTGGACCCTTTCGCATTCTTGCCAAACGAGGGAAGTTGCCTACCAATTGAACTACCTCCGCATCTTTCCAAGGTCCATGATGTCTTCCACGCTTCCCAACTCAGCGTTGCTTCTCGGATCCTATCCGTGGAGTGGACCACAAACGCTTGATCTCCAAGATAACCTCACCTATCGAGAGTACCCGCTCAGATCCTCGATCAAACCGAGCGTACCACTCGACGCCGGAATATCAAGTTTCTAAAGGTTCAATGGTCAAACCATTCCGAGCAAGAAGCAACTTGGGAAAGGGAGGATCGTCTTCGACTTGAGTACCCCACCTTTTTATAACAGATCCTAAATCTCGGGACGAGATTCTTTTGAGTGGGGGTGAGTTGTCACATCCCAGATAGACCATGCATTAGGGTGTGCATCATGTTTAAATTTCATCTGAATTTGAAATGGGGAAGGCAGAAACCCCGAACACCCCCTTAAAATAACTAGGGTTTACTAAAATTTATTTCAATGAATCCGAAATGCCCTTCAAAATGCTCATCCTCTTTGTTTGGGTTTAGGATCCATGTCAAAGAAGGTGGAACATTTTCTAGGTCACCTAAGGGTTCTAGATTTAAAATCACAAGTTTTTGAAATGGGCATTTTAAATTATGGAAAATATTTTAAGTGTTCAAAATTGCCAAACTAAAATGTTTCATGTTGGGAATATTCCAACAAGTGACCAGGAGCATTTTGGTAATTTTGAAATAGTTTTGGTATTTTTAAAACCCTAAACAGAGTTGCAGAAATAGAAAAGACTAGAAATAGAAAAACCCACTGTCAGCTCATGACCGCCCACCTGCCTGCCCAGCCCAGCAGCAGCTGGCCAACAGCTGCTTGGCTCGGCCAGCAGCAGCCTGGTGTCTGCCGGCGAGCGCAGGCGCGCCACGCAGCTGGCCGCCGCCCTGCCTCATCCCTTCGCCGCCTCGCCGCCTGGACGACCCACGCGTCGTCACCCCGACCTCTCGGACACCTCACTTTCCCCCCTGCCTCTCTCTCTCGCTCGCCCCCGACCTGGCCGACGCCATCGCCGACGCGCCACCGTCGACGTCGTGCTCCCCGCCGCCATACTCCTCCCCGCCATGTCTGCAGCTCCGCCGCACCGTTACCTCTAGCTAGCTAGTTCCCTCGCCAAAACACCCCGAGGCCACTACCCGACCTCGCCCAAGCTCAAGGCCGGAGATCCCCATCGCCGCCGCCGCCGCATCATCCGCGCCCGACCCGGACGAAGTTCTCCACAGTTCACCGTGAGCCTAGCTACTCCCTGTCCTCTCCGTTCTCTTCTTCTTGCACCACAACAGCGCTTGATGTTCACTGAACCCACTCGCGCGGGACTCGTCGCCGACGAGCCTCCGTCACCAAATGGCCACACCACTACGCCCATCGCACTCACCATGCCCCCACGGGCCTAACTGCACTTCCGCGCCTCGCCGGGCCTCTAACCCCAAACCCGTCGGTGGCGAGCCCAGTCGCCGCCTCGACTTCGTCGCGGGCGCCCATTCCGCCACCCCTAACCCTACCGACTCCACCACTAACTGCGGCTCACCTCCGGCGTCACGTAGGTGCTCCCAGCGCCCATTTGGGGCCCGAAAGTGCAAAAGCACTTGCTCACGCTGTCTCGCCGCCGGCGGCTAGACGCCGGTGAGTTGACCCCGTCCGTGGGCCCTGTTGACCCTCTGGGTCAATGACAGGTGGACCCCCTCCGGTTAAACTAATTAGGATTAGTTCTAATTAATTAAATTAGTTTAGATTAACCTGACATGCGGGTCCCACTGGTCAGTTTGACCTGGACGACCCCGTTGACCCCCTGACGTCATGCTGACCTCATGCTGACGCATTAATTCAAATTCTGGAATTATTCTTATATAATAAAATCCAGAATATAATCCAAATTTCAAATGCTTATAACTTTTATTCTATAACTCCAAATACAAAGATTTATATATGAAAATTTATCAGAAAAATACACTCTATCCATTGGTACAGGTTTCATGCATGTTAAAACAAGTTAACTATGCTGAATAACCAGATTAAGATTTTGCACCATTAGGACTAACTCACATGATCTATCATTTGAACCTTTGGTTCAAATGAGATCATCCCCTGTCCCTTCAACTTGCATTAGGCCAACACACATTCATCTTGCCATGTCATAGCATGCATCATATTGTTGCATATTGGTTGTATGTTTATTTTGGTGTGTTTTCATGATAGGTTCTGCCTCAAGATAACCTCGATTACCCACCGAAGGGCAGTTCTCTACCCAGTTCCATCAGCAAGCAATTCATTGATCATTCCGATACAAACCCATGTTCTCGCTTCGCTCTCATTTTCTTGCATTAAGACAACGCGATTCAACTGTTGTGTGCTGCGGTAGCTGAACCCACTTCCTTTGCATGACCTGTCATTGCCACAGTAACTAGATGAAACCCACTAGTATGTGTAGGAGTTGATTGAGCCATGTTTGTGATTCCTACCATGCTATGCTTGCTATGCTTAGAGTTGTGTCAGGTCTGGCTCATCGGGATGATGAACTGGAGTGAAAGGTTGTGTTGGTTCGAGAGTGTAAGTGTTGAACACGATTTGGTAAAGGTATCGATGAGAGGCCATGTAGGAGTACATGGTGGGTTGTTTCATTGAAGCCGAACTTAAGAACTGAGATCTGTGTTTGTGATCCATGAACCAGCTACTACCACACATTGGGATCCTTAATTGACCCTCTCGGCTTCTTAACCACCCCTGTTCATAGTCCGGAGTTGCAAGTAGTTTCGTGTTTGTAGCATGTTTGGGGGCACGCATACGCTGACCTTAGGGGTGGGTTGTGTTGCGGTAGGCACCGTGGTTGTGTACCGAAAGTGCCCGTTTGGTATCTCGGGAACCCTGCACACATCGTTCGGGGCTGTATGGGAAACCTCGGCGGACTCCCTACGGATGGAACCCGAATAGGCGATAACTGGACTAGGGACTTGAGTGTTTAGGTAGGTGTGGCCGACACCCACGTTGGGCTTCCGCTGAAGGTTGCCGAGTACATGTCGTGTAAACGACGATAAGTGGTGAGAGCGTGTGTGAAGAAGTATACCCCTGCAGGGTTAAATATGATCTATTCGAATAGCCGTGTCCACGGAGAAGGACTTCTGGGTTACCTATATCAGTTCATAGACAAGTAAATGGATACTACTAAAAGCCTCAAGATAAGTGTGAGTATCGTGGATGGCCCTCTCGGGGATGACGAGAGAGGATCCACAGTGGAGTATTGTGATGGTGAATAGTGGACTCGTGTACGACAAAATGCTTTACAAAGTGTGACACGTAGGATAGCTTAGCCAAGAGTCAAAGCTGGCTTGCTGCAATTAACTCCACCTCCTTCTTGAGAATGTGCATGTATGATAGGATTCTGTGGTAAGACTTGCTGAGTACTTTTGTACTCATGTTTTCTTAATCAATATTTTTTCAGAGGACTATACTACCCCCTCCGACGGATTCTATGTAGATGTTGACTTCGACGAGTAAGCTAGCCACCCAGGTGGCGATCTAAGACTTGTGAAGGGCCATTGTAGATAGAAAGGCTCCAACAAGCTTTCTTTCTTTCTAGAGTCTGTACTCAGACTACTTTGCTTCCACATGTGCTTGTATGATTGTATGACTTGAGTGTTGGGTCATGTGACCCCTACCTGTATGACTGAGTTATGTATGGCTCCTCGGAGCCTCTTAAATAAAGTACTTGAGCTGTAGAGTTTTGTTGTGATGCCTTGTTGTATTTACTCATATCGGGCATATTGCGTGTATGATTGAAATGCTTGGTATGAGTGGGATCCGACAATCTAGTTGTTTATCCTTGGCAGCCTCTCATATGGGGAAATGTAGTCTCGTGCTTCTGAGCGATAGTAGTCCGCCACAGCCCGGTTCACCGGAGTCCCGCTAGCCCAAGACTACTGCTTGGACACTTGATCGGCCGGCATGTGATTCATTTCGTTCCTATGTCTGTCCTTCGGGAAATGTCACGCGGTGATACTTGGAGTCCTGCCTAGCTGCTACAGCCGGGATACCGGAGTCTGTTAGCCCAGTGCTACAGCCCAAGTTCATACGTTGATGACCGACATGCTCAAGTGTTTCATGTATGCCTGTCCCCATAGGTTAGTGCCGCTTTGGGTTCACGACTAGCCATGTCGGCCCGGGTTCTTTGTCATGTGGTGCTAGCGACACTTTGTCATATACGTGAGCCAAAAGACGCAAACGGTCCCGGGCCATGGTAAGGCGACACCCGTGGGGATACCGTGCGTGAGGCCGCAAAGTGATATGAGGTGTTACCAGCTAGGTCGATGTGACTTGGAATCGGGGTCCTGACATACATCAAGATCGTACCACCTCAAGAACACGAAGAGAGAGAGAGAGAGAGAGAGAGAGAGAGAGAGAGAGAGAGAGAGAGAGAGAGAGAGGGATCAAACACACAGCTACTGGTACATACCCTCAGCCCCGAGGGTGAACTACTCCCTCCTCGTCATGGAGAGCGCCGGATGATGAAGGCGGCGGCGGTGAGGATCCCCCTCCCATAGGTGTCAAACAGGGCCCCGATTGGGTTTTGGTGGCTACAGAGGCTTGCGGCGGCGGAACTCCCGATCTATTCTGTTCCTCGATATTTTTAGGGTATATGGAGATATATAGGCGAAAGAAGTTGGTCAGGGGAGCCACAATGGGCCCACGAGGGTGGGGGCGCGCCCAGGGGGGCAGGCGCGCCTCCCTGCCTCGTGGCCACCTTGTTGCTTCCCTGACGTACACTCCAAGTCTCCTGGATTGCTTCCGTTCCAAAAATAACTCTCCCAAAGGTTTCATTTCGTTTGGACTCCGTTTGATATTCCTTTTCTTCGAAACACTGAAATAGGCAAAAAAGAACAATCTGGGCTGGGCCTCCGTTTAATAGGTTAGTCCAAAAATAATATAAAAGTGTATAATAAAGCCCATAAACATCCAAAACAGATAATATAATAGCATGAATGCTTCATAAATTATAGATACGTTGGAGACGTATCAGGGGGCGGCCCCCTTTCCTTCTCTCCTACTCCTCCTCCCCTTCCTCTCCTACTCCAACTAGGGAAAGGGGGAATCCTACTCCCGGTGGGAGTAGGACTCCCCTAGGGTGCGTCATAGAGAGGGCCGGCCCCTCCCCTCCTCCACTCCTTTATATACGGGGGAGGGGGTACCCCATAGGAACACAAGTTGATCATTGATCTCTTAGCCGTGTGCGGTGCCCCCCCTCCACTATAATCTACCTCGGTCATATCATCGTAGTGCTTAGGTGAAGCCCTGCGCCGGTAGCTTCATCATCACCGTCATCACGCCGTCGTGCTGACGAAGCTCTTCCCCGACACTCTGCTGGATCGTGAGTTCGTGGGACGTCAACGAACCGAACGTGTGCAGATCGCGGAGGTGCCGTACCTTCGGTGCTACGATCGGTTGATCGTGAAGACGTACGACTACATCAACCGTGTTGTCATAACGCTTCCGCTTACGGTCTACGAGGGTACGTAGACAACACTCTCCCCTCTCGTTGCTATGCATCACCATGATCTTGCGTGTGCGTAGGATTTTTTTTAAATTACTACGTTTCCCAACAAAACTATGGTCAAACTATGGTCAAACTACTTATTCAAGAAATATTAGTGTTACTAAATAATTATTGTTTTTTAGAATAATAGTTTCAAACTCAAACAGTGAAACGTGTGACTTCATGCTCAAGCTAAACTCCTAAGGGTTAATAGGATTGACATCTTACTATTGTCAGGAAAACAACAAGTGCAGACTTGGAAACGAGGGGGAATAGAACTCAGAAGTTAAGCGTGCTCAGGCTGGAGTAGTGAGAGGATGGGTGACCGACCGGGAAGTTAGATGATTTGGAATGATGAAGGGTGATTAGAGATTAGAGGTTAAATTGTGCAGTGATGAGTGGTGATTAGAGATTAAATTATAAAATAATTCAGAAATTGGAAAAAAATTAAAATAAACAATTCAAAAAAAAATCGTAAAATTTCCTTTAGTCCCGCTTGGTGTTACCAACCGGGACTAAAGGTGGAGCTCCAGACAGCGGCCACGTGGAGGGCCTTTAGTCCCGGTTCATATAAGAATCGAGACTAAAGGGGGGAGCTTTAGTACCGATCCTTTAGTCCCGGTTCTAGAATCGAGACTAAGGGCGTGTTCGGATCTCCTCTAGCTTCTTAAAACTTCTCATAACCAGCTTCTCCTCCTCGCTTCTAACTCCACGCAGCGATCGCAGAAATGTTCGGCTCCATCGGCAGCTTCTCCTAGCGTTGCAGCCCAGCTGGCAGGCAACAGGCCTGTCCGGCGCCCCTTTGGGCTGGCTGGAGGCAGCCCAACTCAGTGAACAGGTAGCCCAACTCAGCGAACGAGGGTGAGAGGAGAGGAAAACGATTCAATCGAGCGATTCTTTTCTGTACGTGGAGGAGCTCAACTGAAACGTTTTCTTAGGCGGTGGCATATTGGTTGTAATATGAGCGAACTCCAGATTCTTGTTTCGGTGGAGCTGGGCCGAAGTTGCTCCAGATTTTTGCACTACCAGCAACCACAGCTTCGCGAAGCCAGTTTCTTGGTGCTATTTCGTTCGGCTGGACTCCGCTCCATGAATTTGTGAAGCGTGGAGTGGGAGGAGATCAGAACACGCCCTAAGAGCAACTCTAGCAGACCCCGCATCCCGCCCCGGCCCGTAAAATAACCGCCAAATTGCGAGTGGCGGCCGGAAAATCTACACGATCAGACCCCGCATCCCGCCCCGGCCCGCAAATATTTTTGCGGGGCGCGGCAAATCTTCTCCCCCAACCTCTATCTTCACGGGCTGGGAGGCCGACCCGAGTTCAACCCCTATCAGCCGCGAGATTTGGCGGCAGGCACATTTCCGCGCGCCCTTTCCCGCTTCCCGCACCCTCCGCCACCATTGCCCCCCCCCCCCCTCCTCCGCAAGCTCCGGTTCCTCCTCCCCGACCGGCGGCGGAGAAGGTCGGCAAGGCCGTGGGCGTAAAGGGGAGGAAGATTCCGGCTACAAAGAAGCCACCTTCTTCATCCTCTCACTCCCCCCCGCGCAAGGAGGTGCTCCGGCGATGCCATTCAACGGTGCCGCTCCCCCCGCGAGTGATGTCTACTACACAACCTTCTTCTTGTAGACGTTGTTGGGCCTCCAAGTGTAGAGGTTTGTAGGACAGTAGCAAATTTCCCTCAAGTGGACGACCTAAGGTCTATCAATCCGTGGGAGGCGTAGGATGAAGATGGTCTCTCTCAAGCAACCCTGCAACCAAATAACAAAGAGTCTCTTGTGTCCCCAACACACCCAATACAATGGTAAATTGTATAGGTGCACTAGTTCGGCGAAGAGATGGTGATACAAGTGCAATATGGATGGTAGATATAGGTTTTTGTAATCTGAAAATATAAAAACAGGAAGGTAACTAATGATAAAAGCGAGCACAAACGGTATTGCAATACTAGGAAACAAGGACTAGGGTTCATACTTTCACTAGTGCAAGTTCTCTCAACAATAATAACATAATTGGATCATATAAATGTCCCTTAACATGCAACAAAGAGTCACTCCAAAGTCACTAATAGAGGAGAACAAACGAAGAGATTATGGTAGGGTACGAAAGCACCTCAAAGTTATCCTTTCTGATCTATCTATTCAAGAGTCCGTAGTAAAATAACATGAACCTATTCTTTCCGTTCAATCTATCATAGAGTTCATACTAGAATAACACCTTAAGACACAAATCAACCAAAACCCTAATGTCACCTAGATACTCCATTGTCACCTCAAGTATCCGTGGGTATGATTATACGATATGCATCACAAAATCTCAGATTCATCTATTCAACCAACACAAAAGTACTTCAAATAGTGCCCCAAAGTTTCTACCGGAGAGTCAAGATGAAAACGTGTGCCAACCCCTATGCATAGGTTCATGGGCGGAACCCGCAAGTTGACCACCAAAACATACATCAAGTGAATCAATAGAATAACTCATTGTCACCACGCTTATCCCACGCAAGACATACATCAAGTGTTCTCAAATCCTTAAAGATTCAATCCGATAAGATAACTTCAAAGGGAAAACTCAGTCCATTACAAGAGAGTAGAGGGGGAGAAACATCATAAGATCCAACTATAATAGAAAAGCTCGCGATACATCAAGATCGTACCACCTCAAGAACACGAGAGAGAGACAGAGAGGGATCAAACACATAGCTACTGGTACATACCCTCAGCCCCGAGGGTGAACTACTCCCTCCTCGTCATGGAGAGCGCCGGGATGATGAAGATGGCCACCGGTGAGGGTTCCCCCCCTCCAGCAGGGTGCTGGAACAGTGTCCCGATTGGTTTTTGGTGGCTACAGAGGCTTGCGGCGGCGGAACTCCCGATCTATTCTCGTCTCTGATGGTTTTAGGGTATATGTAGATATATAGGCGAAAGAAGTCGGTCAGGAGAGCCACGAGGGGCCCACGAGGGTGGAGGGCGCGCCCAGGGGGGTGGGCGTGCCCCCCTACCTTGTGGCCAGCCCGAAGCTTCCTTTACTTCAACTCCAAGTCTCCTGGATCACGTTCGTTCCAAAAATCACGCTCCCGAAGGTTTCATTCCGTTTGGACTCCGTTTGATATTCCTTTTCTGTGAAACACTGAAACAAGGGAAAAAACAGGAACTGGCACTGGGCTCTAGGTTAATAGGTTAGTCCCAAAAACAATATAGAAGTGTATAATAAAGCCCATAAACATCCAAAATAGATAATATAATAGCGTGAATGCTTCATAAATTATAGATACGTTGGAGACGTATCAGCGAGCGAGGTGTTCGATGAAATGGGCGAAAGGTATGCGTCTTCGGTCTTGGTGATTTCCTTCCATTTCTGCCATTATTCTCGATAGCTCGTGACTTGTTATCGTTCTATATAGCAGTGGTTCGAACAATGCAACAACCGAGTTCGTGAACTTGTTGGACACGAACGCGGTTGACATTAATCAAGACCCTTTCGAACCATTCGACTACAATGAAACGGAGGGCAGCGTGGATGATCATGGTTGTGCAGACGAATTGGAGGAGATCGAAGCGGAAGCGTATGAGCAATCGCAAGCAAAAATTGGAAAAAGCAAAAGATCGAAGAACTACACGATCTTGGAAGATCAAGCTTTGATCCAAGCATGGAGTACGGTGTCTCTTAATGCATGCACCGGTACTTCTCAAACCGTCAAGAGATATTGGCAAAGGATCGAAGATCAATACTTCCGCATTATGGAAAAGCATCCAATAGGACTCCACACACATTTCGGTCGCTTCAAGGGCGTTGGGAGAATATCAAGCCTATGTGCAGTCGTTGGGCAGCTTGCTTGGAGCAAGTACACAATGCACCTCCAAGTGCACCGTGGAGTCCGACTATGTGAGTTTGTTTTGCCTTTGCTCAAGTTGTGCATCATCATATTGCATCATGGGAAATGATTGGATCACTTTGTTCACATTGTGTAGGACAAGATTGCTCAACATAGATACAAGGACATGGAAGCTTCGGAAGGCAGATTCTTCAAACTAGAGCATTGTTGGGAGTTGCTCCAAAAGTGCGAGAAGTGGAAGTTGATCGACAAAGAAACCCCACCAAAGAGAGGCTCACTTACAAACATGGATGAAGATGAGGATGATGATGGCCCAAGAAATTTGCACAAGCCCGATGGCGACAAGAAGACTAAGGAGAAGATGAAGAGAGAGCAAGAAGCATCGAGCTTGAGGGAGAAGATTGATGCCATGGTGCAATCCAACGAGTCGATGTTGTTGAAGTCGTTGGAGATCAAGAAACAATTGGCCGAGAAGAAGGCAAAGGAGAAGCAAGAAAAGTGGCAATTGCTCAAGGAAGAGGGGCTGCGCAGAGCTGCCATTGAGGAGAGAAGAGCACGCACCGCTGAAAACAAATCCATGTCCATGTTGCTCGCCGAAGAGAACAAGATCATCTCAATGAACCACAATGACATGGATGACCTCACCAAAACATGGCATGATATGGCAAGGAGAGAATTCTTGAAGAGGAGAATGGTCGCGTCGGCCGGTCCGTGTTACAGTTCCGGTGATGTTTTCTCTGCTCCATATGGTTGCAATGTGGATGATTTCGGTGCGGGAGTTGGAACAAGCGCCGGAGGTGGATTCTGTGGCGCCGATGAACTTCAAGATGGACTCGATGGCGCGGAGTGAAGATCGATCCCAAGATGATGCCGGACATGGGCGCAAACCTTTGCAGGACCCTCTTTTACGTTTGCCGTAATGAACTTGGCTTTTATTTGCCCGTAAAACTGTTTATGTCGTTGGAATTTGAACTTGTTTGTGAAACCCTATGTCAAATGCAAGATTTGCAGTTTTTCTGTTTGCGGGTCGTCGCGGTGGTGCCCGAGCAAAACCAGCAGAAGCCGACCCGTAAAAAAGCATATTCCACGAATATACTCTTATGCGGGTCTGTTTGAGGGGTCTGCATCTGTGGCCGTCCGTGCCGGCCCGCAAAAGCGGTTTTGCACGAACTGCAAACGCGTTTTGCGTGCCGGCGGGATGCGGGGTCTGCTAGAGTTTCTCTAAAGGCCCTCTGAAACCGGGACAAATGGGCCTTTTTCTACTAATGCATGCCAATTGTTTTGTCCTTGTGTGATATAGATCATGGCAGATTCATTCTGTAGATTCATGCCAAACCTTTTTTGTGTCCCATAGAGTGGTTTTTCTACACCCCAGCTTGGTGCACCTCCGATACACCCACGCAAGAAAATATAGCAAAACATTTTTAAAAAAAATTCTAAAATGTTGTGGGAATAATTATAAACAAAAGTTATAGGTGCTTGCAAAGTTTGGTGGTCAAATGCTATTTGAGGAGCTCTATACAAAAAAATTACTCAAAATTTATGTGCACTGTTTGAGCAGAATTTGTATTTTTCTTTTGTGCAGAGCTCCTTTGATGTCATTTGACCACCAAAGTTTGCAAGCATCTATAATATTTGTTCATAATCATTGCCTAGATTTTTCCGAAATGTTTTTCTATGTTTTCTTGCGTGGGTGTAGAGTGGGTGCACCGAGCTGGGGTTCGATCACTATTTTTTTTAACAGAACATGACAGTTTCATTAGATACTACACGGCAGTTTACTTGTCTACATCATGGCAAACATTAAAAGAACACGTTGGACAAATGAAATCCACGTGTATACTTTTTTCTTGCCATTTTGATTACGTTGATCATGGCAATTTTCAATTATATATATATATATATATATATATATATATATATATATATATATATATATATATATATATATATATATATATATATATATATATATGTGTGTGTGTGTGTGTGTGTGTGTGTGTGTGTGTGTGTGTGTGTGTGTGTGTGTGTGTGTGTGTGATTTACTGGGTGTTTCCTCTCATGACGTTTCTATTTTTGCACTTTTCATTTGTATACATCATGGGAAATGGTATTTTGTAGAATTGTTTGTACTTGTCACATGACACATGTTTAAGAATCTTTTATACTTGTCACACGACACATGTTTTTTTTTTGAGAATTTTTGCACTCATATCACGAATCAGTATAAAAAAGTTGATCCTTACAAGCACAATGAAACGCAAACACAAAGGACCATGAACACCTAGAGTACCCTAAGACAACCATAACACAAGAAGATCTCCGGAGCCCTGTGTCATCATCCCTGAATCTTGAGAAAGACCCCTGCAGCAGAAGGATCTGCAACCAGTCTTCTACCACGGTACAACTGCCGCCACACTGCTTCCTCCTTTCTTGACACCAGCGCTGAGAGGGCATGGCCATCAATCCAATACACCTACAACAGCCGTCGGCATCTTTGGCTTTGAGTACCGCGAAAAGTGTCCCTTCCGAAAGGAAGAGAACTCGAGTCATCCGATCGGTCCAGCACCGCGGCCGGGCCATCCTCCCGGTCAAAGCAGGATCTCCCACCAGCATCAGCGCAGAGGAAGGAGAAGAACAGCAGCTGCAAATCATACCAACAAGGAAGAAGAAGGGTCTTCGTCTCCCTGCATCCATCGCCCATCACACAACACATGTTTAAGAATTCATTTTTCGTAAAAAAAAACATGGCAATTGTACATATCCTGGCAAATATTTTTTGAAAATTTCGTGCAAATGTAGGGAATCTTTGTACTGCTCAGATGGCAAATTTGGGAATTTTCTTTTCATACTACCCTGGCAATTAAAGATTTTTTTATTATGTGTTTTTAGACCGTTGTCAGTTTCATGCTATATATCATGGCAATTTGTGTGTATCCCCCCGCCCCCACATTTTCTAATACTGTCTATTATCTGTATCATGACAAATGTATTCTTTTTGTATGATGGCTCTGTTCAGCCGCAACCGATTTTGCCCCTCAAAACGCGACGTCGTCGACCCTTATCCATGGTTTAAAGGTCACGGTTATACAGGGTCTGCTATAGATGCTCTAAAAACATAAGCGCGAGCGAATGTTTTTATTGGCGATGGGTCGCACTTATGTACCATGGCGAGTGAACATTCTTTCGCGCTGGGTACCAGGAGAGTGTATGCTCGCTTATTATTGGCGTCCAAGAAAATGAGTTTCATCTTATGTGCAAGTTTTTTCTTTTGCGAGAATGATGTGCAAGTTATATGTGCATTTACGTGATGACTTCATATTTGGTCTATCCTGCAGATGTCGAAGGACAGTTAACTTCTTATGATCTAATTGGAGCACACAACCAGTGAGGTTTACGTCCATCATGGGTGGCAGTTATCCCACATTAGGCTTGTCTTTTCTATTATCGCTGTAAAACGATTGTTTCTTTTTTGAGCTGCGTTGGACATGTTTGTGTGCATCTTGTTATGCAGAGGTCCGACATTTTCTAAATGCGGTTGTATCAACTCGATATATACTCTATAAAAAAGGAAACTATTTGAGACCCAATTCGAAGTTTAGTGTATAGCCTAGTCCATCTACCAATGCAGGCACTGTTTCGACCACAACGCACGCCGGCGGCTGGCGTTTCAACTCCAACTCCCAAAGCAGCATGCTAATTAATGGCTATTCATGTTGACCATTTTTTCTGCTAATTTCTTCATTTTCGTATGGATTTCTTTCCTCCTATAAATACTTACCATTCGAGTATGAGCGGGGAAAGAGCTGCAGATTTACCCCAAAGCGAATTCTAGGCTGCTGGCTCAATGTCTCACAGAATTTGTGTAATTTTCAAGCCCTTCTCTCTTTGACCATTGTACTGTCGTCTATCCTTGTCTTTCCACTGAATCACTGATATTTTTCCTACTCGTGCGATGTGCCCTTGTGCAGGTGCTGCTTTGAGGAGACGATGAGTACAGGATAGATGAGTGAGGATCATAGCCGGATGCTTTCATGGTTGGATTTCTATCCCTCTCACAGATTTCATAATAGGTATCTCTGAATATTCTTCTTTCTTTTCGAAAAGGAGGAATACCCCGGGGCCAGGCCTCTGCATCTCTGAATCTTCTGGTTGTGAAGAAAAAAGAGAGATGAAACATAGAAGGTAGATGGTTTCATGTTTAGGAATGTTGGTGCTCACTGCTTAGAATCCTGAGAAATTAGATGTTTACAATAACGGAAAACAGCAATCTGGTTAATCATATATGTGGAAAATGATACCAATCAGGATGCGCCTTTTCAGGGCTTAGTTAGCATGTTATTTGTTCCCCTTTTTGTTGTTGTCATTAGAACTCCTATATTTTCCTTGATTTGGAATCAAGACTTCAAGAGTCTGTAGCTGAAACTCGTACCACCTATATTTCAATGGTATCATTAGCCCTTAAATTGTGGGGAAAAGAATCTATTCATGTTTCGTTCCATGACTAAATCGAATTGTAGTAGTTTTGAAGTACCAGTGTATGCAAGCAAACCAATCAAATTCTTTTAGTAACTCCACTAACAGTAGATGGGGTCTTCTCTTTTTTTTAGTTTGCCCATGGGCCTCTGGAAGGATAGGACCGGCCCTGCTGCCCGTCTCACAAGCAAGCCCTCGGCCCTTGACGGTGTGCACCAAGGAATGATGAGGCTCCATCCGACTGAATGGGCAGAATGTGGACGCAAAAATTTGATCTTGCAGCAGCTGTCGTTGACGTCTCTGAACCCAGGCAAAATTTCAGTGAAATGCCCAAGGAGTGTCATCTTGCAGCAGGTTATTCCTCTGCTCCATGATGTTCAGAGTCAAGTAGTAGTAGTACATCGTATGGTTTTCCTGATGTTTGGTTCAAGCAAGTTGCTGAACTTTGTATGTATACCTGGACAGGTGAAAGACTGGCGTTTCTTCATGTGGCTGGACAGGTACTTGGACATGGTCGCGGAGATTTGGATGGGAAACGCGGCAGCTCTTAGCATGTCGCGAGAAATGCAGCGACACCATGATGCCATGAGGGCTGAACTTGATGCCATAACGGCTAGACTTGATGCCATGAGAGCTGAATTTGATGCCAAGTCTGCAGCATTGAATGAACGACTTGGTGAGGTGGCCGCCCAGATTGCAAAGTTTCGGTTCTTAACGTATTTCCTTTTCATCATTCTTCTAGTGTTGATAGTGATACTACTAGTGAAATAGAATTTCTGTGTAATGAATTGTGATCACCTTCCTGTATGAACCAAAGGCATATGATGAACGGCTCATATGATCACATTTTCCTGGAGGCTGACTTGTCGCGGTTATGTCTTTCTCCCATATGGCTTTGGGCAAACATAAACTCGGTGGCAACATAACTAACTTACAGACTGATTACATTCTCTCAACAATAAAAACCAGTTCCAAGACAACAGCAACCACATAATTATCATCCAAGCACTGCCACCAAATATCAGTGTTTTTTTAGCAAACTGGAACTTAGTCAAACATAAGCAAAGCTATTTAACAATGTCGCTTCATGTATCAACAAAATCGAGCTGGGTGTAGAAAAACCACTCTCGTTGTCAAATCGAAATGTCGCTTCATCTATCACCAAAATCCACATAAATCACTTCATATATCTATCTCTTGTTACAAGACACTTCAAAGTTGAAACATGACAGGATAGATCAGTTATCTCAAACAAACACATGCCAAATACTCCCTCAGTTCCAAAATAGATGACTCAACTTTGTACTAACTTTAATATAAAGTTAGTATAAAGTTGGGTCATCTATTTTGGAACGGAGGGAGTATATAATTGCTAACACAGGAGATTAGCTATGCAGCTTCATATATTCTTTATGGTCCAGGAGAATGTTGCTGCTTTTTATGTCGCAATGCACGATCGGATCATCACAATCATGGTGCAAGTAGGGCAGAGCTCGAGCTACATTCCTCACGACAACAACTCTCCTGGACCAATCCAGCTCCTTCACTAGCTCTTGCTCACACAGAATGGACGTAAGCTCCCCCTCTCGATAAGATCCTACATCAGGAATCTGAACCGGGAGCGGGAACAGAAGCCATATAGATTGATGACGCATCGGTGCTTGATTTTTGTCAGGATTTTAATATCGGCATGAAATGTTTCCCCATTGCTGGATTCTTCCACTGAGTGGAGGAGCTTGGCGGCAAAGATTGCCACAGGTTCGAGGCACGACAGTAGAAAGAAGTCCACATACCCCCCTAAACTGTCAGATTTCGAGCAGATCACCCCCCCCCCCCCCCAACCGCAAAACCAGATTCTTAATCCCCTAGACTAACATATACCGGACAAATCACCCCCTGAGGCCATTTTGGTGGGTTTGTGAGGCCGGTTTTGCCCAAGTGGCGGGGGTTTCGCCAGGTAGGATTGACTGAGCCGCCTACTTCGCGCGGGAATCAGCTATGTGGGTTCCTGTTTTGCGCGGGAATCATCTCCAGTCCCGATTCCCTCCTCTTCTCTTCTCTGCTCATATGTAGATGGATTTTGTCTGAATTTTTAAGCTCTGATTATATGTCTGAAACTGACAACATCAGCTCTGAATATATGTGAGTTTCATGAAAAGCAATAGCTGAAATTCAAACAACAATATCACTCTGAAAACAAAGTCAGCTTCATGTAAATGAACAACACAGTACAGGATATGCACTCTAAATGAACAACACAGTAACAAACACAACAATATGCACCAGAATTTGACCATAGAATTTGGCAATTTCATTCATCATCCAGCAGAATAAAGTTTAACAAGACAAAAGGAACAAAATGTAGTAGTTTTGCACTGTCATTCGTCATCTAGCAGACTTAAGTTTGACATGACCAAAAGCACATAATGTAAAATGATGTTTTACATCAATAAAAGCTCAGGCTTAGCACTGATGCTGCACATCACCATTGATCATAAGGTCATAAGCTTAACAAGACTATCCCCTCTTTCCTGTTAGAAGCCACTCGAACCTCCCATCACCATAAGCTGGAACTTGTGATGAAGATGTGTTTGGCTGAGAGTTTGAAGCCCTTGGTGCCCTAAATGGCCTTGGTATTGTTGATGCCCTTGGAGCCCTTGGAGCTGGCTGCGAACTTTGTATTGGCTGGGATATGACTGGCTGTGAACTTGATGCTGTCTGAGAGCATGGCCCTTCTTGATGAGATGTTTTATTGCCTTTTTTGCTTGATTTCCTGATTGTTTTTGCTGGTTTGTCCTGCATAACAACAACAACAGTGCAATAGTACTTTGAGTGAAATATTTCCATAGTGCAAGATGCTTTCCTGAGCACAACATACTAAAATTGTACTTTGAGTGGAATCTAGGATTATAAAATTGTACATACAAAATTACCTGAGCCATGCTTGCAACTTGTGTTCTTTCTCTGCTTCTCTTTGCTGCGTTTACATAGCTATTGTCTTGGGTTTTTTCTGAATGCTTCCTCTTATTGTGTTGTTTGCTGCCACATATTGAACAAGTCATCTTAACTCCTTTCCTTAAAATTTTGCCACACATTCTATGCTCTGCTTGTGGACAAATTTCATTTACTGCTCTGATGAGCCCCTTCTGCTGGTCAGAAATGAAAACCCAACCATCACCATGATTATTTATCTGAATGTCCTTCTGCAGAAATGACAAAAACCAGTACCAACTGTCATAACTCTCGACTTCAACAGTAGCCCATGCAATTGGGTACATCCGTTGTTTGAATCTCTCCCAATTGCACAGAGAATCTGTCCATGCACTGCACCCTTCAGGAAACAACCATCTAAACCAACAACCCTTCTACACCCAGCCATAAAACCTTTCTTGCAGCCATCTAGACAGACATACATCCTCTCAAAAACATTCCTGTCACGCACATCTGGGTCTAATGTCACTGCAACGGTACTCCCAGGATTGCTCCTAAGTAACTCAAGGTGGTAGTCAAATACTCTCAAGTACTCACCATTAGTTGAATCTATGAGCTTTTCCATGACAAGCTTCTTTGCCCTCTTGCATTTCGATATGGTCACATCTGCTAGCATATCTTCTAGTACAGCTTCCTGCATTTTCTCCACCCTCCATGTTGGATTGTCTCTAATCTGCCTGAAGTATTTCCTAGCAATCACAGTACTAGTCACCAGCTTATTGTCTCTCCTAGGCACACAAGTGTGGACATTATTGTACCTGTGAACTATCAACCAGTCAGATTTGCTATTTATTGACCCATAGATGTTCCATTTGCAACCAACCCAGCTACACTTGGCACTTACTCTCTTCTTCTCATCCTTAAGAAATATCAAATGATGAAAATTCTTCAGTCTATATTTAACTAGTGCATTTTTGAATTCTCTGCTGTCAGTAAAAGCCATGCCAAGTTCAAACTGGGTGCTTCAAGTATCATCATACACCTTATGGTTGGTCTTTCTCCTTCGATCGCATTAACCTCTCCATCACTAGCCTCATCATAAGAAAGATCATCATCACTTTCAAAATATGGAGTGTCATCTGCATCATCATCTAGCTTACATGTTTCTGGTACAATGAACTCCTCAGGAACATTGCAAGCTTTTGCTTCTTCCTCTCCTAGCATTTTCTTTCTCTTTTTCTCCTTGAATTCTTTAGCATATTTTCGGTACTCAATGATTTGTTCATCTTCAGCAGAACTATTGCTCTCAGCAGGAGGCACAACATAGTCACTGTCATTGTTTTTAAGGCGTCCCGCCTTGGACGCTTAGGCGACGCTTAGGCGATAAGGCGCCCCCCCAGTGCCTTACAAATATGCCCGCCTTAGGCGCTTAGGCGTCGCCTAGGCGATAAGGCGCCCCCAGCGCCTTAGGTCGCCTTACCGCCTTAAAAACAATGGTCACTGTCACTATCACTGTCAGAGTCACCTGAAATATGCAGCTCCTCGGTTGCAACCCCTTTTCCTCTATCAGACACTAAACTTGCAGCTCTGAACACGGGCAATTTGGTCCTGCATTGATCACTTGCTGCATTTCTTTCCTTTGCCTGCACCTCCTCTACATGCCCTACATGCCCATGCCCTTGCTCTCTCTGCATATCATCTGTATGCTCTGCTTGAAACTCATTTGCATATTCAAACTCCCAATCACTTGCTGAAAATCTGACCGAAAGATAGTCTAGTGGATCCATTTCCTAAACAAAAAATTTCAGACAATAAACAACTGAATTAACTGAACTTCTGAACTTTTCTCAAAAAACTGTATTTTTTTCAGATGAAAAAAACCATACATCATCTATTCATATACTAAGCATATGCACATCGATTTCATCTACAGAAGGCACCCTAAAACGCCATCTAATATGCTTCCACCACTCTGTGAAAAAACATGAACAAAACCCTAGCCCCCAAATCAAATCCCCTAAAACCCCTAACTAACAGCCCTAATGTGGATAGGAAGGCAAGATTTGCAAAGGAATATTAGGGCGCATTGACCTGATCGTAGCCGCCGGTCGAGTTGTTTAGTACATGCCGACGATCGTCGCCTGCGCCGCCGTGGTCGCCCAAATCACCGCCGCCGTGTCGTTAGAGAGAAGAGAGGGGAGCGGGAGATGAAAAGGTGAAGCGGAGCGGTCGAGGCAGGGCGAGGGGTTGTACTAGACTGTCACCACCCAACTATTGCCGACGTGGCAGCCCATTCGATTAAAATGCTCAACCACCCCCGCCACTTGGGCAAAACCGGCCTCACAAACCCACCAAAACGGCCTCAGGGGGTGATTTGTCTGGTATATGTTAGTCTAGGGGATTAAGAATCCGGTTTTGCAGTTGGGGGGGTGATCTGCTCGAAATCTGATAGTTCAGGGGGGTATGTGGACTTCTTTTGATTATCAATTGATCTAAGACCACTGTACGTGCATATCTCAGACTTGAGAAGAATGCACATAGCCTTGCTGAGAACATAATATTGTTTCGATGATTATCTTGTTTGTGCGCTTGTTTTGATAAAACACAGGGGTTATAGAGGAATTGAAACATGTTACATTGAAATTAGAGAGCATGTCGTTGTTGCTTAATTCCGTTAATCGTGGCTGTCACTGTATACCTTGAGATTCAGGTAGAAGCAATAGAATCCAGGGAAAAAAATACTCCCTCCATTTCATAATGTAGTGCCTATAGATTTTTGTGGAAGTCAAACTTTGCCAACTTTGACCAAGTATATAGTGAATACAGTCTACATCTACAATACCAAAAATGTACATTCTGAAAATATAACTCATGATGTATCCAATAATGTGCCTTTGGTATTCTAGATGTACCTATTTTTCTCTATAAATATGGTCAAACTTTGTAATGTTTGACTTTTGCAAAAATCTATATGCACTACATAATGGAACGGAGGGAGTACCTACCTGCATATGTTCCTTAGAGAGTTTGTTTTCTTCATACCTCACCATTCTTGATATATATGGTCATCTCTGTTCTGGATATCACACTCGACGGCCTCTCTTCATGAAACAAAACTAAAACCACGCCATGAATATATTTATTCAGTGAAATAGCTGATTCCAATCATTCATCAACTAGCCTTGTTTTAATCACAACAATAAATCATGATATCTTGAAATTGCCTAATTGGTGATTATACATTTTATATGATGTTTTTCACCTGCAAGCTCTGCACTTCTTTCCTTTCAACTTTATCTCTCTTGCTTTATTTCATGAATATATTCCTCTCCTCATTCCATCATTCAGTCTGTTTGCAACAAAATCCTGATTCATAGTTTTTTTTTTAATGCTTGGCACATCCTAAACAAAATTCTGATTAAATGATAGGCTTGGCATATCTTTTTTATCACTATGGTTGCTTTTATCCGCAACTGATTTCTCTGATTCCTTTCCCATGCTGTAATGTAATTGTTTTGGGCAATTCTCCAAGGCCTTATGTTTTATGTTATTGGGAACTGCAGGACATCCAGCGAGTGTTTAGGATCCCACACATGGCAGTTCTTGGCATGCTCCTGGCACACCTTGGCCTATCACCGGCTCAGTATGAACGCGTTGTTCATGAGGACGGCAAGACCCATATTGTAAATTGTCTGTAAGCGACGTGTTGCCGTATCTTCTATGCCTAAAATGTCTGTAAGCGACGTATTGTCGTATCTTCTATGACTAAACGTCTACGTTATGCCTAAAACTTAAAGTTATCTATGCATAGTTGTAAATTGTTTTTAAGCGACGTGTTGTCGTATCTTCTATGTCTAAGATATTTGATGCTAACCTATCATGAAACATGTTTTCTATATTCATGCATTGGTAAGTAGCTTCTTATTATGTGCATACAAACGATTTGGATCGGCATCCTCGCGGCACGGCGCGATCCCGATCTAGTTTACATTATGGGAGTCGGTCTTTCCATCAACTTGTTTTCCTCCGCAGCCCGACCTGAACGGATCGACCGACCGACCGACCGAACCATCTCCCCCGTCTAGTCCTCTGTTCGTCTCTAGCGGAGCGGCGCTGTGCAGCCACTCCGGCGTCGTTGCACGGCGACTCCAGCGGCTCCGGAGGCGCGGAGACCCCAGCCACCAGGAAGCAACCGCGGGCGGCTCGGCTACTCCGGCATTACGGGCGCCGCTATTCCCCCAGCACCACGGGCCCGGCGGCGAATCTGGCAAGCACGGGTGCCGCACCTCCGGCGACTAGGTAACCGATTCTACCTACCGATTGCGTTTGTCCTTTCAATTTCGATCCAGCCTTGGCTCGCTCCGCTAACCCTAGCTTTGCACTCGTATCTGTTCCCGGCCAGCGTGCACAAAGGGACTCCCTCTGACTGCATGTCCAGAATGTGGAAGAGAAAAGTTCATCCTGAAGCAGTCGGCGACATCTCTGAACCCGGGCAAATATTCAGTGGAATGCCCAAGGAATGGCAAGGATAGGAATGTTGCTTCAAGTACTGGCGTCTGTTCTTTAATGTTCAGATTCAAGTAGTATGTCATATGATTTTCCTGATGTCTGCTTCAGGCAACTTACTGAATTCAGTTTGTTTCGACAGGTGAAATACTGGCGTTTCTTCATCTGGCTGGACAAGTACTTTGACATGGTCGAAGAAATTTGGATGATAAATGTGCTCATTATGGGCAATGGTGCTGCTCGTAGCTTGTCACAAGAAATGCAGCGACGCTCAAATTGATGCTATTAGGGTTGAGAGTGCAGCACTGGATCGACGTATCGAGAAGTTGGCCGCCCAAAATGCAAAGCTTCAGGTTTTAGTGTATTTTCATTTCGTCATTCTTAGTTGCTAGATGCTAGTGAAGCCAGTGAAGTAGAATATCTGTGCAATGGATCGTGGTCGCCACCCTGTACGAGATGGTGCTCACTCTGTCGGACTGGTTGGTTCTGTTGAGATATGTAGACAAGTTCAAGTAATAGGCTTAGAATTTTGAAATTATTCAAGTAATTATACATGGCAGATGACTATAAGAAGGCAAAGAGAACAAGGGCATATGTCATTCTCGAAAAAAAATATCAGGGCATATGATCACCCGCAAAAGTAAAATAAAATAAGGGCATATGATCAAACTTTCCTGAAGGCTTCCGCGCCCTTATCCCAGATGGCTTTGAGAAAAGATAAATGCAGTGGCCAAATAAGCAACAAGCTGACTGATTCCATACTCTCAACAACAAAAAAATGAGTAAAACTGTCAAATCGAAATGTCGCTTCACTTATCAACAAAATATATTGTTACAGGACTCTTCTAAGTTCAAACATATAGATCTGTTCAGTGAGGACCCATAGTTTCCTATTTATTCAAATGCATGCTCCAATGCCATTTAGATAGTTGTAATGTCTTGTCATTTGAGTCTTTTGTTTTCCAGATTCTTGATGATCCCATTCATTTGAGAAGCCGAACGATGAGAGTGCTCTAAAATTGATGAATGCTTCTGCTTCTTTGATGATGGAGTGATTCCCTGATATCATCTTACATTTTGTTACAGAGGTAGTACTTACTTAGTTTTATAATTTTCTACAGTACATGTTTTGAACTGGTCAAGCCTTTGATAACATATGTGGCTTCTTTTGCAGATTAATCATTTCTTCATGTTCATGATGTCTCACTTCTTTTTACATGATGAAGTGGAAAGAAATATTCCCAAATAAAGAATTAGCGCGGTCACCACAGTTTGAAGCAGAGGTTCTATGTTACCCAAAGCCAAAGATTCTTTGTGATTATTTGTCATGGAGACAAGCAGAATGTGAGTTATTCCTCCTAAAAGAGCACATCTTCAACTAATCGGAAGTATTTAGGAACTTGTCAACCGGCATTTAATATCTGAATATAGTGGTTCAACTTCAGCAGTATGCATGCTTTAAATTTATTGCTTGTTTAGCAGTATGCCGTGACGAATACTTGTTAATGTGTCCAGATTCTAGCTGATCCCATTCATTTGACAAGCCAAATGACGAGAGTGCTCTAAAATTGATAAATGCTTCTGCTTCTCTGATGATGGAGCGATTCCCTGATGTCATCTTTGGCTATGGTTTTAGCAACTAGTACAGGTAGGATATACCCCGTCAGAATCACTGTTTTTTGCAAGGAGAAATCTATGAAAGAGACATGCGTTTCCGCATGGCACAAATTTCCCTCTTCTCATCAGCAGAAGTGATTTGATTGAATTTATTGGAATGATAAGATATCTTGTTAAAACCGTAATAAGTTAACCATCCAATGAAGCTGTAAATGTGAACCTGGAACACTTAATTTCAGCAGGTGTTTTTATGTTTGTTGGATGGCAAACCTGTGCATTTGTTGCAAATGGTCGTACTTCGTTATTGCTGCAGCTTTGTGTTCCAGAACAGCTTTGTGATTTTTTTTTTCTGAGAGTCATAACCACGAGCCGAAGCTCCTCCCCCCCTCCCTCGCGACCGCGCCGCCTCCACGCAGGCGGCCGGCCGTGCCTAGGTCCCCCTTCTCCAGAGGCCCTCCCACGCCACCTCTCCGCCGCCGTCGCCGGCGCGGTGCGGGCTTGCCCGGCGGCGCCGATGGCGGCGGCCTCGCTTCTCCCGGAGGCGACTGCCTGGGCGGCGCGTTTCTGATGGTGTGCTCAGCGGCGGTGGTCCGACGCGCGGCGGGCAACTGGCGCAGCGTGGGAGGCTGGCTGCTGGCGGCGCTGTCGTTGGCGGCGGAGCTCGCGGTGGTGCGGGGTGGCGGCGCCTGCTCGGCCCAGATCTGGGCCCCTTCGGGCCCCATCTGGGCCGTGGCGGGCCGGCGGCTTCTCATCGACGGCGGAGCCCCCTGGAGGTGTAGTTCGGGCGTAGGAAGGCTGGGTGGGGGCGGCGCCGTCGCCGGCTTGCTGCAGCGGGGCGGCAGCGGCTTTGCGGGCCTGAGATGGGCTCGGCCGGGCCCGGGTGGTTTGGTGTGCCTCTGCAGCCGCGTCCGGTCGGCACCCGCGACGGTGCTGGAGGCACAGGCCTCCCGCATGACGGCGGTGGAGATGGTTCCCTCCGGCGCGGCTCCGGTGCTGCCCCTCCCGATTTCTGGCGCTCCTCTCTCCATCCTCTAGGCCTCGTGATGGCGGTCTCAATGAGGCGGCATGGATGACTTCAAGACCATGGTGGCGTAGGCTGGTGGGTGGCTGGCTGGCTGGCTGGTTGGCTTCGGATCGGACGGATAGTGGTGGTTCGGATGCGTGAGAAATACCTGCCGGTGGATGACTTCAAGACCGCGGTGGCGTAGGCTGGTGGGTGGCTGGCTGGCTGGTTGGCTTCGGATCGGACGGATAGTGGTGGTTCGGATGCGGGAGAAATACCTGCCGGTGCATGACTTCAAGACCGTGGTGGCGTAGGCTGGTGGGTGGGTGGCTGGCTGGTTGGCTTCGGATCGGACGGATAGTGGTGGTTGGGATGCGGGAGAAATCCCTGCCGGTTCTTCCGGTGCCGACGCGGTGTCGCCTGCGGGCGTCACCTTTCCTTCCTGATGGGCGTAGGCGTTACCCATCCTCCACTCCTCTCCGCGTGCCGGGGGAAACCCTAGGACATGTCCGGGCAGCAGCGTCGTCGACGTCGCATCCCTTCTTGGAGGTGCTGCTTGGTTACGCGGCGATTCGGAGCCTTGGTGTGTGGTGGGACGAATCCGGACGGCGCAGCGGTGGCAGATCATCTGTGCTTTGCCGAGTTGCCGTTGTTGGCATTTTGTTCTTCTTTCTTTCTCTTTTGGGCTTGATGTGCTGTGCGCCCCAGCAGTTATCGTGTGATTGGTGGAAGTTGCTTTATTTATAAAGCGGGGGGAAATCCTTTTTCGGAGAACACTGAATTATATCAGAGAGATGAGAGGTACTCCCTCTAATAAAATATAGGACATTTTTTGTTTCATGTACAATTGTTAAAAACGTCTTCTATTTTGTTACAGAGGTAGTACTTATTTAGTTTTATTAATTTCTACAGCACGTGTTTTCAACTGGTCAAGCCTTTGATAACATATACGACTTCTTTTACAGATTAATCATTTCTTCATGTTCATCATGTCTCACTTCTTTTTACATGAGATGAAGTGGAAAGAATATTTCCTGAATAAAGAACTAGTGCGGCCACCACAGTTTGAAGCAGAGGTTCTATGTTACCCAAAGCCATTCTTCGTGAGTATTTGTCATGGAGACAAGCAGAATGTGAGTTATTCTCCTAAAAGAGCACATGTTCAACTAATCGAAAGTATTTAGGAACTTGTCAACTGGCATGTAGTATCTGAATTTAGTTGTTCAACTTCAGCAGTACGCATGCTTTAAATTTATTGCTTGTTTAGCAGTATGCCGTTACAAATACTTATTAATGCCAGTGTCCCCTTTTCTTAATGGTATCCTGTTGCAAAGGCTTGACTGCTCTAGTAGTTAGAACATACCATAAGAAAATGAGCTGACTCCTTGCACATGCTAATTCACAGGCCACAACAGAACCAGTACAAACATGCTTTTGGATGCTAGTGAAGTCCGGAAAAGGCGAATACGGAGCTCATGAGATACTGAAGGTCTTATGTCATCATCCACATTATATAATATCCCATTCAATTCTTCTGTTATCTAGAGTCTCTAACTGTAGTGTTTTCTCTGAAGGGAAGATTATCAACGGACAAGAACGATTTGCTCTTTCAGCGGTTTCGGATGAACTACAACAACGACTCGGAGATGTTCCAGAAGGGTTCGTGTATTTGCCAGCAAAAGGTATTCTGTCCATCACCCGAGAGATGTTTTTCAACAACAATGAAAGGTACTTGTATGATGAGAAGAATATGATTCTTGTAGTTTGCACCAGTTTCTCTGCTAATGGCCTACAGTCCAGGAAGTCCAAACAACAACCTCGAACTTGCTTAACCGTCTAAATCACCCCCTAACCTGCTTAGACCGATTTTGATCTCGGTTCTCTTTTCTTCTTTCTCCTCTCTCTCTCTCTCTCTCTCTCTCTCTCTCTCTCTCTCTCTCTCATGTTTTGTTTCCTTCTCTCTCCCAGCCATGATTCTCTCCAGCCCATGCCCTAGTTAAGAGGTAACTTGCTGCAGATGGCACTCGTACATCCAACTGCCGCTCACGGCGGCACTTGCTGACCTCTCCCATTCATCCTCGCGCACCCTGCTGCCACCGCCCCTGCATTTGGTGATGTCGGCGTGCTGCTGCTCGCCGCTCACCGTTGTGCTTTCCCAGCTCTCTTGCTCAGTCTGAACTCCCCATGACGTGACCTGTTCTTCCCACCGGCTCCGAGCTCCTGGTATTTAATCCTTCAACCGGCTGCTACCACTACATCTCCTGTGTTGGATGTCATGTGGAGTTAGACTAAAAACTGGTTTAACTTGGTTGGCGATGATTTTAGGTTTAGCGAGTTTGAGGTTGTGACAACTCAAGTCAAGTATAGGGGGCCAAAACGGACTTCTCTCTTGCATCAAGAATGAGAAGAAGATGGTTCCTCTGCTAATGACCTAGAGTTTAGTTGGGAGTGTTTGCAGAGGTGGAAGACGGCGGAGATGCGATTTCGCCGGAGAGCGACGGGATGTAGGACCAGATAGTGACAGTTTCTCTTTTGGAGAATGATACGTATGTTTGACCGGAACCGGGAATGATATGTGTTTTTAGGAGGGGAAAGAAATGATGTGTTTCGAAACGACACGGTTGGTAAAAAGGACGTCGGGCGTTCGATCTCTCGGCCGGCTTCCCGTACGTACGTAAATAGCGCCTTTTTATTTCACGCGCGCCTCGATTGGGCCTCGTACGCACGCCGGCCCATGCGGGCGAGACCGCACGGTTCGCAGGTTCGATTAGTCCCACATCGCCTGTCGCGGGACGGCACCACCAGTTTATATACTGCGTTAGCTATCATGGTATCACCTCCACGGGTACAACAGACTGAGAAAAAAAAGAGGGCTTGGAGCCTAGAAAAGGAGAGAAAAGAGGCCTTAGAGCCCAAGAAAAAAAAAGGAAAGAGGAATCCAAGGAAAAAAAATAAAAGAGGCCTTAGTGCCCAAAGAGGCCAGAGCCGAAAAATCCCCAAGGCCGCGTGCCCACAACACAAAAAGAGAAAAAACAGTGTACCATGGAAGGTTGTGCTAGACATTAGCACATGGCTTTTTTATAGTTTTGAACCCTGTGTCTATGTTTTTTTTTATATATTTCAACTCTTATGTTCCTAAATATATAAGTCTTTTTAAAGATTTCACTATGGACTACATATGTATATAATATAAGAGCATTTCTTACACTAGTGTAGTCCAAAAACGCTCTTATGTTATGGGACGGAGGGAGTAGTAATTATTGCTGATAAGCTTTGCCTATTGTATTTCCACACCATTTTCTTTCCAACTAACGGTATCAACCTCTATGACCGGATCAAGGAGGACTTTATTGCATGACATTTGGATAGTCATGAAATTTCCAACTCTTGCATATAATATACTCCCTCCGTCCCATAATATAAAAGCATTTCTTACACTAGTGTAGTCCAAAAACGCGGATATTCATTTCTGAGCTCGGGCTCAGATGCTCCCGAAATCAGCATCATACACTCGCATTTAGACCTGTGCCATCAGCTGTGTTTTCCGTCCGTATATCATGTATGCTGAATTAAAAAAAGCCCAGACCTTACGCATTGAATGAGACGGAAGCTACAACTGTAGATGCGGATCAGGTAGGCCTCGAACGTCATTTTTCTGAGCCGATCTGAGCGTCTCCGTCCACGAAGTCAGTAATGTCCAACTGCACCAGCCCAGTCATAAATGAATACCACATGACTTATTATACAGCTAAAAAAAGGCACTTGCTTAACCTTAGTGTTTTCACATCAAAACTGTCCCAAGTACCAATCATGTTTTCAACCAAAAATACACAGGCATTAACAGCCACACACTCCTACGTTGACCAATGAAGTGACCAAAACAAGTGAAAAGGAAAAAAACTATGACACTCGCCACCAAGACGCCTTTTCCTCATGACTACGAGATTACCATGATAACATCCGGTGGTGTAAGTGGCTATGTTAGTACTGTTGTAAAATGAATCACAATCAATCTCATTTATAGTTCATTATAGGTACATCTCTACAGGCAGAACCATCTCACAGGTGGTGTGTGTGGCAAAGCTAGTAGTGCTGCAAAATGAATGAACATCAATCACATGTGCGCATCCATAGTCAGCCATATTTCCTACAGGATTTGACAGTGAACACTGCCATGAAGTGTCGTAAGACAAAGCTTAACAAAATCCATAAAAACAACACTGCCTTTTGGATAAGATTCTAGAACCTGAAATGAAATGTAACCTCAACGAAGGAAAATACACGATATGGTGACATCCACAACATATGACCTCCCAATAAAACTTGATTTTCCTTGGGGGAATGCTCCTGCCTCAGTCCCAAGCCTTACAGCTCCACAAATAAAATAACGGCACACTGGCCAACCAATCTTCAGCAAGATTGCCAAAAGAGTGACAGCGAGCAGTCCTTGCAAGGAAGCCGCAGTTCTACACACCGTCATTAGCAGATTCTTAAAAAGAAGTTCAACATATGGACCTTCTGCAAAATGGACATGGACATGTGAACTATACCACTACTAAGGCAACTAAAAAGCACAATAAATACGGTAGTACGGATATTATCGAGTACCGAACTATTTAGTTACTTTGTTGATAGCTGATTTAATACCGAATAAAAGCTGTTAGTTGCAGCTTAGTCCAAAGATAGGTCTCGGCATGAGATGATTTTGGATAACACAAGGAACAATTTTTTAATATATGAAATAATTTGCTTTATATGTATATCTTGTCTGAGCCAAAGCAGGTAAACTATTGAAGATACCAGAGTGAGAAACATTCATGGAAAAGATTGGCAATATCAATAAGCAGCAAAAACACTATGTTTAGTACTCCCTCCGTCCCAAAATAAGTGTCGGTGATTTAGTACAACTTAGTCAGAAGGTTGTTTCAGAGAAATTAATTCCACCAAAATTTAGAACAACTTGATGTGCATGAAGAACATTTAACACCTGAGCCACAAACTACTTTTGATGCCTAATTTAGTGGCAATTAATAATGCATATCGTCTGGGCAGCGGAAGTATAAGTGTGATGTAGCAAAGAATAGTCTAGCTGAAACTGAATCGTTTATTTAACAAGTGACATGGGAACCCTACCTTACATCATTAGTTCATTACTAAGCTTTTCATGTGAAGAAAAAACATCAGCAACTACCCAAAGAAATATAATACTTGCTCATATTGCTGCAGCAAAAATTACATACCAATGAGTTGATTCTGCAAGTAAATTTTGAATAGGAAGTGCTCATTCCCAGATATTCATGAGAGTCCAGGTGTGCAACGACAAAAATGGTGTTCGTATTCTTTCCACAAATTTATTTGTTGCCAAATTTCTGCAAGAGTGTTTTCAACCCAACTAAGGAGATGAATAAAAAAAGGCAAGAAGAATGTAGAAGTATTCTAATGTTTAGAGGCAAAGGTGAAGGGGTCGAAGCACGGAAAACCAAATTCAAGTATTTTTGTTACATAATTAGGACCAATGAATGGATATGAAAAACGTACTCTGAGACTTTGAGTGACTCTGGAGCAATGCTTCCACCTTCAGACCGAATCCCCACCATGAGAGGTGGCACACTTGCAGATGACTTCCAACGGAACCCAGCCCTGTACCTGTAGAAGATGGGAACTGTTTCAATTAGTAGTTTCATTAGGAAAACAAATGCAATGGTATACAACATTTGCATTGGCTACTTTCTGCAGACTTGAGATAAGTATCTTCCTTGACTCCAAAATTGCATTCATACAATGCATGGCCAAGAGGTTCATGGAACACTCCAATTGCTCCTGTAGCAGTCAACCGATGGATACTGAACTCCATAAGCTCCGTATACATAACACATAAATTAGTTCATAACTTTAAAATACATCATATGACCCCCCCCAATATTCTGCAAAATTATTTCTCATGGACATAAAACCGATCATTCACAATGAAATTCGCAGACCCAAATATGGATACATCTCACTACCATCACATTTCTTCAAATCTCAAAATCAAGTTTATGTTAATTCTCAATCTCCTTAATTTGTATTAAATCTATTCCTCAGCCCCCTTTATCACAGGACCTTGGTTTGAAGAAACCGATGCATAATACTTCAATAGGACAGCTGGGAACCAAAAGAAATTAAGGGAGAAGAAACCTTACAGGTGTAGGGGCACAAGGGGGTGAGGGACGGCTGGGAGGGGGCATCACGGGTTCAGATTCAATGTGAGGTGGAGTTCGTCTGGGATGGGCGCCGACAGTGTGCCCAGGAACGTGTCGGCGGCGTCCGAGGGTAACGCTGGGCAGCTGCAGGGACGGCTGAAGGCTGCAGTTGCCGACCACCTAATCTGGACGGGGCAAGGAAGTGCAGCAGGTGAAGGAGAAGCCGGAGCAGAGCGGGGCAACGGCGGAAAACCTAATAAAGCACAGGGACGCTCAACATCAAAACCAAACATGTGAAGACAAGAATCAGAATGCAGCAAAGGAAAATCTTGCAAGGGAATACCCGCGGATCGGCGACGAAGAACCCCGCTGGACAGCGCCCGCCGCCCGCCCGCCGGAAACCCTCCTTCCACAAACCATCACCAACAGACGCGACCTCTGAGAGAGAGCCTGAGAAGTGAATCCACAGCAGCCGACCAAGCGGCCTCCCCCGCCACCGTGACACACCGCCCCAGCCGATCTCCCTCGCTACCGCAACAGAGAACTCTCAGCGGCCCACAGGCATGCGCGCCACCCCATCTCACGCCCAGCGCCGCCGGCCCGCCGCCCACCTCACCCAAATCGCAAGGGAAAAAGAATACTGTCCTGTACACCTTATCTGATCCGCGGCTCGGGATAAATGACAACGTTCTGGTCCGCGTCCGCCGTTTCCCTAATACGATCTGGTCCCACCAAAGAGGTACTGTTCTATACTGTATATTCCCACATGGTAAAATCCTATTGGACGCTCGCGGCGTCGACTTGTCGTCGACTTGTCGAGGCTTCGCACAAAGAGCTAGTGAGAGCGATGCCGGCCCAGTTAGGAGATAGCGCTGGCGCTGCAGCTTCTGGTTTTGGGAACCTTCTGGAGGGTTCCTGAACGGTTTTGGGAACCTTCTAGAAGGTTCTTGAACCGCGTTTTCACTGGTTTTTTTCTGTTTGCTTTTTCTTTGTTGTTTTTCCTGTTTTTTTCTTTTCTTTCTTCGTTTTTCTGTTTCTTTATTTCATCTTTCAATTCCTTTTTCTTCTCTTTTTGTTTTCTTTTTGTTCACATTTCAAATTATGTTTGGGAGTTTAAAAAAATCTTCCCATTTCAAATTCGTGCTTCTAAATTTGTTCTCCATTTCAAAATTTGTTCTCAACATTAAAAAATTGTTCGTGCTTTAAAAAATTGTCCGCGCTTCTAAATTTGTTCTCCATTTCAAAATTTGTTCTCAACATTAAAAAATTGTTCGTGCTTTAAAAAATTGTCCGCGCTTCTAACTTTGTTCTCCATTTCAAAATTTGTTCTCCATTTCAAAAATTGTTCGTGCTTTCAAAAATTGTTCGCGCTTCCAAATTTGTTCTCCATTTCAAAATTTGTTCTCAACATTCAAAAATTGTTCGTGCTTTCAAAAATTGTTTGAGCTTCCAAATTTGTTCTCCATTTCAAAATTTGTTCTCAACATTCAAAAATTGTTCGTGCTTTCAAAAATTGTTCGAGCTTCCAAATTTGTTCTCCATTTCAAAATTTGTTCTCAACATTCAAAAATTGTTCGTGCTTTCAAAAATTGTTTGAGCTTCCAAATTTGTTCTCCATTTCAAAATTTGTTCTCAACATTCAAAAATTGTTCGTGCTTTCAAAAATTGTTCGAGCTTCCAAATTTGTTCTCCATTTCAAAATTTGTTCTCAACATTCAAAAATTGTTCGTGCTTTAAAAAATTGTTTGAGCTTCCAAATTTGTTCTCCATTTCAAAATTTGTTCTCAACATTCAAAAATTGTTCGTGCTTTCAAAAATTGTTCGAGCTTCCAAATTTGTTCTCCATTTCAAAATTTGTTCTCAACATTCAAAAATTGTTCGTGCTTTCAAAATTGTTCGTGATCGCTTCAGAAACTGTTCACCTTTTAATGTTTTATTCACAAAACCAAAAACATTTTGTTTGAAACAAAGTTCCCATTTCCGGAATTTGTTCACAAATACAAAAACTGTTCACATGTTTAAATTTTGTTTGCAAATGCAAAAATGTATGGGAATTTCAAAAAAATGTTCCAAATGTTGTTCACAGATTCAAAGCTGTTCAGGAATTTCGAAAATGCTTCATGTTATTCAAATTTGTATTTAATTTTTTGTTCCATTTTTTTTAACTTTTTTGAGTGTCCCAAATAATGTTTTCGTTTCAAAAAGTATTTCCTTTAAAAAAAATCTTGTTTGGCATTTTTGTAAAAAGTTTTAATCTACCACATATTATAGTTCATATATACCGGGCTGCCACTTTACGCACTAAATCTCAGTTATACAGTGGCTGTGGACGCTCTTTCATGGCGGGAGGACTTGTGTTCGATCCAACGCCCACAAGTTTTTATGGAATTTTGTGAATTTGTTTTTTTTGCTGCTTATGTTTGGTCTTTTTACGTTGGCGCTCCCACTCTTTCACAAATATCTAGCCTGGCGGAGTGGCTAGCGCATAGCGGGCGCATGTAGAGATCTCGGGTTCGATTCCAAAACTGGCGCCTTTTTTGGCATCTTTTTTCATTCAGCAATGGATGGACAGCGAATGGGCCAGCCCACGTGAACCGCATCCTGTGCAAAACGGCGACTTCTTGCCGCAATAAGCGGCCTATAGGAGGTCCCTCCCACACGACCCTTTTCTTCAGTTTCGCGTCAAACGCCACAGGCCCATTTATTCGGATCCCAAGGCCGAACTGGACCGCGACGATTTCAGGAGCAGCTGAGCTCGGGCACCGAATCGCCGCGTCCCCAAAAACGCTCTTATCAAGAAATAAGAGATGAAAGCTCCTACAAGCCTCCTCAGAGATCAGCGACTCTCGGCCGTCGGATCGGTTTGCTTGATGCGTTTTTGGGCGTCGGATCAAGATCTGGATGAACCCGGGTCGTTGGATCTAGGATGAACACTGCTGGAATGAATAGTAATGGCAGCAAAATGTAAATACCGTGCCCCACCGGGGTATTTTGGTCATTTTGCGTAGAGGCGTATAAAAACCAACACCTCCTGTGGACAGCTCCTCCCGACTTTCAGAAGATCCCGATCCTTTTCCTCGCAGCTCCCTCTCCTTCCCTCCCAACCCTAGCGCCGCTACCTAGCAGAGCCCCTGGGCCAGCCAGGCCACCTCCTCTCCTCCCGCTCCTCTCCGGCCCTGAGCTCGCCGCCATCGCAGACTCGGCCAGATCCGCTCCTCACGGCCATGAGCACTCACACATGACCCTCCTCGGGTAGGGTTTGGCCGCCTCCAACTCCCAAGACGTGAGCTCTCCTCTTCCTCGATTCATGCCCTCTCCTCTCCCCTTCTTCCTTCTCTCCCCGCCCCACTCGCTTATTTCTTCGACTCGGTGCAATAGCCACCATCCTCCCATGGACGAGGACGACCACCACGGCCCGCACATGGTCGAGCTCGCCGTCGTCTGCTCCGGTGCGGTGCTGGGCCAATGACCTCCGCTTCTCTTCTCCATGGACAAACTTCAAAAGGCAACAGCAAGCCATATCAAGGGAGGGGATTGAAGTCACCCCACTTCAAATCCCTGGGCGCCATCCACAAGAACCGTGGCCAGGACAAGGAGGCGGACATCTTGGCACTGTTTTTGGCGGAGGGCGACGCAGATTTGCGAGCCTTGTGGCGCAGGTAAAAATTCCTCACTCCTTTTTTCTCTTTTCGTGTCTTCTTCTTTCCCATGAGAATATGAGTATTTGTTGCTCTATCCTTAATTTGGGAGAGAGATAGCTAGAACTTGTTGAAGTGAGCATATGAATATTTGCTACCCCATCCCTCAATTTGGGAGAGAGATAGCTAGAACTTGATGAAGTGAATTATAAAGAGTAAATTGCTACAAGAGGGGAGGTATAGGCGCCTTGTTCTGAACCCAGGGAATTATCTAGAGTCCCATTCAAATTCCCAGGCATGTAACTCAATGATTCAACTCCAACTATATGGCACTATAGTCCCTTCTTTAGGTGATCTTCGGCTAGCTGCATGTTGGGATATCACTGCCTCCTAACGAGCTCCAGGCTTTAGTGTTTTATTTTGATGGACGAATGTGCATCTTCTCCGAGACAGAAAATTAGGGGGAGTGATAGCTCTTGGATAGTATAGCCATTATGATAGAATAATAAATAAAACTGTCGGTTAATGGCTTATTGCACTGGTCTTAATAATAGAATTTCAGCATTGTAAGAACACCCAAACATGCTCGTGGAAACACCCAAACATTCATATGAACAAGTACATTGGAATTGTTTATCTCAGTGCATCAGAATTGTTTCTTTGGTGTTGATCCTATATGAAAATATTGGATTGTGTAAATACTGCATCACGTAGTTTTTTTGTCGATAATTTTTTTTTGATGTATAAGCACTACCAAACTAAGAAATCTACTGCTCGCTCCAGTTTAGTTGTAGTTCTGGATCAGGCTTTTAATTGTTTCCTATTGCTTGTTATTTAACTGTTTTCGTATCTGGGCTACTAAAATTAGTCTACTTAAATTGTCTACTTAATTATTACAGGCCATTGCCTGAGTCCAGGAAAATTATGTAGGAAATTCCATGCAGACATGCTAAGCAGAAAGTGAATCTTTCTGTTGCAACTTTGTTTGCAAGTAATGATAGAGAATTGTTGTGCTGCAGAATGAAACAAATTTTTGTAAGCAATCTGCTATGCATAGGGTGCTTCTGCTCTATCCCAACATGAACAGAAACTTCACCCTCTCCTTGAACCTCCCCCTCTCATTACAAAATTGAAAAATTGGTCCATACAAAGAAGTGATCACCACGTTGAGCCATGGCAAATAGCTAAAATCAATCTAAATCATGAAATGGTATATTTTTTGATATCCTCGAAGTCGCCGAGGATCAGATTTGGTATCACATATATTTTGTGTGTCATCATTTATCAGTTCTAAAATTTTAAAATCGTGTCTAATCAGAGCTGAGTAAAAGCTAGCAATCTCAAGGATAGATGCCATTCTAGGTTTTGCCGGTTGCTTTTGTATATGCCATGTTTTGTTTCTTGGTTTGCCTTGTTTTATTTCTTGGTTTTTACTTTCTCCGTCCCATAATAGTCATGAAATTTCCAACTCTTACATATAATATACTCCCTCCGTCCCATAATATAAGAGCATTTCTTACACTAGTGTAGTCCAAAAATGCTCTTATATTATGGGATAGAGGAAGTAATAATTATAGCTGATAAAATTTGTCTATTGTATTTCCGCACCATTTTCTTCCAACTGGCGGCATCAACCTCTAACGCCGGATCGAGGAGGATTTTGATGCATGCCACTTGGATAATCATGGAATTTTCTCCATGGAAAACACGTATTGTTTGGCTCTAGAACACTATATGCACACTCTGGCGTGGGAGCTACAAGGCTTTTTTTATATAGTTTTCACCATGCGTCAATGTTTCTTATTTTCAGCTATTATGTGTATTTTTGCCGGACTCTTATATATAATGTGTAATTATTGTTCATAAACTATTTTATAGTATTTTCGCACAATTTTCTTTCTAAGAGCATCTATAATAAATGATGTAGATGCAAAAATAGCTAACTTTTGCATCTTCGAGGCTCCAAACCCCCTCTCTAACAGATGATGTAAATGCAAAAATAGCTCACTTTTGCATCTCTGAGGCTTCAAAGCCCCTCTCCAATAGATGATGTAGATGCAAAACAAAATTACATCTCCGCGTTCCGGAGATGTAAATGTAAAACACAACACTTCGAGATGCAAATTCGCATCTCCACCTCCAGGAGATGTAAAAATGGAGGTTGTCGCACTAACCGCCCAACTACCTTCATATCCTTTCCGCCCGACAGCCGGCTCTGCCGTCGACCAATTTGCCCAAAATCGACGCCGCCGCTGCCCGCCCCGCCGCGACTTTGCTTGCCTTGCTAGAGTAGTGACAGCTGTCCCATACATCCGCCAATTCGATTTCGGCCGCCGCGTCGAATCGAAGCTTCACCGGAGGTCCGGCTACCGTAATGGCTTCCACGGCACAGTCTCGCCTTCTTTTTTGTAGGGCTCTGGTTGTCTCCTCTGTCGAGCTGCCGCCGCCGCCCGCACAAGCCACTGCTGAACGGCTACCCGATCCGCAGCCGGCCGATTTCTTGAAAGTGCGTTATATCGACTAGAGGGGGGTGAATAGACGATTTTTATGAATTCTTCACTAAGGAATTTGCGGGAGAGGAAAATTCTAAGCGAAGAATGATGACCCACAAGTATAGGGGATCTATCGTAGTCCTTTCGATAAGTAAGAGTGTCGAACCCAACGAGGAGCAGAAGGAAATGATAAGCGGTTTTCAGTAAGGTATTCTATGCAAGTACTGAAATAAGTGGTAACAGATAGTTTTGTGATAGCATAATTTGTAACGAGCAACAAGTAACAAAAATAAATAAAGTGCAGCAAGGTGGCCCAATCCTTTTTGTAGCAAAGGACAAGCCTGGACAAACTCTTATATAAGGAAAAGCGCTCCCGAGGACACATGGGAATATCGTCGAGCTAGTTTTCATCACGTTCATATGATTCGCGTTCGATACTTCGATAATTTGATATGTGGGTGGACCGGTGCTTGGGTGCTGTTCTTACTTGAACAAACATCCCACTTATGATTAAACTCTATTGCAAGCATCCGCAACTACAACAAAAGTATTAAGGTAAACCTAACCATAGCATGAAACATATGGATCCAAATCAGCCCCTGACGAAGCAACGCATAAACTAAGGTTTAAGATTCTGTCAATCTAGCAACCCATCATCTACTTATTACTTCCCAATGCCTTCCTCTAGGCCCAAATAATGGTGAAGTGTTATGTAGTCAACGTTCACATAACACCACACATACATCTCATCAAAATATCGATCGAATACCAAATTCACATGACTACTAATAGCAAGACTTCTCTCATGTCCTCAGGAACAAACTTCATGTTCATAATCTGTAACGCCCTCGATGCGGCTATATCTCCCACGTGTCGAAGCACGACTTAGAGGCATAACCGCATTGAAAGCAATGTCGCAAGTGAGGTAATCTTCACACAACCCATGTAATACATAAGGGAAAGAGATACATAGTTGGCTTACAGTCGCCACTTCACACAATACATAGATAAACATCCATCATTCAGATTACACTCAAGGTCCGACTACGGAACCAAAATAAAAGAAGATACCCCAAATGCTACACAGATCCCCGATCGTCCCAACTGGCTCCACTATCGATCATCGTGAAAAGACACATAGTAACGACCACGTTCCTCATCGAACTCCCACTTGAGCTCGGTTGCGTCACCTGACCGCATCGTCGACACTGCAACTGTTTTGGTAGAATCTGTGAGTCACGGGGACTCAGCAATCTCACACCCGCGAGATCAAGACTATTTAAGCTTATAGGAAGGACAAAGTAGTGAGGTGGAGCTGCAGCAAGCGACTAGCATATATGGTGGCTACATCGCAAAAGAGAGCGAGAAGAGAAGCAAGGCACGGACGTGAAGCTAGTAGCGATCAAGAAGTGATCTGAACTACTTACGCCAAACATAACTCCAACACGTGTTCACCTCCGGACCTCCGAGAAGAGACCATCACGGTTACACACGGTTGATGTGTATTTTAATTGAGGTCAACTTCGGTTTTCTACAACCGGGCATTAACAAATTCCGTCGCCTCATAACCGCGGCACGGCTTTGAAAGATAATACCTGCAGGGTGTCCCAACTTAGCCCACTATAAGCTCTCACGGTCAACGAAGGATATTCCTTCTACCGGAAGACCCGATCAATCTCGAATCCCGGACTACAAGACATTTCGACAGCAATAAAACAAGACCAGCAAGACCGCCCGACCGTGCCGACAAATCCCGATAGGAGCTGCACATATCTCGTTCTCGTGGCACACCGGATAAGCTAAGCGTCATGTGCAACCGACGTAATCCAAGTTGCCAAGGAATGGTCCCGACGGTGTCTAGTTTGGACCAACGCTCAAGGAGCACCGCCCGGGGTTAAATAAAGATGACCCTCGGGCTCGCGAAAACCCGGGGAAAAAGGCTTAGGTGGCAAATGGTAAAACCAAAGTTGGGCCTTCTTTGGAGGAGTCTTATTCAAAGCGAACTGTCAAGGGGTCCCATAAATCACCCAACCGTAAGGAACGCGAAACCAAGGAACATAATCCCGGTATGACGGAAACTAGGGTGGCAAGAGTGGAACAAAACACTGCATAAGGCCGAGCCTTCCACCCTTTACCAAGTATATAGATGCATTAATTATAGCAGATATATTGTGATATCCCCAACAAGTAAACATGTTCCAACAAGGAACAACATCTCCATGTTCCAACAAGGAACAAACTTGACTTCACCGCAACTAGCAACGCTATAAGAGGGCCGAGCAAAGCGGTAACATAGCCAATCAACGGTTTGCTAGGAAAGGATGGTTAGGGGCTGACATGGCAATATGGGTGGCATGATAAGCAAGTTATAGGCATCGCAGCATAGGCATAGCAAAAGAGCGAGCATCTAGCATAGCAAAGATAGAAGTGATTTCGAGGGTATGGTCATCTTGCTCGCAATGTTCTCGAGTTGTCGAAAGCTTGATCCTCGTAAGCGTTCTCAACAGGTTCCTCGCTCACGCACTCGCCTCCGGCTCTACCCAAAGCAAGAACACAAACAAAGGAACCACAATAAATCACGGTGCAATGCACAAGAAACATGATGCAAAACATGACATGATATGCGAGATGTGATATGCAATGTGTATGCGCGCGCTCGGAAGGAAAATGATAAACCAGGCATCAACTTGGCAAACCAAGTATGCCGCTGAAAGATGAGATGATTTCGTTGAAATCGATATAAAGATCACCGAATCGGATGCACGGTTTGCAAATGACAAGCAAAACAAGAATGGCACAAATCTGCCATTAACAGCATGATACCACTTAGCAAGCAACAAGAAATTAAGCTACTGCACCCAAACGTACCAACAAAGCATATGGCAGTGATCTACTCAGGATGCTTGACAAAAGATGAACACTGAGCTACGGCTAATTCACAACATAACAGGTCCAAACAAGCATGGCAAAAGTGCAAAACATATCAGCTTCACAGACTTGGTGAAATTACTGAACATGGCAAAAACAGCATCAGGTAGCAATGTTCAGAGCAAGAAAACAACATGCTACAGGAACTTATAATAGCAAAACAAGGCATGGCATGAATCTACTCAAATCATAGAACAAAAGTCCCTTACTGACCATAAGCCAAAAAGGATCAGAAAATATAGTAACACGCATGTCAATATCGCAAGTTTCGTTAACAGATTCAGCAACAGGGCATGTCAAAAACAGATAACAAGTAGGCATGTTTAAGAGCTCAAAGCACTCATTACAGAGCCTTTCATGATAAACTAAGCATACATACATCAATAAGACATGTCATAGAAGATATACACGGCAAGAACAACATCATAGCATACACGGATCAACCACAACAACCTTGGCAAAATTGAATAACATGTAAACAATCTGCCAGGAAACATTTTATAGCAAAAGTAGAGCTTGATTGACTCAAGCTATGGCACTCCATAATTGCAAAAAAAGGCAAGGATGGATAGAGCATAACCATATGTTCAAAACATCCTTACTGAAGTATCTCAAAATATGCATGGATCTTTCGGTAGCATCAAGTGAACATGGCATGAAAATATCAGCAGAACAGGGCTGGAAACAGCAACATCAGGAAGCCTAGTTTGCATGCTTGTGCTAGTCACCACATAGATCACAAAAATACATGGCATACACCCCTGGAAAGATGGCATGGCATATTACAAAACACATGTAGGACTCAAATTCTGTGGTGCACACATCAATCATAGCAAAATAACAAAGTGCATGTTCGTTAAGAAACGAAACTAACATCATATAGCCCTCTTCCAACAGCATTTCGGGCATCAAGATGAGCTCAAATGAAAATGATGCAATGAGATGAAATGATCTACTCATCGAGACGAACATTTTGACATATTACACGCACTAAACGGAGCTACAGGTGCAAAGTTATGATCGTTGAAAATGCCACAAATTAATCACCGAAATAAAACTTAGACGAAATTTGGGGGAAAGTCAACCCCTCGGGATCTCAGATCCGCCCGATGGATCGGGCGAGGCGGGCGCTGCTCGCGGAGCCGGGCCGGCCGGCGAGGTCCGGCGGCGGCGGGTCGGGCGCCGGTGGTCGGAGCGGGCGGCGAGCCCTCAAGCGGCCGGGCGAGGCGGCGGCTCGGGCGCCGGTGGCTGAGAGAGGCGTTTGGTGGTGACCGGCGCCGGGCGGCGCTGGGGAGGCGCGCCGGGCGCGGTGGAGGACGGATGGCGGGCGCGGCATGGCGGGCGGCGCTGGGCGGCAAGTGGACACATCGGCGTGCAAGGCTGAGGGTGGTCAAGGCGCGCGGATTTCGTCCGGCCGGACCGGACGTGTCCGGGGGCGCGAGGTAGGGGAAGGCTAGGGTTTGTACCGTGATTTGGAATGGGGGGTGTTTAAATAGGCATAGAGGGAGATAGGAGAGTCCAAATGAGGTGCGGTTTTCGCCCACATGATCGTGATCGAACGACGAAGAGCATGAAAGTGACTTAGATGGGTTATTGGACTATTTTGAAAGGGTGTTGGGCTGCAACTTAAAGAGGCCTTTGCGAGAGTGCGGTTAACCGTTGGAGTACCAAACGAGCTCCAAATGACCCGAAACTTGACAGGTGGTCTATCGGTGGTATACCAAGGCCACTTGACAAACCTCGGTCCATTCCGAGAAAGTTTAGTACCCGCTCACGGAAAAACGTAAAAGGGGACGCCGGGGGACATAGGAGTGCCGGATTGCAAAACGGACAACGGGAAAAATGCTCGGAATCATGAGACGAACACGTATGCAAATGAGATGCACATGATGACATGATATGAAAATGCATGACATGGACAAAATGCAAAAACGAAAGACAAAAACCCAACCACGGAGGGAATATCATATCACAATGCCGAAAATGGCAAGAGTTGGAGTTACAAATATGGAAAGTTACATCCGGGGTGTTACATAATCAAAGGGGTATTAATATTCATAAAGGATATGAACATATGATCTTCCACCAAATAAACCAACTAGCATCAACTACAAGGAGTAATCAATACTACTAGCAACCTACTAGTACCAATCTCGGACTTGGAGACAAGAACTGAATACAAGAGATGAACTAGGGTTTTGAGAGGAGATGGTGCTGGTGAAGATGTTGATGGATATTGCCCTCTCCCGATGAGAGGAGCGTTGGTGATGATGATGACGATGATTTCCCCCCGAGGGAAGTGTCCCAGAGAACAGCTCTGCCGGAGCCCTAGATTGGTTCCCCAAGGTTCCGCCTCGTGGCGGCGGAATTTCGTCCCAAAGGTTGCTTCGATTTTTCTCTCGATTTAAAGACCTCATATAGCGAAGATGGGCATCGGAGGGCCACCAGGGGGCCACGAGGTAGGGGCGCGCCTAGGAGGGGCGCGCCCCACCCTCGTGGACAGGTGTGGGCCCCGGCCTTCATCTTTGGCGAGGATTTTATTATTTATTGTAAGATATTCCGTGGAGTTTCAGGACTTTTGGAGTTGTGCAGAATATGTCTCTAATATTTGCTCCTTTTCCAGCCCAGAATTCCAGCTACCGTCATTCTCCCTCCTTATGCAAACCTTGTAAAATAAGAGAGAATAGGCATAAGTATTGTGACATAACGTGTAATAACAGCCCATAATGCAATAAATATCGATATAAAAGCATGATGTAAAATGGACGTATCAACTCCCTCAAGCTTAGACCTCGCTTGTCCTCAAGAGAAAGCCGATAACGATGAATATGTCCCCATGTTTAGAGGTAGAGGCGTCGATAAAAATGAAATACGGACATGAAGGCATCATGATTATTCTCATAACAACAACATAAATTGGTATTGTCATATGATTTCTTATGTTCGAGTAATAATCTATTCACAATGCAGAGTATGAATCATAAACTTTATTGAGAACCAACAAACTATAATCTCCGTCATTGAAGCAATTGCAATTTATCATAACATCGGAAAGAGTCTATGTCCGAGCTTAATAGCAAGTCCACATACTCAACTATAATTTAGTCCTTCATAATTGCTAACACTCACGCGATACTTGTGGTTACGGAGTTTTATTCGGACACAGAGAAAAATAGGGGCTTATAGTTTCGCCTCCCAACCTTTTACCTCAAGGGTAATGTCAACAATAATAACTCGTGCCTCCTACATCCAATTAGATATATCAATGAGGATCTTTCCAACACACTGTGCTTGCCAAAGGATAAAATGAAAAAGGGAAAGGTGAAGATCACCTTGACTCTTGCATAAGGTAGAGGATAATAATAAAAGATAGGCCCTTCGCAGAGGGAAGCAGAGGTTGCCATGCGCTTTTATGGTTTGATGCACAAAATCTTAATGCGAAAGAACGTCACTTTATATTGCCCCTTGTGATATGTGAAGGAAATATGCCCTAGAGGCAATAATAAAGTTATTATTTATTTCCTCATATCATGATAAATGTTTATTATTCATGCTAGAATTGTATTACCCGGAAACATGATACATGTGTGAATACATAGACAAACATAATGTCACTAGTGTGCCTCTACTTGACTAGCTCATTAATCAAAGATGGTTATGTTTCCTAACCATAGACATGTGTTGTCATTTGATTAACGGGATCACATCATTAGGAGAATGATGTGATTGACTTGACCCATTCCGTTAGCCTAGCACTTGATCATTTAATATGTTGCTATTGCTTTCTTCATGACTTATACAAAGTTCCTACAACTATGAGATTATGCAACTCCCGTTTACCGGAGGAACACTTTATGTGCTACCAAACGTCACTACGAATCGGGTGATTATAAAGGAGCTCTACAGTGTCTCGAAGGTACATGTTGAGTTGGCGATTTCGAGATTAGGATTTTCACTCCGATTGTCGGAGAGGTATCTCCGCCCTCTCAAGAATGCACATCACTATAAGCCTTGCAAGCAATGTAGCTAATGAGTTAGTTACGAATGATGCATTACGTAACGAGTAAAGAGACTTGCCGGTAACGAGATTGAACTAGGTATTGGATACCGACGATCGAATCTCGGCAAGTAACATACCGATGACAAAAGGAACAACGATGTTGTTATGCGGTTTGACCGATAAAGATCTTCGAGAATATGTAGGAGCCAATATGAGCATCCAGCTCCGCTATTGGTTATTGACCGAAAACAGTTCTAGGTCATGTCTACATAGTTCTCGAACCCGTAGGGTCCGCACGCTTAACGTTACGATGATAGTTTTATTATGAGTTTAAAAGTTTTGATGTACCGAAGGTTGTTCGGAGTCCAGGATGTGATCACGGACATGACGAGGAGTCTCAAATGGTCGAGACATAAAGATTGATATATTGACGACTATTTTCGGACACCGGAAGTGTTCCGGTGATTTGGAGAAAACGAAGTCTTGAGGGGTCACCGAACCCCTCGGGAAGTATTGGGCCTTAGTGGGCCTGAGGGGAGAGAGGGCAGCAGCCCAGGAGGTGGCGCCCCTCCCATGGGGAGTCCGACTAGACTAGGGGGGGCGCGCCCCTCTTCCCTCTCCTCTCTCTCTTTCCTTCCCCTTCCTCCTTCCTAGTTGGACTAGGAAAGGGAGTCCTACTCCCACTAGGAGGAGGGCCCTCCTTGGCGCGCCCCTAGGGCCGGCCGGCCTCCCCTTGCTCCTTTATATATGGGGAAGGGGCACCTCTAGACACACAAGTTGATCTTCGTGATCGTTCCTTCAGCTGCGTGTGCGGTGCCCCTCCACCATATTCCACCTCGGTCATATCGCTGCGGTGCTTAGGCGAAGCCTGCGCCGGTAGAACATCATCACCGTACCACGCCGTCAGGTCGACGGAACTCATCCCCGACACACTGCTGGATCGGAGTCCGGGGATCGTCATCGAGCTGAACGTGTGCTGAACTCAGAGGTGCCGTACGTCCGGTACTTTGATCGGTCGGATTGTGAAGACGTACGACTACATCAACCGCGTTGTCATAACGCTTCCGCTTTCGGTCTACGAGGGTACGTGGACAACACTCTTCCCTCTCGTTGCTATGCATCACCATGATCTTGAGTGTGCGTAGGAATTTTTTTGAAATTATTACGTTCCCCAACAGTGGCATCCGAGCCAGGTTTTATGCGTAGATGTTATATGCACAAGCGAACACATGTGAGTTGTGGGCGATACAAGTCATACTACTTACCAGCATGTCATACTTTGGTTCGGCGGTATTGTTGGATGAAGAGGCCCAGACTGACATTACGCGTATGCTTACGCGAGACTGGTTCTACCGACGTGCTTTGCACACAGGTGGCTGGCGGGTGTTTGTTTCTCCAACTTTAGTTGAACTGAGTGTGGCTACGCCCGGTCCTTGCGAAGGTTAAAACAGCACTAACTTGACGAACTATCGTTGTGGTTTTGATGCGTAGGTAAGAACGGTTCTTGCTAAGCCCGTAGGAGCCACGTAAAACTTGCAACAACAAAGTAGAGGACGTCTAACTTGTTTTTGCAGGCATGTTGTGATGTGATATGGTCAAGACCTGATTCTATATTTTATTGTATGAGATGATCATGTTTTGTAACCGAGTTATCGACAATCGGCAGGAGCCATATGGTTGTCGCTTATTGTATGCAATGCAATCGCATCTGTAATGCTTTACTTTATCACTAAGCGGTAGCGATAGTCGAGAAGCATAAGTTTGGCGAGACGACAACGATGCTACGATGGAGATCAAGGTGTCGCTACGGTGACGATGGTGATCACAACGGCGCTCGGAGATGGAGATCACAAGCACAAGACGATGATGGCCATATCATATCACTTATATTGATTGCATGTGATGTTTATCCTTTATGCATCTTATCTTGCTTTGATTGATGTAGCATTTTAAGATGATCTCTCACTAATTATCAAGAAGTGTTCTCCCGAGTATGCACCGTTAGAAAGTTCTTCGTGCCGATACACCACGTGATGATCGGGTGTGATAGGCTCTACGCTCAAATACAACGGTGCAAAACAGTTGCACACGCCGAATACTCAGTTACACTTGACGAGCCTAGCATATACAGATATGGCCTCGAACACGGAGACCGAAGGTCGAGCGTGAATCATATAGTAGATATGATCAACATAGTGATGTTCACCATTGAAACTAATCCATCTCACGTGATGATCGGACATGGTTTAGTTGATTTGGATCACGTGATCACTTAGATGACTAGAGAGATGTCTGTCTAAGTGGGAGTTCTTAAGTAATATGATTAATTGAACTTAAATTTATCATGAACTTAGTACCTGATAGTATTTTGCCTGTCTATGTTTATCGTGATGTTGTTCCGTTGAATTTTAATGTGTTCCTTGAGAAAGCTAAGTTGAAAGATGATGGTAGCAATTACACGGACTGGGTCCGAATCTCGAGGATTATCCCATTGTTGCACGTAAGAATTACGCCCCGAAGCACCGCTGGGTGCCGAACTGCTGCAGATGCAACTGACGATGTTAAGAACGTCTGGCAGAGCAAAGTTGATGACTACTTGATAGTTCAGTGTGCCATGCTTTACGGTTTAGAACCGGGTCTTCAACGACGTTTTGAATGTCATGGAGCATATGAGATGTTCCAAGAGTTGAAGTTAATATTTCAAGCAAATGCCCGGATTGAGAGATATGAAGTCTCCAATAAGTTTTATAGCTGTAAGATGGAGGAGAATAGTTCACAAGGAACATATACTCAAAATGTCGGGTATAATAATCACTTGATTCAACCGGGAGTTAATCTTCCGATGATAGTGTCATTGATGAATTCTTCAATCATCGCCACCAAGCTACAAGAGCTTCGTGATGAACTATAATATGCAAGGGATGGACAAGACTATTCCCGAGCTCTTCGCGATGCTAAAGGCTCATGGAGGTAGAAATCAAGAAGGAGCATCAAGTGTTGATGGTCAAGAAGACCACCAGTTTCAAGAAGAAGGGCAAAGGGAAGAAGAAGGAACTTCAAAAGAACAGCAAGCAAGTTGTCGCTCAGAGAAGAAACCCAAGTATGGACCTAAGCCTGAAATCGAGTGCTTCTCGCAAGCGATCGACATCGGAAGCGGAACTGCCCCAAGTATTTGGCGGATAAGAAGGATGGCAAGGTGAACAAAGGTATATGTGATATACATGTTATTGATGTGTACCTTACTAATGCTCGCAGAGCACTGGTATTTGATATCTGGTTCATTGCTAATATTTGCAACTCAAACAGGACTACCGATTGCTTAAGATTGGCTAAGGACAAGGTGACGACGCGCGTGGGAAATGGTTCCAAAGTCGATGTGATCGCGGTCGGCATGCTACCTCTACATCTACCATCGGGATTAGTTTTAGACCTAAATAATTGTTATTTGGTGCCAGCGTTGAGCATGAACATTATATCTGGATCTTGTTTGATGCGAGACGGATATTCATTTAAATCAGAGAATAATGGTTGTTCTATTTATATGAGTAATATCTTTTATGGTCATGCACCCTTGAAGAGTGGTCTATTTTTATTGAATCTCGATAGTAGTGATACACATATTCACAATGTTGAAGCCAAAAGATGCAGAGTTGATAATGATAGTGCAACTTATTTGTGGCACTGCCGTTTAGGTCATATCGGTGTAAAGCGCATGAAGAAACTCCATTCTGATGGACTTTTGGAATCACTTGGTACTTGCAAACCGTGCCTCATGGGCAAGATGACTAAAACGCCGTTCTCCGGAACTATGGAGCGAGCAACTGATTTATTGGAAATCATACATATTGATGTATGTGGTCCAATGAATATTGAGGCTCGCGGCGAGTATCGTCATTTTCTCATCTTCACAGATGATTTGAGCAGATATGGGTATATCTACTTGATGAAACACAAGTCTGAAACATTTAAAAAGTTCAAAGAATTTCAGAGTGAAGTGGAAAATCATCGTAACAAGAAAATAAAATTTCTACGATCGGATCGTGGAGGAGAATATTTGAGTTACGAGTTTGGTTTACATTTGAAACAATGCGAAATAGTTTCGCAACTCACGCCACCCGGAACACCACAATGAAATGGTGTGTCCGAACGTCGTAATCGTACTTTACAAGATATGGTGCGATTTATGATGTCTCTTACTGATTTACCGCTATCGTTTTGGGGTTATGCTTTAGAGACGGCTGCATTCACATTAAATAGGGCACCATCAAAATTTGTTGAGACGACGCCTTATGAACTGTGGTTTGGCAAGAAACCAAAGTTGTCGTTTCTTAAAGTTTGGGGCTGCGATGCTTATGTGAAGAAACTTCAACCAGGTAAGCTCGAACCCAAATCGAAGAAATGTGTCTTCATAGGATACCCAAAAGAGACTATTGGGTACACCTTCTATTACAGATCTGAGGGCAAGATTTTTTTTGCTAAATTCGGATCCTTTCCAGAGAAGGAGTTTCTCTCGAAAGAAGTGAGTGGGAGGAAAGTAGAACTTGATGAGGTAATCAGTACTGCTCCCTTATTGAAAGTAGTTCATCACAAGAACCGGTTCTCGTGACAACTACACCAATCAGTGAGGAAGCTAATGATACCGATCATGAAACTTCGATCAAGTTACTATCGAACTTTGTAGGTCTACAGAGTAAGATCCGCACTGAGTGGTACGGTAATCCTATTCGGAAGTCATGTTACTTGACCATGGCGAACCTACGAACTATGAGGAAGCGATGATGAGCCCAGATTCGCAAAATGGCTTGAGGCCATGAAATCTGAGATGGGATCCATGTATGAGAACAAAGTATGGACTTTGGTTGACTTGCCCGATGATCGGCAAGCCATAGAAAATAAATGGATCTTCAAGAAGAAGACTGACGCTGATGGTAATATAACTGTCTAGAAAGCTCGACTTGTTGCAAAAGGTTTTCGACAAGTTCAAGGGGTTGACTACGATGAGAGTTTCTCACCCGTAGCGATGCTTAAGTCTGTCTGAATCATGTTAGCAATTGCCGCATTTTATGATTATGAAATTTGGCAAATGGATGTCAAAACTGTATTCCTGAATGGATTTCTGGAAGAAGAGTTGTATATGATGCAACCGGAAGGTTTTGTCGATCCAAAAGGTGCTAACAAAGTGTGCAAGCTCCAGCGATCCATTTATGGACTGGTGCAAGCCTCTCGGAGTTGGAATAATCGCTTTGATATTGTGATCAAAGCATATGGTTTTATACAGACTTTTGGAGAAGCCTTTGATTTACAAAAAAGTGAGTGGGAGCTCAGAGCATTTCGATATTATATGTAGATGACATATTGTTAATTGGAAATGATATAGAATTTCTGGATGGCATAAAGGCATACTTGAATAAAGGTTTTCAATGAAAGACCTCGGTGAAGCTGCTTACATATTGGGCATCAAGATCTATAGAGATAGATCAAGACGCTTAATTGACTTTCACAAAGCACATACCTTGATAAAGTTTTGAAAAAGTTCAAATGGATCGTGCAAAGAAAGGGTTCTTGCTGTATTACAAGGTGTGAAGTTGAGTCGACTCAATGCCCGACCACAGCAGAAGATAAAGAGAAAATGAAAGATGTTCCTATGCTTCAGCCATAGGCTCTATCATGTATGCAATGCTGTGTACGGACCGACGATGCTTAGCAATAAGCTTGGCGGTAGGTACCAAAGTAATCCAGGAGTGGATCACTGGACAGCGGTCAAGAACATCCTGAAATACCTGAAAAGGACTAAGGATATGTTTCTCATTTATGGAGGTGACAAAGAGCTAGTCATAAATGGTTATGTCGATGCAAGCTTTGACACTGATCCGGATGATTCTAAATCGCAAACCGGATACGTGTTTTTATTAAACGGTGGAGCTGTAAGTTGGTGCAGTTCTAAACAAAGCGTCGTGGCGGGATCTATAAGCGAAGCGGAGTACATAGTTGCTTCAGAAGCAGCAAATAAAGGAGTTTGGATGAAGGAGTTCATTTCCGATCTAGGTGTCATACCTAGTGCATTGCGACCAATGAAGATCTTCTGTGACAATACTGGTGCAATTGCCTTGGCAAAGGAATCCAGATTTCACAAGAGGACCAAGCACATCAAGAGACACTTCAATTCCATCTGGGACCAAGTCCAGGTGGGAGACATAGAGATTTGCAAGATACATACGGATCTGAATGTTGCGACCGCTGACTAAGCCTCTTCCACGAGCAAAACATGATCAGCACCAAGACTCCATGGGTGTTAGAATCATTATTGTGTAATCTAGATTATTGACTCTAGTGCAAGTGGGAGATCAAGGAAATATGCCCTAGAGGCAATAATAAAGTTATTATTTATTTCCTCATATCATGATAAATTTTATTATTCATGCTAGAATTGTATTACCCGGAAACATGATACATGTGTGAATACATAGACAAACATAATGTCACTAGTGTGCTCAGACTTGACTAGCTCATTAATCAAAGATGGTTATGTTTCCTAACCATAGACATGTGTTGTCATTTGATTAACGGATCACATCATTAGGATAATGATGTGATTGACTTGACCCATTCCGTTAGCCTAGCACTTGATCGCTTACTATGTTGCTATTGCTTTCTTCATGACTTATACTGAAGTTCCTACAACTATGAGATTATGCAACTCCGCTTATCGGAGGAACACTTTGTGTGCTACCAAACGTCACAACGAATCGGGTGATTATAAAGGAGCTCTACAGTGTCTCGAAGGTACATGTTGAGTTGGCGATTTTGAGATTAGGATTTGTCACTCCGATTGTCGAAGAGGTATCTCGGGCCCTCTCAAGAATGCACATCACTATAAGCCTTGCAAGCAATGTATCTAATGAGTTAGTTACGGAATGATGCATTACGTAACGAGTAAAGAGACTTGCCGGTAACGAGATTGAACTAGGTATTGGATACCGACGATCGAATCTCGGGCAAGTAACATACCGATGACAAAAGGAACAACGTATGTCGTTATGCGGTTTGACCGATAAAGATCTTCGTAGAATATGTAGGAGCCAATATGAGCATCCAGGTTCCGCTATTGGTTATTGACCGGAAACAGTTCTAGGTCATGTCTACATAGTTCTCAAACCCGTAGGGTCCGCACGCTTAACGTTACGATGACAGTTTTATTATGAGTTTATAAGTTTTGATGTACCGAAGGTTGTTCGGAGTCTAGGATGTGATCACGGACATGAAAAGGAGTCTCGAAATGGTCGAGGCATAAATATTGATATATTGGACGACTATATTCGGACAACGAAAGTGTTCCGGGTGATTTCAGAGAAAACCGGAGTGCCGGAGGGGTTACCGGAACCCCCCGGGGAAGTATTGGGCCTTAGTGGGCCTGAGGGGAGAGAGATGGCAGCAGCCCAGGAGGTGGCGCCCCCCCTCCCATGGGGAGTCCGAATTAGACTAGGGGAGGGGGGCATGGCCCCTCTTTTCCTCTCCCTCTCCCTCTCTTTCCTTCCCCCTTCCTCCTTCCTAGTTGGACTAGGAAAGGGGAGTCCTACTCCCACTAGGAGGAGGACTCCCCCCTCCTTGGCGTGCCCCTAGGGCCGGCCGGCCTCCCCCCTTGATCCTTTATATACGGGGGCAGGGGGGCACCTCTAGACACACAAGTTGATCTTCGTGATCGTTCCTTAGCCGTGTGCGGTGCCCCACTCCACCATATTCCACCTCGGTCATATCGTTGCGGTGCTTAGGTGAAGCCCTGCGTTGGTAGAACATCATCACCGTCACCACGCCGTCGTGCTGACGGAACTCATCCCCGACACACTGCTGGATCGGAGTCCGAGGATCGTCATCGAGCTGAACGTATGCTGAACTCGGAGGTGCCGTACGTTCGGTACTTGGATCGGTCGGATCGTGAAGATGTACGACTACATCAACCGCGTTGTCATAACGATTCCGCTTTCGATCTACGAGGGCACGTGGACAACACTCTTCCCTCTCGTTGCTATGCATCACCATGATCTTGAGTGTGCGTAGGAATTTTTTTGAAATTATTACGTTCCCCGACAATATGAACCTTTATTATGCAGTCCGTCGTTTTTATTACTTCCACATCACAAGATCGTATAAAGCTTATTTCTCCCACACCAATCAATCATACATATTTAGAGAAATTTTTATTGCTTTGCACCGATGACAACTTACTTGAAGGATCTTACTCAATCCATAGGTAGGTATGGTGGACTCTCATGGCAAAACTGGTTTAAGGGTTTTTGGAAGCACAAGTAGTGTCTCTACTTGGTGCTGAGAATTTGGCTAGCATGAGGGGGAAAGGCAAGCTCAACATGTTGGGAGATCCATGACCATATACTTTATCTCAGATATAAGAAAGCATAACTCATTACGTTGTCTTCCTTGTCCAACATCAACTCTTTAGCATGTCATATTTTAATGAGTGCTCACAATCACAAAAGATGTCAATAATAGTATATCTATATGTGAAACCTCTCTTCCCTTATTACTTCCTATTAATTGGAACGATCACCAAAGCTATGTTTGTCAACTCCCAACAAATTTTAATCATCATACTCTTTCTATGTGAAGTCATTACTCTCAATGAGATCAATATGAACTCTTTGTTTCTTTTCTTTCTTTTTCTTTCTTTTATTCACTCAAGATCATGACAAAATAATCAATCCCTTGACTCAACACTAATCTTTATTATATAGCTCACGGACTCGATTACACAGAGAGATCATAAAGCAAAACTCAAAACTAGATCATGCCATAAACTTTATTCTACTAGATCAAGATACTACTAATAGGATCGAACCAAAAAAATGGTAAAGATAGAAGATGTGATACGATACCGGGGCATCTCCCCAAGCTTGGCAGTTGCCAAGGGGAGTGCCCATACCCATGTGATTATGTCTCCTTTGTTGGTGAAGAAGGTGGATGTGTTATCAATGATGCGGGCTTGTCGTCCATCTTCCAAGGCATGGGCTCACCATCATAGAAGGACGATCGAGTCTCCGAAATCCTCAAATCTGCAGCCACACTCATCCTTTTGAATCTATATTCATACTCACGGTTTTGATTTTGCAGGTCATAGATTTGGGCTTGAAGGTGCTCGATCTTCTCATGAAGCTTGAAGATGGCCTCCCCGATATTGTCGGCATCTGCCTTGTGATTACTAGTGAACTCCGCGATCATCATATGGTTGGAGTTGAGTCCACGTTCCACCATCCCTTGACACTTGAAAACTTGTTGCTCCACTGCTTCGAGCCTCGTCTCCACGCTTCCGGTTCCTTTTGGTCCCTCTTCATCGCGGATGTGCAGCAACCCATCACGCAACTCAATGGTTTGAGGGTGTCGCAGCACCTCCGCGAGGTAAGGGTTGATGACCTTCTCGAAGAACTTGTCCTTGGAAGCACTTGGGGACGTCATGATAATCCAGATCTGTCAGAAAAACAACTCGAAACAAGAACAGAGGAGATTTGTGTGATACAGGAGTCAAAACCTTCGGGAGAATATATAATGAATTTTTACTGACCAAAATACGTATCGTGCAAGAAAACGGAGTCCGGAAGGCACACGAGGTGCCCACGAGGTAGGGGGGCGCGCCCAAGGGGTAGGGCGCGCCCTCCACCCTTATGGGGCCCTCGTGTCCTTCCCGGACTGCTACTTATTTTTCTATTTTTCTAAATATTCCAAAACAGAGAAATATTGCCTTAAAAATTGTTTTGGAGTCGGTTTACTTGCCGTACCACATACCTATTCCTTTTCGGAGTCTGAAACGTTCCGGAAAGTGTGCCTTATGTATTCCTCCGGGGTTACAGTTTCAATAACATTGGTTTCAACATTTATAGGATTACCTGAGATATAGTCTTTGATTCTTTGACAGTTTACCACCTTCGGATTTGTGCCTTCGAAGTTGTTGATTTTTATGGCACCGGAATGATAGACCTCCTCGATAACGTAGGGTCCTTCCCATTTGGAGAGAAGTTTTCCTGCAAAAAATCTTAAACGAGAGTTGTATAGCAATACATAATCACGTACATTAAACTCACTCTTTTGTATCCTTTTGTCATGCCATCTTTTAACTTTTTCTTTAAACAACTTGGTATTCATAGGCTTGGGTTCTCCATTCATCAAGTGAGCTAATATCAAATAACCTCTTCTCTCCGACAAGTTTGAAATCATAGTTGAGCTCTTTAATAGCCCAGTATGCCTTATGTTCTAGTTCGATAGGTAAGTGGCATGCTTTTCCATAAACCATTTTATACGGAGACATACCCATAGGATTTTTATATGCAGTTCTATAGGCCCATAATGCATCATCAAGTTTCTTGGACCAATTCTTTCTAGACCTATTGACAGTCTTTTACAAAATTAATTTGAGTTCTCTATTACTCAATTCTACTTGACCGCTAGACTGCGGATGATAAGGAGATGCAATTCTATGATTAACATCATATTTAGCAAGCATTTATGGAAAGCACCATGAATAAAATGTGAACCACCATCAGTCATTAAGTATCTAGGGACTCCAAACCTCGGAAAAATAACTTCTTTAAGCATTTTAATAGAAGTGTTATGATCAGCACTACTAGTTGGAATAGCTTCTACCCACTTAGTAACGTAATCAATAGCAACTAAAATATGTGTATATCCATTAGAGGCAGGAAAGGGTCCCATATAATCAAAGCCCCAAACATCAAATGGTTCAATGACAAGTGAATAATTCATAGGCATTTCTTGACGTCTACTAATATTACCAATTCTTTGACATTCATCACAAGACAAGACAAACTTACGGGCATCCTTGAAGAGAGTAGGCCAATAAAAACCAGATTGCAATACCTTATGTGCGGTTCTATCTCCAACGCGGTGTCCTCCATAAGCTTCGGAGTGACACTTGCGTAGGATCTGTTCCTGTTCATGCTCAGGTACACAACGTCTAATAACACCATCTACTCCTTCTTTATAAAGATGTGGGTCATCCCAAAAGTAATGTCTCAAATCATAAAAAAACTTTTTCTTTTGCTGGTATGTGAAACTAGGTGGTATAAATTTAGAAACAATATAATTAGCATAATCATCATACCATAGAGTACTACGAGAAGTATTTATGAAATTTAATTGCTCATCAGGAAAGCTATCATCAATAGGTAGTGGGTCATCAAGAACATTTTCTAACCTAGACAAGTTGTCTGCAACGGGGTTCTCAGCTCCCTTTCTATCAACAATACGCAAATCAAATTCTTGTAGCAAGAGAACCCATCTAATAAGTCTAGGTTTAGCATCTTTATTTTCAATCAGATATTTAATAGCAGCATGATCAGTGTGAATAGTTACTTTAGAATCAACAATATAAGGTCTGAACTTATCACATGCAAATACAACTGCTAAAAATTCTTTTTCAGTAGTAGCATAGTTTCTTTGAGCATTGTCTAGAGTCTTACTAGCATAATGGATAACATTTAATTTCTTATCAACTCTTTGCCCTAGAACAGCACCTACATCATAGTCACTAGCATCACATATAATTTCAAAGGGTAAATTCCAATCCGGTGGCTGAACAATAGGTGCAGAGATCAATGCTTTCTTAAGTATTTCAAATGCTTCTACACAATCATCATCAAAGACAAATGGTATATCTTTTTGTAATAAATTAGTCGAGGTCGAGAAATTTTGAGAAGTCCTTAATGAACCTCCTATAAAATCCGGCGTGACCAAGGAAACTTCTTATACCTTTAATATCCTTGGGACATGGCATCTTTTCAATAGCATCAACCTTGGCTTTATCAACTTCAATACCTCTTTCAGAAACTTTATGCCCCAAGACAATACCTTCATTAACCATAAAGTGGCACTTTTCCCAATTCAAGACAAGATTAGTTTCTTCACATCTCTGCAAAACTCGATCAAGATTGCTCAAGCAATCATCAAAAGAGGATCCATAGACGGAAAAGTCGTCCATGAAAACCTCACAAATCTTTTCACAAAAGTCAGAGAATATAGCCATCATGCATCTTTGAAAGGTAGCAGGTGCATTACATAAACCAAAAGGCATACGTCTATAAGCAAAAGTACCAAAAGGGCATGTAAAAGTAGTCTTTGATTGATCTTTAGCCGACACAGGTATTTGAGAGAAACCAGAGTAACCATCTAGAAAGCAATAATGTGTATGTTTGCATAATCCTTCTAGCATTTGATCGATAAAAGGTAAGGGGTAATGATTTTTCGTAGTAGCTTTATTTAATTTGCGAAGATCAATTTACCATCCTATAACCTGTAATAATTCTTTGCGGGATCAATTCATCTTTATCATTAGGAACAACAGTAACACCTCCCTTCTTAATTAGGGACACAATGAACATGACTTACCCACTGACTATCAGCAACGGGGTAAATTATACCTGCCTCAAGAAGCTTTAGTATTTCTTTTCTTACCACTTCTTTCATCTTAGGATTAAGCCTTCGTTGATGATCACGGACTGGTTTGGCATCTTCTTCCAAATTTATTTTATGTTGACATAGAGTGGGACTAATGCCCTTAAGATCATCAAGAGTATATTCAATAGCAGCACGGTGCTTCTTCAGAGTTTTCAGTAATCTTTCTTCTTCATGCTCTGAAAGGTTAGCACTAATATTAACATGATATATTTTCTTTTCATCAAGATAAGCATATTTAAGATTATCAGGCAACGGTTTTAGCTCAAACACGGGATCACCCTTGGATGGAGGAGGATCCCCTAGGATTTCAACAGGCAAATTGTGTTTCAGAATAGGTTCCTGTTTAAATAATACTTCATCTATTTCCCTTCTTTCATTCATAAACATATCATTTTCATGGTCTAGCAAATAATGTTCTAGAGGATCACTAGGAGGTACGGCAATAGAAGCAAGACCAATGATTTCATCCTTACTAGGTAATTCCTCTTCACGGTGTTGTTTACTAAATTTAGAGAAATTAAACTCATGAGTCATATCATCCAAGCCAATAGTAACAACATTCTTTTTGCAGTCTATCTTAGCATTAACAGTGTTCAAGAAGGGTCTACCAAATATAATGGGACAAAAGCTATCTTGTGGAGAACTAAGAACAAGAAAATCAGCAGGATATTTGATTTTCCCACACAAGACTTCAACATCTCTAACAATTCCCACTGGCGATATGGTATCTCTATTGGCAAGTTTAATTGTGACATCAATATCTTCTAACTCAGCAGGTGCAATTTCATGCTTAATTTCTTTATACAAGTCATAAGGTATAACACTAGCACTAGCACCCATATCACATAAGCCATGATAACAATGATCTCCTATTTTAACAGAAATAACAGGAACGCCTACCACAGGTTTATGTTTATCTTTAATGCTAGGTTTAGCAATTCTAGCAGTTTCACCACAGAATTGAATAACATGCCCATCAATATTATCAGACAAGAGATCTTTAACAATAGCAATATTAGGTTCTACTTTGACTTGCTCTGGAGGTGTATAAGTTCTAATATTGCTTTTACGAACCACAGTTGAAGCTTTAGCATGATCCTTTATTCTAAGAGGGAAAGGTGGTTTCTCAACATAAGAGGTAGGAACAATAGGATCATTATAAGTGACAGTCTTTTCTTCAACTTTAATAGGTGCAGCTACTTTTACTTCTATGGGAGGATGATATTTAAACCACTTCTCCTTGGGGAGATCAACATAAGTAGCAAAAGATTCACAGAAAGAGGCTACTATCTCAGAGTCAAGTCCATATTTAGTGCTAAACTTACGGAAAATATCGGTATCCATAAAAGATTTAACACAATCAAACTTAGGTGTCATACCTGACTCCTTACCTTCATCGAGGTCCCAATCTTCAGACTTGAGTTTAATTCTATCCAATAAATTCCATCTGAATTCAATAGTCTTCATCATAAAAGAGCCGGCACAAGAAGTATCGAGCATGGTTTGATTATTATGAGAAAGCCGAGCATAAAAACTTTGAACAATTATTTCTCTTGGGAGCTCATGATTGGGGCATGAATATAACATTGATTTAAGCCTCCCCCAAGCTTCAGCGATGCTTTCTCCTTCGCGAGGCCAAAAATTATATATGTAATTGCGATCACGATGAACAAGATGCATAGGATAATATTTTTGATGAAATTCCAATTTCAGTCTTTTGTAGTTCCATGATCTCGATCATCACATAGCCTATACCATGTCAATGCATCTCCCTTCAAATATAAAGGGAAGACCTTCTTGTTGACAACATCATCGGGTATACCTGCAAGCTTAAATAATCCACAAACCTCATCCACATTTATTAAGTGGTCATCAGGATGCTTGGTTCCATCTCCTACAAAAGTATTAGCTAGCAGTTTTTCCATCATACCCGAAGGAACTTCAAAAGGAGTTTCATTTTCAATAGGTTCAGTAGGTTCAGTAGGTTGAGGAGCAACTCTTTGCTCTCTTGGACGGGTGAAGATACCCGAACAAGCCCCTCAGAGGATTACTTTCCATAGTAACAAGTGACATGAAATTTCAGCACACTATATAAATTTTTCCTTACCAAATTCCACCTACCAAAGGCGCTTCACTCCCGGCAACGGCTCCAGAAAAGAGTCTTGATGACCCACAAGTATAGGGGATCTATCATAGTCCTTTCGATAAGTAAGAGTGTCGAACCCAACGAGGAGCAGAAGGAAATGATAAGCGGTTTTCAGCAAGGTATTCTCTGCAAGTACTGAAATAAGTGGTAACAGATAGTTTATGATAGGATAATTTGTAACGGGCAACAAGTAACAAAAGTAAATAAAGTGCAGCAAGGTGGCCCAATCCTTTTTGTAGCAAAGGACAAGCCTGGACAAACTCTTATATAAGGAAAAGCTCTCCCAAGGACACATGGGAATATCGTCAAGCTAGTTTTCATCACGTTCATATGATTCGCGTTCGGTACTTTGATAATTTGATATGTGGGTGGACCGGTGCTTGGGTGTTGTTCTTACTTGAACAAACATCCCACTTATGATTAACCTCTATTGCAAGCATCCGCAACTACAACAAAAGTATTAAGGTAAATCTAACCATAGCATGAAACATATGGATCCAAATCAGCCCTTAAGAAGCAACGATAAACTAGGGTTTAAGCTTCATCACTCTAGCAACCCATCATCTACTTATTACTTCCCAATGCCTTCCTCTAGGCCCAAATAATGGTGAAGTGTTATGTAGTCGACGTTCACATAACACCACTAGAGGATAGACAACATACATCTCATCAAAATATCGAACGAATACCAAATTCACATGACTACTAATAGCAAGACGTCTCCCATGTCCTCAGGAACAAACGTAAATACTCACAAAGCATATTCATGTTCATAATCAGAGGGGTATTAATATGCATAAAGGATCTGAACATATGATCTTCCACCAAATAAACCAACTAGCATCAACTACGAGGAGTAATCAATACTACTAGCAACCTACTAGTACCAATCCCGGACTTGGAGACAAGAATTGAATACAAGAGATGAACCTGGGTTTTGAGAGGAGATGGTGCTGGTGAAGATGTTGATGGAGATTGCCCTCTCCCGATGAGAGGAGCATTGGTGATGATGATGACGATGATTTCCCCCTCCCGGAGGGAAGTGTCCCCGGCAGAACAGCTCTGTTGGAACCCTAGATTGGTTCCGCCAAGGTTCCGCCTCGTGGCGGCGGAGTTTCGTCCCGAAAGGTTGCTTCTGATTTTTTTTCTTGACGGAAGACCTCATATAGCAGAAGATGGGCATCGGAGGGCCACCAGGGGGCCCACGAGGTAGGGGGCGCGCCCTAGGAGGGGGGCGCGCCACCCACCCTCGTGGACAGGGTGTGGGCCCCCTGGCCTTCATCTTTGGCGAGGATTTTTTATTATTTATTGTAAGATATTCCGTGGAGTTTCAGGACTTTTGGAGTTGTGCAGAATAGGTCTCTAATATTTGCTCGTTTTCCAGCCTAGAATTCCAGCTGCCGACATTCTCCCTTCTTATGTAAACCTTGTAAAATAAGAGAGAATAGGCATAAGTATTGTTACATAACGTGTAATAACAGCCCATAATGCAATAAATATTGATATAAAAGCATGATGCAAAATGGACGTATCAAAATGGAATAAGTACTTAGTTGTAAACATAACGGAATACAAGCATGGTCATCATGATGAAATGAAGAAAAGCACAGAGTACAGAAAGCGTAAACACAGGATAGCACAGGATTAAGACAAACAGACTGAAGAAATTGCATTGAGGAAATTGAGAAAGTCTTCAGTCAAAGTCTTCAAACAGATATGAACAGGCACACAACAACTGTAATGAGGAAATGAAAGAGTTGAGGAAACAGAACCAGTAGGCTTGGTGAAGACAATGATTTGGTAGACCAGTTCCAACTGTTGTGATAGTTGTACGTCTGGTTGGAGCGGCTAGGTATTTAAACCTGAGGACACACAGTCCTCACTGTATTCTCCTTGAGCTAAGGTCACACAGACCTCGCCCAATCACTCGTGGCAAGTCTTCAGGTGACTTCCAAACACCTTCACAAACTCGGTCACTCGGCAATCCACAATTTCCTCTTGGATGCTCTAGACCATGAAGCCTAACCGTTTGGAAGAAGCACAGTCTTCAAAGGTAACAAGTGTCGGATCCACGCAGGATCAATCTCTTCAGTGATGCTCAATCACTATGGGTTTGTAGGTGTTTGGGTTTGGGTTTCCTCACTTGATGATTTTCTCTCAAAGTCCTCGGAGGATGGGATGCTCTCAAATGACAAGTGTCAGTTTCTCTCGGAGCAGCCAACCAGCTAGTGGTTGTAGGAGGCGGCTATTTATATCCTAGGGAGCAGCCCGACATGATAAAACATAAATGCCCTTCAATGATATGACCGTTAGGTGGGTAGATATTTGGGGACAGTTGGCGCATAGCACATCAACGGTTGGAAATTTGAGTATCAAATTCCTCAGGGCTATCATTTTCCTCACTGTGTAGGCAATCCGCACTGTCGAATTCCTAACTCCTCAGTCAGAACAGATTCCTCAGAGACCAGAAGAACTTCGTCTCTGTCACTGAAGAATATGACTAAACTGTATGAGATTTCCAATAGCTTCACTCGAAGGGATTGGTAGGTGTAGGATTTTGAGTTGAGCATCACTTGGAAATTTTTCCTTAGTATTTCCTCGACCCCTTTAACAATACGGTGTTTCCTATGACTCAAGAAAGAGAAAATGAAACTACGAAAACAAAAGTCTTCACACTTCATGTTCCTCGAATGAATGCCAAGTCTTCAAGGTCACACCAATTTCTTCACTTTTGTGACGCCCCCGATTCAATCGTACACTAATCATACACGCAAATGTGTACGATCAAGATCAGGGACTCACGGGAAGATATCACAACACAATTCTAGACACAAATTAAAATAAATCAAGCTTTATATTACAGGCCAGGGGCCTCGAGGGCTCGAATAGATAAGCTCGAATACACAAGAGTCAGCGGAAGCAACAATATCTGAGTGCAGACATGAGTTAAACAAGTTTGCCTTAAGAAGGCTAGCACAAAAGCAACATCGATCGAAAAGGCAAGGCCTCCTGCCTGGGAGCCTCCTAACTACTCCTGGTCGTCGGTGATCTCCATGTAGTAGTAGGCATCGGCGGTGGCATCTGGCTCCTGGGCTCTGACATCTGGTTGCATCAACCGGAAAGAATAAGAAAGGGGGGGGAAAGGGGGAACAAAGCAACCGTGAGTACTCATCCAAAGTACTCGCAAGCAAGGATCTAGACTACATATGCAACATTATCAAAGGAAGGTTGTATAAGTGGACTGGGCTGCGAAATGCCGAATAGAGAGAAGGCCTAGTCCTATCAAGACTAGCATCTTCGAAACCACCATCTTGCAAAGCAACAGGAGGGAGCGAGTAGCATAAAGTAAAGTAGTAGTAGTGTTATCAACCTCGCCGAGATCCTTTCTCGACTCGCAAGAAAGCAATCCCGAGCCATACTATCCAGATTATCATCACAAACCATTTCTCATCACCATCCAATTCTCATCACAAGTATCCAGTTCTAGTTGTATCGATCGATACAACTCCAAGTGTCTGTTATCAGAGGACAGGCTATCGATAGATTTTTCTTCCGCAGGGTGCTCCAACTTACCCACCACGCCGATTAACTCGCCGACACACTTTCCTGGTCATGCCCGCCTCGCCAAACAATACGCCGCAACCCGACCTAGGCTTAATAGAGAGGCCAGCACGCCGGACTAAACCTATGCCCCCGGGGTCATGGGCCATCTCCCCGGGAACTCCTGCATGTTGCGTACACGGCCGGTGAGCAGACCTATCTACCTCCTTCAACAAGGCAGGAGCTTACGCAGTCCAACCCGGCGCACGCCGCTCAGTCGCTGACATATATTAAGCTTCGGCTAATGTATACGACGCAGAATGCCCATACTATGCCCACGTGATGGTTAGTGCTATCAGGCCAGAGGCCCCTTGGATCAAATATCCAAATCGTAGTGGATTAGGAGCGCGCGGTAACAAGCAGAGACTCACGAAAGATGTGACCCCGTTGCCGCGTCTCGAGGACTTGCGGCAAGGGCTAGGAATGCCCGACCACGCCTCGTAATTATCTCGCGGGCACCCTCTAGGTCAACCCGACTCCACATCACTCGCAATTAAGCTCGCGCGGGTACCCCTCAGGGTCGACCCGTCTTTAGTAACATGGTTCAATGTAAAGTCATAGTAATCATAGTAACTGTGTGTCTAAACATCAAGGGGGAAACCCGAGGAATCACCCCCGGTGAATTCCACTCGATGTAGTCATCAAGGTGAACGTAAGAGGATTCACCCTCGAGGTCCACACTTGAGGGGTTGTACGACAGAGTCGTATCGGAAGTGGTTAAAGAGGAAATCACCCTCGATGACCACGACCGGATAGCTATACTACTGGGTTAACATTAGAAGTGTTGTCGAGGTTTCACCCTCGGCACTCGATAGAAACCCAGTAGGTCGAGCAACTAAGGGGAAAGTGATGTGCGGTGCCGGGGCCTGGTCTTCGATCCCGTTGATCGGGTCTTCAATGATGAAGCAGGCAACAAGGACAAGGTGGGGTCATCGATGGATCACTAACCAACCTATACTAAGCAGTTTAGGATAAGCAGGTAAGGTACAATAGCAGATACAAAAGCAGGCTATGCATCAGAATAGGAGCAAACAATAACAGTAGCAAAATCTAATGCAAGCATGAGAGAATGGAATGGGCGATATCGGGATGATCAAAGGGGGGGCTTGCCTGGTTGCTCTGGCAAGGAGGGGTTGTCGTCGACGTAGTCGATCATAGGGGCAACATCAGTCTCGGGGTCTACCGGAGAGAAGAGGGGGAAGAAACAGTAAATACATAGCAAGCAAGTGCATTACAAGGCATAACATGGCAATACGCAGCGCCAGGAGTGTTCTAACGTAGTGCTGCACGATACAGATGAAGGAGGAACTCAACCGGGAATGTTTTCCCGGTTCTGAACCTGTGTCATACAGATGGCCGGAGGAGGAATGTTCCATGTTCAGATAGTTAGAGGCATCTGACAGGTAAATAGATCGCGTATTCGGATTTGTCTCGTCGTTCTGAGCAACTTTCATGTAGAAAACATTTTCATCCGAGATACGGATTATTTTATATTGATTTTTAAAGTTTTATTTCATTTTTAGGAATAACAGAATTAATTTAATTAGGAAAAGTAATTATGACATCAGTGTGATGTCAGCATGAAGTCAGCAGTCAACTGCCTGTTGAATGGGTCATCAGACGTGTGGGTCCCGTTTGTCATTGGCTAGACTAACCAATCATGATTAATTAGTTAACTAAGTGATTAGGTTAATTAATCGGAATTAATTAAGTTAATTAATTAATTAATTAATATTTTTATAATTATTATTATTTATTATTTTTGTTTTACATTTTTTTAAACGTTCTTAGGGGTGTAGGGCCCCTAGTCGATGGGCTCAGAGGGCCACCGCGGGCGGAAAGAAGGGCGCCGGTGCCCAGCCTGCTTGGGCGCTGCCAGATTTACATGGGTCGCCGGCCAGGGGCGAGGCCACGACGTGGTGGCGTCTCGGGCGGCGGTGATCTGGTGACGGGGCCCAGCGCATCGAGGCGGTGGGGCAGCGGGCGGGCGGCGTCGGGGGGGGGAGCAGAGCGCCCAGCCCGCCTGGGGGAGCACGAGAGGGACGCCAGCGCACGCGCGAGGGAGTGGGGGAGACGACGGGCGCGGGAGGAATTGGGCGGGCTGCTACAGTCGACGAAGCAACATCAGGTAGAGTCGGGACTCCGGCGGGCGACACCAGCGGCCGGTGGCGGGCGCTGCCGCGAGCACGGCAGGGCAGAGAGGAGAGGGGGGTCACTCACATCGTTGGAGAGAGGAGGACGGAGAGGTCTGGGGATGTCCGGCGAGGGAGAGGCGGGGACGAGGCAGTCCGACGGTGAGGCGGCGCCGGCGAGGTGGCGGGCGACCCGGTGAACGGCAGCAGCTCGGCGATGCAGAGGCCTTGGACGGGTGAAGCGCGAGGGAGAAGGAGGGCAAAGAGGTGATCCGGTGACGAGGCGGGGCAGCGCCGTGGACGGGCGCCGGTGTCGGGGAGCGTGGGGTCGGGAGGGGCGAGCACCAAGGGTCGGGGCATGGCCCGATCCTGATGGGGGAAGGGGATCGAGCGGAGTGGGGGGTTGAGGGAGTGGGGTAGCAGTTAGGGTTTTGGGTGGGTTGGCCAAATAGGCCAGCGGGCGTGCGGGAGTGGGCCGGCCTGGCCGGCAAGGCCAGCTGGGCCACAAGGCCTACGAGGGAAGAGGGGGGGTTCTGTTTTCTGTTTTTATTTTAACTTTAACCTTTTCTGTTTTCTTTAATTTCTGCTTATTGTTTCATATCTTATTATCTATTTATTTTAGCTTTAGCAATTATCTAAACATCACCTAAATTAGTGTTTATATTTAGGCTACTGACCTAAACTATTTGGCACATTACTCAAATAGTTTTATATTTGTTTAGTATTTAAAAACATTTAACAAATTGTTTTAAGCCCCTGTTTTAATTATTATAGGGCATGAAAACACTTTACAAAAATGTTGGGTCAGCACCATGGTTGGTTATGGAAACTTCGCCGCACTTTGAACATATTAGTTTGCATGTTTGAGAAATTGAATTTTTGGACTTCAGTTTGAACTTGAATTTGAATTAAGATTTGAATCAAGCGAGGATTAGCAACAGTAATGTGATGATGTGGCATCATTAGCAGAGGATTATTGTAGCTCAATTATCCGGGCGTCACAACTTTCAAAGTCTTCAGAAAGTCTTTAGAAATCCAAAGTCTTCAGCCGAAGAACTTCATTTTTAGGGGTCGACTTTCTCTGTAAATATCAAACTCCTCATAGACTTATAGACCTGTGTACACTCACAAACGTATCAGTCCCTTAACCTATAAGTCTTCAATACACCAAAATCACTAAGGGGCACTAGATGCCATTACAATCTCCCCTTTTTTGGTGATTGATGACAATATAGGTTAAGTTTTCAACGGGGATAAACATATGAAGTGTAAATACTGATACTGAGGAATTTGATTGCAAGATATAGAAGAACTCCCCCTGAAGTTGTGCATAGTGAGGAACTTGCTTTTGAAGCAATGCACACTAGAAGAGTAGAATCATGGAGATCTCCCCTATATCTTGTAATTCATACACGCATTTGACATATAATATGAAGAATTTGAAATGCATGATGAAATATGGTGACTGATGTAATTCAACATGCGTGCATTAACATTAACGAGGAATAAGCATGCAGAAAAACACATCAAAAGTATCAGACCACCATCGGGTTTAAGTTTACAACTCGATCCAACAAAGTCATCAAAAGAACGAGAGTTGTAACTTAGCAAAAAAACGCCCATATAGATAGACCCGCTTGAAGACTAACTCAAATTTCTCCCCCTTTGTCATCGAATGACCAAAAGGATCAAAAATGAGGACTAACGCCCCTGAAGAATATCATGTTGATGGAGGAGCGCCAGCGTTGTTGGGGTCGGTTGGTGTCGTAGGGTCTGCCGTAGTGTCGTCCAAGTCTTCATGCTCATCGGTTTCGCGTGATGAAGAATATGAGCTGGCCACCAAGGAAGGAACCTTGACCTTCTTGAATTTCTTTGGTGGAGGAGCAGACCAGTCAAAATCTTCCTTGAGACCCATTTGCGTTGGATCTTCTTCATCACCATACAGATGTGACAGAATGGCCCAGGTGCGACCGAAGACTTCATGGAGGTAGAAATGGTTTTTCTTCACTGCATTATGTGTAGCAGTCATGTTGTGAAGAATAGAACCAAACTGACGCTTAACCCATTTGTGGTTTCGATCCACCTTCTGGTGAAGACTAAGAAGAAGCTCATAGTCAGTCATCACTCTTGGAGCTGTGGCTTGAGGATTTGGCATTGATGCATTAGCGGCAGAATCATGAGTAGCAGAATTATCATTGGTGGAGTAAGATGCAGCTTTGCGAAACTGACCATCCAATGGACGAATGCCTTCGTCAATAACAGCAGCGGCCTTGCCCTTGTCATCAGCTGAGGAATATGTCCGCTTGAGGACTTTAATTGGGGGCAAGTAGCTGAGGTGATTCTGAAAATCAGCCTTGTAGTTGAGTGAAGACCTTGTTCTCAGGAATCTCATAATCCAAAGAGCATAAGGCTTCAACTCAAACGGAGAGAGTGCAACATAGGCCAGAGTCCTCATGAAGAAATCATGATAATTGACAGGAATGCCATGTATGATGTTGAATAGCAGATTCTTCATGATGCCAATAATTTCCTCATCAGATGAGTTGTGGCCTTTGATTGGACCCATAGTCTTCGTCAGAATGCGATAGACTGTTTTGGGCACATATAGCAATTCCTAATGGCCTTTGATTGGACCCATAGTCTTCATCACAATGCAATAGACTATTTTGGGCACATATAGCAATTCCTTCACGAGGAATTTGGTCATTGGGGCTTGACCGGGCTTCAGCGGCTTCATAAGCACTTGCATGTAATGAGCAGTGAGTTCAGGCTCTTGGTACAGGCAGCGAGCTCCTTCAAGGGGTGGACTGATGGGTGAAGTAATTCAGAGGCCGGTGCCTTATATTGAGTATTTTCGGCCATCTAGTCCAATACCCAAGTGTTGATATCATCAGCATCACCTGTGACGTGCAGAGTTGCGTAGAACTGAAGAATAAGTTCTTCATTCCAATCAACAATGTCAGAGCAAAAGTTGAGCAGTCCTGCATCATGAAGCACACTAAGGACCGAGGTAAAGCAAGGCAGTGATTCCATGCCCACATGAGGAATATGCTCATGGTCGAAGACTTTGTCCTTGTTGAAGAGCAGTGAAGAATAAAAATTTGCTTGGCTGGCAGTCCAGAAACGCTTCCTTCTAAGACGAGCAGAGTCATATGGGTTGTAGTCAGTGAAGAAAACATGCTCGCCGAAGAAGTCATTAGCCTTGAATTTTTGCTTCTTCGAGAAGGGATCCTTTGGCTTGGGCTGAGGAGTATCAGCCAATTGCATCACCACCTCGGGAATCGCAATCTCAGGATCCACAGGCTGAGGAATTTCAGGTTCTTCTTTAGTGGCAGTCTGGGTCTTTAATTCTTCATTAACATTTTCTTCAGCACAAGTGGCTGGAATCTCTTCATGGACAGACGGGGTTGCATGAGGTTCTTCAGATCCCATTTGTACTTCAGTATTGACAGGGGACTAAGCAATTTGTTGCAGAGGTGTGAACAGAGGTGAGTTTGGGTGCTGACTTTCCCAAAAATCATCATTCAGCACTAGTGTTGTACACCCAATGTCCACATCTTCATCTTCACTCTTTTCCTCAACGCCGGCCTCTTCAGCAGTGAATTGAGGCATGGGCGATGAGACTGTTGGGGTTGAAGGGATTGCATCCGCTTCAATTTCTTCATCCAATTGCTCTGACGAAGCAGCATAAGGAATCTCTTCATCTGATTCACTTGGAATCACATATTCTTCATCAAAAGGAACAAGGTCCTCTGATGGCATGGATGAGACCGGAATAGCATCAATTGGATTTGCAAAAGAGCTGGTTAATGTCTTCATCTTCTTTGGAGCTGAGGAATCTGATGAAGTTGGTGCTTTTCTTTTCTTCACCGCTGCATGCTCTGCAGCCTTGGTCTTCTTCACATCTAATGCAGATGGAAGGATCGGAATTAGTGTAGGGGCAGGAGGAGCCGAGGAATTTGGTTCAATTACTCCAGGCACAACTGATGCAGTTGCCCTGACTTCTTCAGTACCTTCAGGCACATCACTAGTGGTTTCCCTGGCAATTTCTTCAGTGGCTAGAATGCAGTCATCAGCCCTGGTGCTATGAGTTTCTTCAGCAGCCTGATTGTCATCGGCGGTGCTGGCATTTTCTTCAGTCGGCTGAGTAGATGCCTCAGCCTGAGGATTTTCTTGTTGCGTTGGGGCTGCAACATTGGAAGTGAACTTCTTAGTTAACTTCACAAATCTGACTTTGGCTCCAAGCCAGTCAGCATAGTAGCGATCAAATTCATCACTCAATTGCTTGATCTCTGCTTGCAGAGCAACGAGTTCTTCAGGGGAAAGCTTCAAGACATTTTGCTTCAAAAAGCGCTCTTTCTTGTATTGCGCTTTCTTCACTCTCCTTCCCTATTCATATTTCCATTTTTATTCATCAATGAAGGCAATCAAGACATGACTTTGACCAGGAGTGAGGTTCATCTCCAGCAAAGGTGTGTTGGGATCCTTGTGCTATAGGTCAATGAAGTCTAGGATCAGCTTGGGATCCAGCATTAATGGCACATTGCTGCCTTTGGCTCTAGCGGCCCTGTGTTGCCTGTCTCTGATGATTTCGGCAAGTTCTTCATCATCAGCTTCGTCCTCATCAGACGGCACTTGAAAGGCGACCTGCTTCTTGTGAGGACTTGGTTGGGAACCTCGTCCAGCAGTGGCCTTTGTCTTCAGCAATGTGGGGCCAGTTGATGAATTTGGTGCAGCTGAAGAACTAACAGAAGCTCCTGAGGCAATAGAGATGCCTGTTGTCCTTTGGCACGTGGAGAGATGCACAGGTGCTGAGGATTTTGTCGGAGGAGCTGAGGACTTTGGCAGAGGAGCTGGAGCAGCTTGAGGAGTTGGCCGTGAGGGCTTTGAAGAATCTGGCCGTGAGGGCATTGCTGAGGAACTTGGCCGTGAGGGCATTGAGGGTGAAGCACTTGGCTTATGAGCAGGCTTCTTTGCCATGGCCTTCTTTGGCTTGCTTGTAGAGGCCTCAGCAGTGGTAGGAGCAACAGAGTCTTCATTAAATTTCCTCACTGCTTCCTTAGCCATTTTTCCTAGCTTGGCCTGGCGCTTGGCCCATTCATCAGGATAGTCCTGACCACGCTTGAGGCTGGTGGGATCAGCTTCTTGGCCAGGTGCCAATGGAGGTTTTGGGCATGGAGGATTTAGAGCGAATTTCTTCATATACTTGAGAGTGACATACCTATACTCCCTCCATTCCCGTGCCCATCTCTTTCCTATCCTTTGTATGCGCACCTTGCGCTGATTTTTGTCCTCCTTGCCAAACTTGGCCTCATCAGGAGTACAATAGTCCTTGTATATGTCACCAGGGATCTCCAAAGCAGTATTGATCTCAGGCCTCTTTCCTCCCTTCTGTGGCTTCTTACCGTCAGCAATTTTCTTCAGCTAAGGAATATGAACAACAGAATTTTCTGAAGAGGTATGCAACTTTTCTTCGAGGAACGCTGCAAATGAGTTAAGCTGATGAGAACCTAGAGATTCAGCAGCTGACATGAGTACTTGTGAACATAGTATAGTTGCAAGGAATTTAGAGAGGTCATATGCGTTCTCAGAAGTTTTTTCAAAACGAACAAGTTTGAGGAATTTGACCAGATGAGTCTTGAAGAATTTCACTAAGCGTCCTTTGTCTTAGGTTCCAGAGTTGTACAGATCGAAAATCCACACAATTGAGGAATCTTGAAGAAAAATGTTGCTTAGAGAAACGGATCAAGAACAGATGACATGTGAGGTGTTTAGTGTGAGAAGATTTGAAGAATAAAACACCTTTTAAGGATTTTGTAGAAAACATCAGAATCAAAGAGGGTAGTAAAATTAACTTTTAATTACCATGGACAAAGAACACGACGAACTGGGAAGTGTAGATGTGAAGCTCGTCAGTTCAGATCTTCCACGCCCTAACTTGGCAGAGGAAGACAGCTACGGCGGCGGCAGAGTGAAGAAATCCGCAGCCGGCGCGAGTACGACGGCGACGAGGTCGAGGCAGTGAAGCTCTTCCTCACCGCCGATGATGAAGTAGCGGCGGCGCTAGGGTTTGATAAGCTCGAGCGGGAGAGAGATCGAGCGGAGTAAAAAACGAAGTGAGGAAGGGGAAGGGAAAGGGTCCGATCACATTCACTTAGCAGAAAAAGCAACATGAAGAATTAGCAATAAGTGAATGATGTAGAGGACATAAAGTCATATATATGTCCGTAACCGGGGACACGGCTAATCGATTAGATCTTTAACTCTGCAGAGGTTTGCACACTTTCCCCACAAGAATCATTCCCTCCTTTTAAGTCTTCGCACTTCATGGTGTTTGAAGACGGATGAATGAAACAGGTCTTCCAAAGAGTTCTTCCGCTACCGCCGTACCCATCCAATCCTACCGTTCTTCTACATCTCGTAGTACCGTCCAGCCAGCGTCACTACTAAGGTTAACCCAGCCAGAGCCCATAATGGCTTGCGGCTGCACAGGTAAGCTTCCGGTCAATGGGGCATTCATCCGTCTCTTCGTGGCTGGGTGAAGCTTTCCGCAAGATGTCATGGCACTTCTCCATGCATCCCGGCCAACCACTGGGTTCTCTAGGGTGCCCGTCAACCGTCCTCCACCCAGTAGTGAATTCCGAAGTCCATCTCGATCATTGAAGTTCATGGGGTTGTCATCATCATTGACTCTCATATCTTTCTTATGAATTTCACTCAACCAAACCCCGTCTACGAGCATAGCAAAATAACTACTTCGTCCTGGGTCATGGTAACAAGGGGAATTGGTTCATCCTACCACATGATACTACTCAAGATTATAACTTCAAAATTTCAACTACTGCATGCATGGTGGGGTGGTATAATTTCTAATGCACAAAATCATAGGTATTGAAAATAACATGATCAAGACTTGCCTTGCTGATGATCCTCGTAAGCTAAAGACTCGTAGTAGCAAGCTTCGCACTCCGGAAACTCTACCGAGACAAACAATAATTCACAATAAGCATATAGCATAAGATCACTTAGCACAATAGCATAACAACATAACACACCAAAACAAACAATCAAAAATCCAAAGGAAAAACTCAAAGTTTTCCTACTTCAAGCAACAACTAAAAATAGTTTTACATAAAAAAAATTCTAACATAACCTAAGCATGAGTTTTTGTTAACTTAACAGAAAAGGATGCATTAAGCAACTAGGAGCAAAAAGAATTAACTTAAAAGCTATTGTAAAACTCCTATTAGGCCTAATTCAATTTCTATTAAGAAAAATAAAATAAAATTTTATTTATTATAAATAAAAGTTCATGCTATAAGGTGACAGAAACTAACCTAGAATAATCAATCACATGTGAAAAATAAATTTATTAGCTAATTAAAATAATAGGAAAACAGTAGCTAGTCAATTAATTAAGAATAACAAGATTCTGATAGAAACTAATTTTTTATTAATCCTAAAATATCCAAATTAATTCCTACGGTTAGGCAATGTCAAAACAAAGTTGGGACAAAAAGAAACATTAAAAAAATAATTTTCCTAGCTCACTTTATGACAGATTTACTATTCTGACTAAAACTAAAATAAAGCAATTATAAATAGTTTTAACATAGCTAATTATATATTCTACAGAAACTATAAGAAATTTGCAAACCAACAAAAAAATAATCACTTAAAAATATTAAGTAGAATAAAAGTTATGAATTTTTCAAATCTGGAACTATTCTGTTAAAACAGAAAAACGAAATTAAAGAAAAATGGCTAAATGGGCCTAACTAACGCACTGCGCGTAATATAACTAAAACGGCCTACGGTTTAAACGAAACGGGCCGGTACTAAATAAAAAAAACCTAACTAAACTAAACCGCAACGAACCGGAAATAAAACCCGGTTTTATGTAAAAGAAACATACCCCTTCGGGGTTCTAATCCACACCGTCTACGCGAGATCGGACGGAGGAGGGAGGTCCGGTGGCTCACCGGCGTTCGACGGCGGCGGAGGCTCGGGCGGCGAGTGCGTTGGCGGCTCCGGTCGTCGGGGAGGGCGGCGGAGGGCTCCGGCGGGTGCGGGGCAACGAGGGGGGTGGTCTGGTGGAGTGGGTGGAGCTCGGGGAGGTCTAGGGCGACGCCGGCGAGGCGAATGGCGGCGGTGGCGTTCGGCAAGTCCATGAGCGTGAGGAGAGAGGAGAGGTTCCGGCCAAGGGGCGAGGGGGGAATGGGGTGCGGGGGAGGGGTATATATAGGGCGGGGGCGGCTTCTTGCGCGAGGGGGCGAATCGGAGAGATCCGGTGAGATCCCGGATCCTTCTGGATCCGGCGGCGGCGGCGCGGCGAGGTGGCGTGGGCGAGGGGTTGAAGGAGGTGGGGGCCCACCCGTCAGCGGGTGCGGGGGGGTGCGGTCTCGGTCGGTCGACCGAGCCGGAGCGATTCGGCGAGGGGGGCGTCGGTTGGCGCTGGGCGGCTTGGCTGGCGCTGTGGGTGGGCCAGCTGGGCCTTTGGCTGTAGGTGCTGCGTGGGTTGCCCCGCGCTGGTTGGCCGATGCTTTGGCTGGCGCCTGAGGGTTTTTCTTTTTCAAATTTTTATTTTTTTTGAAAAACAAAAACAGAGATAAAATATAAACTATAAATATTTTATATAGGACATATATATATATATACCAAAATGATCAGGGGAATATTCCCTATCATTTGAACATTTTTCCAAAGGAAAAATCCAAACTTTATAAAAATTCATTTTTTTCAAATTCAAATAAAACTCAAGTTTGAATTCAAAACTTTTGGCATTGCTTTCCTCTGATATTTTTGGAGTGTCATGTTTACTCCTCTCATACTTTTGCTCAAGTATTTATCAGGTAAAGTTTTTGAAATGATTCCCACTTGCCAAAGTTTGAATTCAAATTCCAAAACTCAAAATCTTCTGAAACTTCAAATGGCACTCAAATTCAAACAGAATGCATAGATGCTTAGCTATAATTGTAAAACATTCCAAATAGGGAATTTGGGATGTTATAGATGAGTGTCTTTTCCAAAGAACATTCGAAGATTCTAGGATATTTAGCTCACATCTCCACTTGCTAAATCTCTTCTCATCCAAGGGCTTTGTGAAGATATCGGCTAGCTGCCCTTCACTCCGTACATGCTCAATAGAGATGTCGCCCTTCCACACATGATCACGAAGAAAATGATGACGAATTTGAATGTGCTTTTTCTTCGAGTGCTGAATTGGGTTGTGAGCAATCTTGATTGCACTCTCATTGTCACAGTAGAGAGGCACATTCTTCATGTTGACGCCGTAGTCCTTGAGAGTTTGCTTCATCCACAGCAGTTGAGCACAGCAAGAACCAGCAGCAATGTACTCAGCTTCAGTAGTAGACAGTGATACGCAGTTCTGTTTCTTCGATGACCAACAGACCAATGATCGTCCGAGGAAATGGCATGTGCCTGATGTTGAATTGCAGTCCACACGATCACCAGCATAGTCAGAGTCTGAATATCCAATGAGATCAAAAGCCGAGCCCTTGGGGTACCATAATCCAAGTGTTGGTGTGTGAGCTAGATATCGAAGAATATGCTTCACAGCCTTATGGTGTGATTCCTTCGGTGTAGCTTGAAATCGGGCACACATGCAAACACTAAGCATAATATCTGGCCTAGATGCACATAAATATAATAAAGAACCAATCATGGAGAGGTATACCTTTTGATCGAAGTCAATACCATTTTCATCAGTGCATAGATGGCCATTGGTGGGCATAGGAATTTTGACCCCTTTACAATCTTGCATGCCGAATTTCCTCAATACGTCCTTGAGGTATTTCTCCTGAGATATAAATATGCCATTGCGCTGTTGTCAAATTTGAAGACCTAAAAATAATTTCAATTCTCCCATGATAGGCATTTGATATTCCTCACTCATCATATAGGCAAATTCATCACTATAATGTTGGTCAGTACAGCCAAAGATAATATCATGAACATAAATTTGGCACACAAACAATTCACCATCATAAGATTTAGTGAAAAAAGTAAGGTCAAGTGAACCGGGTTTGAAGCCTTTCTTCATGAGGAATTCCTTCAAAGTATCCTACCACGCCCGAGGGGCCTACTTGAGGCCATAGAGGGCCTTATTGAGTCTGAAGACTTTGTCAGGATGCTTTGGATCTTCAAAACCTGGGGGTTTGCTACGTCCTGAGCTTGCGTTGGTTTTCCCCGAAGAGGAGAGGATGATGCAGCACAGTAGCGTAAGTATTTCCCTCAGTTTTTGAGAACCAAGCTATCAATCCAGTAGGAGGCCACGCACAAGTCCCTCGTACCTGCACAAAACAATAGCTACTCGCAACCAACGCGATTAGGGGTTGTCAATCCTTCACGGTCACTTACGAGAGTGAGATCTGATAGAGATAATATTTTGGTATTTTTGGTATAAAGATGCAAAGTGAAAAGTAAAAGCAAAGTAAAAACAAAGCAAGTATAAAAGTGATGGAGATTGATATGATGAGAATAGACCGGGGCCATAGGTTTCACTAGTGGCTTCTCTCAAGAGCATAAGTATTCTACGGTGGGTGAACAAATTACTGTTGAGCAATTGTGAGAATTGAGCATAGTTATGAGGTTATCTAGGTATGATCATGTATATAGGCATCACGTCCGAGACAAGTAGACCGAAACGATTCGCATCTACTACTATTACTCCACTCATCGATCGCTATCCAGCATGCATCTAGAGTATTAAGTTAAAAAGAGTAACGCCTTAAGCAAGATGACATGATGTAGAGGAATAAATTCATGCAATATGATAAATACCCCATCTTGTTATCCTCGATGGCAACAATACAATACGTGCCTTGCAACCCTTTCTATCACTGGGTAAGGACACCGCAAGATTGAACCCAAAGCAATGCACTTCTCGCATTGCAAGAACTACCAATCTAGTTGGCCAAACCAAACGGATAGTTCGAAGAGACTTGCAAAGATAACTCAATCATACATAAAAGAATTCAGAGAAGATTCAAATATTATTCATAGATAAGCTGGATCATAAACCCACAATTCATCGGTCTCAACAAACACACCGCAAAAAGAAGATTACATTGAATAGATCTCCACGAGAGAGGGGGAGAACATTGTATTGAGATCCAAAAAGAGAGAAGAAGCCATCTAGCTACTAGCTATGGACCCGAAGGTCTGAAGTAAACTACTCACACTTCATCAGAGAGGCTATGGTGTTGATGTAGAAGCCCTCCGTGGTGGATGCCCCCTCCGGCGGAGCTCTCGAATAGGCCCCAAGATGGGATCTCGTGGATACACGAAGTTACGGCGGTGGAATTAGGTTTTTGGCTCCTGTTTTGATCGTTTGGGGGTACGTATGTGACGCCCGGATAATCACGCTACAGTAATCCCACGCTAATCGTGCCATGACACCTCGGTTACTGTTGCTATCCTTGCAATAATTCGAAACCGTTCAAAATTCAAATTCAAATTGATGTCAACAAAAAAAAGGTTTTAAAAAATTGAAACAAAAATGTTCGGTGGGTGCTGAATATTACAAGGGTAATTATAGTAGAGAAAACATATTTTTAGAAAGTGCCTGAATATTTTAAAATGAATTAAAACAAAAAATAGAAATAATAAAATAAAATGCAAAACAGAGACAAAAAAAGTGAAAATAAAACAAAAGAGAGGAAACCCCCTATTTGGGCGTGGCCCGGTAGCCACCAGCCGCCCCAGCGGCGCCGCACCCCACCCCACTCTCCATATCCCCCATCCCGGTTAAACCCTAACCCGTAACCCCCCACTCGCTCCCCCACTACGCTCTCCTTTCCCCCCGATCCGATCTGGATCGGGGCTTGCCTCATCGCCTCGACGCGCCGACGCCGCCACGGTGCCGTTGTTCGACTCGCCATGGCCACCTCGCCCGCTCGTGAACGCCCCGGCTGCGCCCCGACTACCACACCTCGCTGCCCGGCGCTGCCGACGTTGTCTTCCCCAACGCCCGTCGTCGGATCGCCAAGCACCACGTGTCCTCATCACCACCTCGCCGGACGCCATCACCGGACTGCCTCCACGTCGCCGCCTAGATCCACATCGCCGGAGCCCCGCGCCACCCTGCCGTCGCTCGTCGCCGTCCCCGTCTTCCTCCCCGAGTCCCACTGCCTAGTCCCCACGATCGCCGGTGAGGCCCCCGGCCTCTTCTCTTCCCCTATCCCCGTATGCACGCGCTCGCGACCACCGCCACTGTTGGCATCGCCGTCGGCCACCGCGAGCCCCCTGCCCCTCGCTCTGTGCTGCTCCCCACGGCGCCTGCAGCACCCGTTGGCGCTCCTCCTCGCTGGTCGTGTCCACCCCAGCCCCAGCGCCATCGATCGCCGCGGCGCCACCTCGCCTCCAGACGTCGTGGTGGCCCGGCTAGCCCGCCGTCGGTGCCTTGGCGGCCTCGTCCCGCCCTGCGGGCGAGTGCCCGCTCGGGTGCGCCCGCACCCGGCGCCCGCCCCGTTAACCACTGGCCCTATGACAAGTGGTGCCCAGCCTCTGAACGTTAATAAAAAGAGTTAAAAAAATAATATTAATTAATTAATTAACTTAATTAATTTTGTATTAGATTAACCTAATCATTTAGTTAATTATTTAACCATGATTAATTAACCTGAGACTATGACGAACGGGCCCCACGTGCCAGGGTTGACCTAGTCAACCTGTAGACCTACTGATATCATGCTGACCCAATAATTACCTTTTCTAATTAATTAAAATCTGTTAATTCCAAAATTGAATTAAAATTTTAAAAATTAATATAAAATAATCCGTAACTCGGATGAAAATACTTTCTACATGAAAGTTGCTCAGAACGACGAGACGAATCCGGATACGCAGCCCGTTCGACCGCCACACATTCCTAGCATAGCAAACCTGCAACATTTCACCTCCGGTTTATCTGTCCGAAAACGCGAAACACCGGGGATACTTTCCCGGATGTTTCCCCCCTTCACCGCTATCACCTCATACCGCGTTAGGGCACGCCTAGCATCACGCTTTGCTTTGTCATGCATCGTCATGCATCTGTTTGCATTGTATTCATTGTTTCTTCCCCCTCTTCTTCCGCTAGACACCGAGACCGACGCCGCTGCTACCCAGTACGACTACGGAGTTGACGACCCCTCCTACTTGCCAGAGTAACCAGGCAAGCCCCCCTTTGATCACCAGACATCGCCTACTCTTCTCTATACTGCTTGCATTAGAGTAGTGTAGCATGTTACTGCTTTCAGTTAATCCTATACTGCTGCATAGCCTGTCCTTGCTACTACTGTTGTTACCTTTACCTGCTATCCTACTACTTAGTATAGGATGCTAGTGTTCCATCAGTGGCCCTACACTCTTGTCCGTCTGCCATGCTATACTCTTCGGGCTGTGATCACTCCGGAGGTGATCACGGGCATATACTATATACTTTACACTATTACATTACCGTGATACTGTTCGGAGATGGGGCTGAAAGGACAGTGGCTCCATCCCGTAGAGGTGGGCCTGGGTTCCCGACGGCCCCGACTATTACTTGTGGCGGAGCGGCGGGGCAGGTTGAGACCACCTAGGAGAGAGGTGGGCTCTGGCCTGGTCGGCGTTCGTGGATACTTAACACGCTTAACGAGATCCGGTATTTGATCCGAGTCCGCCATTTGGTCTATACGCACTAACCAACTCACGCGGGAACGATTATGGGCACTCAACGTCGTGGTATCAGCCGGCACTTCGTGACGTCGCCGCGAGGCGCGCGCCGGATTGGAGCGAAGGCCTGCTCTTGTATTAAGGGGGCTAGTTCTGCTTCCGGCCCGACGCAACGTGCGTGGTGTGCTAAGGCGATGGGCCTGACCCACTGTGGCGCTTAGGTTTAGACCGGCGCAGCAGCCTCTCTGTTGTGCCTAGGTGGGGCTGCGACGTGTTGATCTTCGCGGCGGGCATGACCCGAAAAGTGTGTCCGCCAAATGGGATCAAGCGTGTTGGGTTATGTGGTGCACCCTGCAGGGAAGTTAATCTATTGAATAGCCGTGATCTTGATAACAGGACGACTTGAGTTGTACCTTGACCTTATGACAACTAGAACCAGATACTTAATAAAACACACCCTTCCAAGTGCCAGATACAACCCGGTGGTCGCTCTCTAACAGGGCATTGAGGAGGGGATCGCCGGGTAGGATTATGCTATGCGATGCTACTTGGAGGACTTCAGACTACTCTCTTCTACATGTTGCAAGACGGAGGCTGCCAGAAGCGTAGTCTTCGACAGGATTAGCTATCCCCTCTTATTCGGCATTCTGATTCAGTCCACCGATATGGCCCTTTACACATATATCCATGCATATGTAGTTTAGCTCCTTGCTTGCGAGTACTTTGGATGAGTACTCACGGTTGCCTTGTTCCCCCTTTTCCCCCTTTCTTTACCCGGTTGCTGCGGCCAGACGATGGAGCCCGGGAGCCAGACGCCACCGTCGATGACGACCTGGAGGCGCCTACTACTACGTGCAGCCCGCGGACTACGACCAGGAGTAATTAGGAGGATCCCAGGCAGGAGGCCTGCGCCTCTTTCGATCTGTATCTCAGTTTGTGCTAGCCTTCTTAAGGCAAACTTGTTTAACTTATGTCTGTACTCAGATATTGTTGCTTCCGCTGACTCGTCTATGATCGAGCACTTGTATTCGAGCCCTCGAGGCCCCTGGCTTGTATTATGATGCTTGTATGACTTATTTATGTTTTAGAGTTGTGTTGTGATATCTTCCCGTGAGTCCCTGATCTTGATCGTACACGTTTGCGTGCATGATTAGTGTACGATTAAATCGGGGGCGTCACAAGTTGGTATCAGAGCCGACTGCCTGTAGGAATCACCCTTCCAAACTCCTTGGCCGAAGTTGAGTCTAGACTTTACAAAACTTTTACTAACATGGCTGTGTGGCCCATGGGCCCACGTCGCCATTGGGTGGTAGTAGGATCTTTTATTCCTCGACCTTTACTCTGGGACTCTGAACTCTCTTCTATTCGGGTTAAATAATTTTGCTAAAATCTAACTTTAGGTTCTCGAAAACACTTTCTCCCGGAGAGCCCCTTCAGGCCAGATGATAGCCTGCTGCACCAGAAGATTCTGAAGACACTCTCTGATGTTTTCCCGAGACCCTTGTGCCTTTCGCCGTTGCGATCCCTACCACCGGTAAATCTTTATGGATGACTACATACTTTTGTCGTTCATACCTTCCTCCCGAGTTGCCCTTGTTATTACAAGGTGCCCTCAAATACTCTCCGATGTTCCAAGCATCCTTTATGCTTACTACCCCGCAGTTCCTTGCCGCATGAATACCCCTACGAATAGTTCTTCACCCTTATCGAGGAACAGTTCATTACTAGTTGATCATATGATCCACAAGATACATTGATATACTATCCGGTCTTCCGGTAATTCTCTGCCAGCTGTTGCTGTGCAAATACTTGTCTGCTTGCATTATGGTTGCGTCCCATCTGTCTAGCAATATTCATTAGTATCCCCTGTCATTGTCATTTTCAGCCTTTGATTTGATATGTGGTGAACGCTCGCAATCCTCAGTCGAAATCCTAGAATTCATCCTTCCGGATCAAACGTCATTTTAAACATGAACTGGTTCTCGACAACCGAATTGCCGTCGGTTGTACCTCTAAGTCTACTCAAATTATCCATCCTTAATCAGAGCGTTTGCTCCTGATCCCTTGATTTGGAAATCGCAATTCCTTTGCATTTGAGATTTGAATTAGTTAGTTAATCCCATAACCTGATGCCCTTGCATTCTTTCTTCCTCTGACTGAGTGCCGATACTCACATCAGCTCTGTTATGGACCGGCAGACCCTTTAATGGATTTTATCCGATAATGTCCTTCATAATTAATCACCTTGTGAGTTCTTTCTCTGATACATAATGCCTTTGGTAAATGGTATCCTCTCCTTTTGTCAACCATGATCTGCTTTCGAGCTGGTGATATTTACTCTTGAAGCTTCTGGTATATGTTCCTAAGAAGCCCCGATGGGTTGAACCAATGCCTTTCCTAATATGTGCAAGCCCGAAAGATTTCACGGGCCATACTCATCTGGTATTTCACCAGGTAAAACTTTCAACACTAATACCATTATCAAACGAGAAGTGAATGTAAGGTTCTGCTTTGGAGAAGTGGGAGTCGACCTTGAACTTTGTGTTCATGCCCATGGACCCGATGTGGAATCTATCATGAAAGCTTCTTGTATTAATAATGGTCCCCTTGTTATAAGTTCATCTTGTATTTATGTTGGTCCTTTGCGACCATGGTTTTGATCATCTTTGATCCTTTTCTCGGACAAGTTGAACCACTTGTCCTCTGCAGATCAATGCACCCGTCCAACCTCTATTATGATCTACCTTCAAGTATTACCCCGTGGTATCTCGATAATAGCACAGAACCATATTACTTCTTATGAGTTCTTCAAGTATTATTTCTCACCGATTCCAATTTTCCTGGGTTCTGGGTTTTCGTCAACCGAGAACACTGATAAGTGAATCAATTCCGCACTTCGATTCAATAACCTGTCACTTCATCATTCCTTTGACTCGATGTCGTCGCTGATTGATTACATCTTCATGAAATCTCCCGACAAATGTGTCGTGATCATCATCAACCTTATGAGCTCTTCCAGGATATCAATCGGATTCATGAAGAGAAATACCATCCTTGCCCTCGATGAGTCGTGTTATCATCGGCCACCTTATTGACTCCCCTCCGACACAAACTTGTTCGTGTTTTGTGTTATACCTTGAGTTCGTTGCTACCCAGCATTGTTCTTCTTTACCTTGGAGTATTACCATCTTTTATGTCAATGATGTCGTGAGAATTTCACCACCTCTTAAGAATTCTTGGTATGGTGATACATCTCACCATCACCATTCTTCCTTGGTCCCCGTGTTATTTTTAACCAGCATACCAATAGATGTTGTTTGAGTTCTGTACTTCTAGCAACCCTATTGCTTTGAAGTTAACGATCGACAGTTCATTCTTAGACTGTTGATTATTGAATCGTCACTCTAACATTGTCTTGCTGCCTAAGGTCATATTTCGGGCACACCTTTCAACTAATGATTGATGGTGTATGTTTCCCTATAGCATACAACATTATATCATTTGAATTGACAAGTGTCATCTTCTTGTTCACATTATTGTGGAAATCCATCCGTTTGGAATTCTCGATGAATTGTCGCTGAGCCCATCAGCCACCTTTTCATCCCCTCTTTGGTTTATTGATGAACTACTGTTTCAGGAACTTGCTCCCATAGTTCATTTCCCGAGAATCTTGCAATGTCATTTCGTCGATTTGTGTTGCACCTTTTCTTCTCGGACATCCTGAGCCTGAGGTATCCAAACACCAATCAGATCTGAATCTCGGTCAGATATGATGGTTGGAACATATTTCCAGGAGTTATAACAATGGTCTTTATGTGACCCGGTAAGGTGATGTCGTGCCTAGCACACCTGGCCGGAGGCCCTATTGTTATAATTTCCTTTTAACAAGGTTAACCATTCTTCCTGGAGAAATTGTAAGACTTACTCTACAAGTTGTTCCTGATGGATCCTTCCTGTTTCCAAAGTCTGATCTTCACCTGATGACCATGTCAATGCTACGAAGCATGTCTATGGTATTCCGATTTTCAACAAGAACATTTGAAGCCAATGCTAAATGTTTCTTGCTAAATTATCCAAACACCGTTGTATGGGTAATGTCATGTAATTTCTCTCCCCTTACCTAAAGGTTTCTCTATGTTATACCCTATCATGAATGTCATGTTGTGTTTGTCCTTGGGAAGGATACATACCTGAAATATGTGTTTAAACACATTTTCCTTTCCATTGTCTGTTTAACCCGGTAATCACCTTTCCTTTCCTTTGGTTTGCTTAACCCTTCTAGTGATCTATATGATCTAAGCAGTAATAATTCACTGCTTATGTAAAACACCTCGGTGTACAACTCTGTCAGTGAGACCCTGTTTCTACTGTTGATGACATTCCGGTAACCGCCGATGGACGAGAACTTTGCCTATTGGTCCGCCTCGTTCAACGAGCAGGAAAAATGGTTCTCTTCGTCCCTCGCCCTTGGTACCGACGTTGTTGCCAACATAACTGACAGGCTACCCTCTGACATGCCTTACTTACATGATCGTGCATGGCGTCACCGCCCTTCCTACTTTTACCCCACATGGTGGGCCCATAACCCACAGTTCCACGGGATCGAAACCTGACTCTCCTGTACAACCTTTTGTCAAAGTTATTCCTCGTCCTTGACTTTGTATGCAATTCACTGGCCACTTGCCTGTTGATCTATTCTGGTATCGGACACAATACTTATTCCGTTGCTCACGAACCCCTTTTCGCTTTTCTGCTTCGTGCAATGAACGATTGCCTATCCGCTTGAAACTTCTTATTGCACCGTCTTACTTTGCTCTCGATGTGTGTCATCTGTTCAACTCGAGAGATACTCATATGTTCATTCTTGGGATACCCCCAGATGAATTTCCCTTATAACATCCTAACATTGTAGAGCTGCCCCTTACCTATTCGTAAGTACGATGGAGTTCCCCGAAGAAAGGACGACAACTTCATCATGATGCTTTGGAATAAAGAATTGAAGACATCAACGAAAGGGATTAACTTCTTCGAGAAGATCCGTTAGAATATCGTAACCAGAACTTTCCCCCTTACTCCCCTCTTAAATCTCGGGACGAGATTTCTTGTAGTGGAGGAGAATTGTGACGCCCGGGTAATCACGCTACAGTAATCCCACGCTAATCGTGCCATGACACCTCGGTTACTGTTGCTATCCTCGCAATAATTCGAAACCGTTCAAAATTCAAATTCAAATTGATGTCAACAAAAAAAAAGGTTTTAAAAAATTGAAACAAAAATGTTCGGTGGGTGCTGAATATTACTAGGGTAATTAGAGTAGAGAAAACATATTTTTAGAAAGTGCCTGAATATTTTAAAATGAATTAAAACAGAAAAGAGAAATAATAAAAGAAAATGCAAAACAGAGACAAAAAAAGTGAAAATAAAACAAAAGAAAGGAAACCCCCCTGCTGGGCCGTGGCCCCGCCAGCCCGGGCCAACCAGGCCGGCCCAGCGGCGCCGCACCCCACCCCACTCTCCATATCCCCCATCCCGGTCAAACCCTAACCCGTAACCCCCACTCGCTCCCCCACTACGCTCTCCTTTCCCCCCGATCCGATCTGGATCGGGGCTTGCCTCATCGCCCCTGACGCCGCCCGACGCCGCCCCGCCGGTGCCCGTTGCTCCGACTCGCCGGGCCACCTCGCCGCTTGGCAACCCCCCGGCTGCGCCCCGACTACCACACCTCACTGCCCGGCGCTGCCGACGTTGTCTTCCCCAACGCCCGTCGTCGGATCGCCAAGCACCGCGCGTCCTCATCACCACCTCACCGGACGCCATCACCGGACTGCCTCCACGTCGCCGCCTGGATCCACATCACCGGAGCCCCGCGCCACCCGGCCGTCGCTCGTCGCCGTCCCCGTCTTCCTCCCCGAGCCCCACTGCCTAGTCCCCACGATCGCCGGTGAGGCCCCCGGCCTCTTCTCTTCCCCTGTCCCCGTATGCACGCGCTCGCGACCACCGCCACTGTTGGCATCGCCGTTGGCCACCGCGAGCCCCCTGCCCCTCGCCCTGTGCTGCTCCCCACGGCGCCTGCAGCACCCGTTGGCGCTCCTCCTCGCTGGTCGTGTCCACCCCAGCCCAAGGCCATCGATCGCGCGGCGCCACCCTCGCCTCCGACGCCGTGGTTCGGCTGGCAGGCTTGCTTGCCCACCGTTGGTGCCTTGGCGGCCTCGTCCGCCCAAGAGCGAATGCCCGCCAGTGCGCCGCCCGTTAACCACTGGCCCTATGACAAGTGGTGCCCAGCCTCTGAACGTTAATAAAAAGAGTTAAAAAAATAATATTAATTAATTAATTAACTTAATTAATTTTGTATTAGATTAACCTAATCATTTAGTTAATTATTTAACCATGATTAATTAACCTGAGACTATGACGAACGGGCCCCACGTGCCAGGGTTGACCTAGTCAACCTGTAGACCTACTGATATCATGCTGACCCAATAATTACCTTTTCTAATTAATTAAAATCTGTTAATTCCAAAATTGAGTTAAAATTTTTAAAATTAATATAAAATAATCCGTAACTCGGATGAAAATACTTTCTACATGAAAGTTGCTCAGAACGACGAGACGAATCCGGATACGCAGCCCGTTCGACCGCCACACATTCCTAGCATAGCAAACCTGCAACATTTCACCTCCGGTTTATCTGTCGAAAACGCTAAACACCGGGATTCTTTCCGGATGTTTCCCCTTCACCGCTATCACCTCATACCGCGTTAGGGCACGCCTAGCATCACGCTTTGCTTTGTCATGCATCGTCATGCATCTTTTGCATTGTATTCATTGTTTCTTAACCCTCTTCTTCCGCTAGACACCGAGACCGACGCCATTGCTACCCAAGACGACCACGGAGTTGGCGACCCCTCCTACTTGCCGTGAGCAACCAGGCAAGCCCCCCTTTGATCACCGGACATCGCCTACTCTTCTCTATACCGCTTGCATCGAGTAGTGTAGCATGTTCTCGCTTTGATTAATCCTATACCGCTGCATAGCCTGTCCTTGCTACTCTTGTTGTTACCTTTACCTGCTATCCTACTACTTAGTATAGGATGCTAGTGTTCCATCGGTGGCCCTACACTCTTGTCAAAATCGCCATGCTATACTCTATGGGCTGTGATCACTCCAGGAGGTGATCACGGGCATATACTATATACTTTACACTATTACATTACCTGTGATACTGTTCGGAGATGGGGGCTGAAAGGACGGGTGGCTCCATCCCGGTAGAGGTGGGCCTGGGTTCCCGACGGCCCCCGACTATTACTTGTGGCGGAGCGGCAGGGCAGGTTGAGACCACCTAGGAGAGAGGTGGGCCTGGCCCTGGTCGGCGTTCGCGGATACTTAACACGCTTAACGAGATCTTGGTATTTGATCTGAGTCTGGCCATTTGGTCTACACGCACTAACCAACTACGCGGGAACAGTTATGGGCACTCGACGTCGTGGTATCAGCCGAAGCACTTCGTGACGTCAGCGACTGAGCGGCGCGCGCCGGATTGGAACGAAGGCCTGCTCTTGTATTAAGGGGCTAGTTCGCGGCGCGTCACAGACGCAACGCAGTGGTGTGCTAAGGCGATGGGCCCGGACCCACGTGCGCTTAGGTTTAGACCGCGTGCTGGCCTCTCTGTTGTGCCTAGGTGGGGCTGCGACGTGTTGATCTTCCGCGGCGGGCATGACCCGAAAAGTGTGTCCGCCAAATGGGATCAAGTGTGTTGGGTTATGTGGTGCACCCTGCAGGAAGTTAATCTATTCGAATAGCCGTGATCTTCGGTAACAGGACGACTTGGAGTTGTACCTTGACCTTATGACAACTAGAATCGGATACTTAATAAAACACACCCTTCCAAGTGCCAAATACAACCTGGTGGTCGCTCTCTAACAGGGCATTGAGGAGGGGATCGCCGGGTAGGATTATGCTATGCGATGCTACTTGGAGGACTTCAGTCTACTCTCTTCTACATGTTGCAAGACAGAGGCTGCCAGAAGCGTAGCTTCGATAGGATTAGCTGTCCCCCTCTTATTCTGGCATTCTGCAGTTCAGTCCACTGATATGGCCCTTTACACATATATCCATGCATATGTAGTTTAGCTCCTTGCTTGCGAGTACTTTGGATGAGTACTCACGGTTGCCTTGTTCCCCCTTTTCCCCCTTTCTTTACCCGGTTGCTGCGACCAAACGATGGAGCCCAGGAGCCAGACGCCACCGTCGATGACGACTACTACCCTGGAGGCGCCTACTACTACGTGCAGCCCCATGGACGGACGACCGGGAGTAATTAGGAGGATCCTGCAGGAGGCCTGCGCCTCTTCGATCTTTATCTCAGTTTGTGCTAGCCTTCTTAAGGCAAACTTGTTTAACTTATGTACGTACTCAGATATTGTTGCTTCCGCTGACTCGTCTATGATCGAGCACTTGTATTCGAGCCCTCGAGGCCCCTGGCTTGTATTATGATGCTTGTATGACTTATTTATGTTTTAGAGTTGTGTTGTGATATATTCCCGTGAGTCCCGGATCTTGATCGTACACGTTTGCGTGCATGATTAGTGTACGATTAAATTGAGGGCGTCACAACGTAGGTATATATAGGAGGAAGGAGTACGTCGGTGGAGCTTCGAGGGGCCCACGAGGCAGGGGGCGCCCTAGGGGCGCCCCACCTCGTGACCGCCCTCTGGTTTCTTGGCGAGGGTCCAAGTCTCTGGATCACGCTCGTGAGAAAATCACGTTTCCGAAGGTTTCATTCCGTTTGGACTCCGTTTGATATTTTGTTTGTTCGAAACACTGAAAAAGGAAAAAAACAGCAATTCAGGCTGGGCCTCCGGTTAATAGGTTAGTCCCAAAAGTAATATAAAAGTGGAAAATAAAGCCCATTATAGTCCAAAACAATAGATAAAGTAGCATGGAGCAATCAAAATTATAGATACGTTGGAGACGTATCGGGCATCCCTAAGCTTAATTCCTGCTCGTCCTCGAGTAGGTAAATGATAAAAGAGAATTTTGATGAGGAGTGATACTTTGGCATAATTTCAATGTAAATCTTTTTAATCATGGTATGAATATTCAGATCCGAAAGATTCAAGACAAAAGTTCATATTGACATAAAAAATAATAATACTTCAAGCATACTAACTAAGCAATTATGTCTTCTCAAAATAACATGGCTAAAGAAAGTTATCCCTACAAAATCATATAGTCTGGCTATGCTCCATCTTCCCCACACAAAGTATTTAAATCATGCACAACCCCGATGACAAGCCAAGCAATTGTTTCATACTTTAACATTTCAAAAAAAATTCAATCTTCACGCAATACATGAGCGTGAGCCATGGATATAGCACTATATGTGGAATAGAACGGTGGTTGTGGAGAAGACAAAAAGAGGGAAGATAGTATCACATCAACTAGGCGTATCAACGGGTTATGGAGATGCCCATCAATAGATATCAATGTGAGTGAGTAGGGATTGCCATGCAATGGATGCACTAGAGCTATAAGTATATGAAAACTCAACAAAAGAAACTAAGTGGGTGTGCATCCAACTAGCTTGCTCACGAAGACCTAGGGCATTTGAGGAAGCCCATCATTGGAATATACAAGCCAAGTTATATAATGAAAAATTCCCACTAGTATATGAAAGTGAAAAAATGAGAGACTCTCTATCATGAAGATCATGGTGCTACTTTGAAGCACAAGTGTGGTAAAAGGATGGTAACATTGCCCCTTCTCTCTTTTTCTCTCATTTTTTTATTTGGGCCTTTTCTCTTTTCTATGGCCTCTTCTTTTTTTGTCCTCCGAAGTCTCATCCCGGCTTGTGGGGGAATCATAGTCTCCATCATCCTTTCCTCACTTGGGACAATGCTCTAATAATGATGATCATCACACTTTTATTTTTCTTACAACTCAACAATTACAACTCGATACTTAGAACAAAATATGACTCTATATGAATGCCTCCGACGGTGTACCGGGATATGCAATGAAACATGAGTGACATGTATGAAAGAATTATGAACGGTGGCTTTGCCACAAATACGATGTCAACTGCATGATCATGCTAAGCAATATGACAATGATGGAGCGTGTCATAATAAACGGAACGGTGGAAAGTTGCATGGCAATACATCTCAGAATGGCTATGGAAATGCCATGATAGGTAGGTATGGTGGCTGTTTTGAGGAATGTATATGGTGGGTGTATGATACCGGCGAAAGGTGCGCGGTATTAGAGAGGCTAGCAATGGTGGAAGGATGGGAAAAAGTGTGTATAATCCATGGACTCAACATTAGTCATAAAGAACTCATATACTTATTGCAAAAATCTAGAAGTTATCAAAGCAAAGTATTACGCGCATGATCCTAGGGGGATAGATTGGTAGGAAAAGACCATAGCTCGTCCCCGACCGCCACTCATAAGGAAGACAATCAATAAATAAATCATGCTCCGAGTTCATCACATAACGATTCACCATACGTGCATGCTACGGGAATCACAAACTTCAACACAAGTATTGTTTGAATTCACAACTACTCAACTAGCATGACTCTAATATCACCATCTTCATATCTCAAAACAATTATCAAGCATCAAACTTATCTTAGTATTCAACGCACTCAAAAGAAAGTTTCACATATATTGAATACCAAGTATGTTAATTATTAAGCAAATTACCATGCTATTAACGACTCTCAAAATAATCTAAGTGAAGCATGAGAGATCAAGTTTCTTTAAAACAAATCCACCACTATGCTCTAAAAGATCTAAGTGAAGCACTAGAGCAAAATTTATCACGCTCAAAAGATATAATTGAAGCACTATGAGCAAAACTATCAAGCTCAAAAGATATAAGTGAAGCACTATGAGCAAAACTATCAAGCTCAAAAGATATAAGTGAAGCACTATGAGCAAAACTATCAAGCTCAAAAGATATAAGTGAAGCACATAGAGTATTCTATCAAATTCCAATTCATGTAAGGCTCTCTCAAAAGGTGTGTACATCAAGGATGATTGTGGTAAACTAACAAGCAAACACGCAAATAATACAAGACGCTCCAAGCAAAACACATATCATGTGGTGAATAAAAATATAGCTCCAAGTAAGTTACCGATGGAAGTGGACGAAAGAGGGGATGCCTTCCGGGGCATCCCCAAGCTTTGACTTTTTGGTGTCCTTGGATTATCTTGGGAGTGCCATGGGAATCCCCAAGCTTAGGCTCTTGCCACTCCTTGTTCTATAATCCATCAAAAGAATTCACCCGAAACTTGAAAACTTCACAACACAAAACTCAATAGAAATCTCGTGAGCTCCGTTAGAGAAAGAAAACAAAAGACTACTTTCAGGTACTGTGATGAACTCATTTTTTATTTATATTGGTGTTAAACCTACTGTATTCCGACTTCTCTATGGATTATAAACTATTTTACTAGCCATAGATTAATCAAAATAAGCAAACAACACACGTAAAACAGAATCTGTCAAAAACAGAACAGTCTGTAGTAATCTGTAACTAACGCAAACTTCTGGAACTCAAACAATTCTACCAAAATTAGAAGACGTGGAAAATTTGTTTATTGATCAGAATAAATTGGAATCAATATTTTATCACGTTCTGGTGATTTTTAACAATTCGGGCACTGAGCGCAAAGTTTCTGGAAATTACAGCAAGATCAAATAACTATCATCCAAGGAGATCCAATAGGTTTAACTTGGCACAAACACTAATTAAAAGATAAAACCACATCTAAACATAGGCTAGATGGATTATTTATTCCTAAATAGAAGCAAAAACAAAAAACATAAAATAAAATTGGGTTGCCTCCCAACAAGCGCTATCTTTTAACGCCCCTAGCTAGGCATAAAAGCAAGGATAGATCTAGGTATTGCCATCTTTGGTAGGCAATCCATAAGTGGCTCTCATAATAGATTCATATGGTAATTTTATTTTCTTTCTAGGAAAGTGTTCCATGCCTTTCTTTAATGAAAATTGGAATCTAATATTCCCTTCCTTCATATCAATAATTGCACCAATCGTTCTAAGGAAAGGTCTACCAAGAATAATAGGACATGAAGGATTGCAATCTATATCAAGAACGATAAAATCTACGGGCACATAATTCCTATTTGCAACAATAAGAACATCATTAATTCTTCCCATAGGCTTTTTAATAGTGGAATCCGCAAGATGCAAGTTTAGAGATCAATCATCAAAGTCACGGAAATGTAGCAAATCACACAAAGTTTTGGGAATAGTGGAGACACTAGCACCCAAATCACACAAAGCAGTAAACTCATGATCTTTAATTTTAATTTTGATAGTAGGTTCCCACTCATCATAGAGTTTCCTAGGGATAGAAACTTTCAACTCAAGTTTTTCTTCATAAGATTGCATCAAGGCATCAACAATGTGTTCGGTAAAGGCCTTATTTTGACTATAGGCATGAGGAGAATTTAGCATGGTTTGCAACAAGGAAATACAATCAATTAACGAGCAATTTTCATAATTAAATTCCTTGAGATCCAATATAGTGGGTTTAGCAATATCTAGATTTTTATTTCTTTCAATCCCACTTTTATCAATTTCATCATCAAGATCTAAAAACTCCGAATTCTTAAAATGCCTTGTAGGTAAAGGAAGATCATATTCAGTTTCATCAAGATTCATATTGCAAAACAAAGATTTAATAGGGGACACATCAATAACTTTTAGATCTTCATCTTGATTTTCATAGGAATTAGAAGAACACGCTTTAATAAAGGCATCTTTGGAAGCACGCATCCTAGCGGTTCTTTCTTTGCACTCATCAATGGAAATTCTCATAGCTTTGAGAGACTCATTGATATCATGCTTAGGAGGAATAGATCTAAGCTTTAAAGAATCAACCTCAAGAGAAATTCTATCAATGTTCCTAGCCAAATCATCAACTTTAAGCAATTTCTCCTAAAGCAAAGCATTAAAATTCTTTTGTGAATTCATAAACTCTTTAACACTACTCTCAAATTCAGAGGGCATCTTATTAAAATTTCCATAAGAGTTGTTGTAGGAATTTCCATAATTATTAGAAGGATTACTAGGATAAGGCCTAGGATTAAAATTCCCTATATCGCGTTGTTACCAAAATTATTCCTACCAACAAAATTCACATCCATAGATTCATTATTATTCTCAATCAAGGTAGACAAAGGCATATCATTAGGATCAGAAGAAACACTCTTAGTAGCAAATAATTTCATAAGTTCATGCATCTTTCCACTCAAAACATTGATTTCTTCTATTGCATGCACTTTTTTATTAGTAGATCTTTCAGTATGCCATTGAGAATAATTAACCATAATATTATCTAGGAGTTTAGTAGAATCTCCTAAAGTGATTTCCATAAAAGTGCCTCCCGCGGCCGAATCTAAAAGATTTCTAGAAGCAAAATTCAATCCAGCATAAAATTTTTGTATAATAATCCACAAGTTCAAACCATGAGTAGGACAATTACGTATCATTAATTTCATTCTCTCCCAAGCTTGTGCAACATGTTCATGATCAAGTTGCTTAAAATTCATAATATCGTTTCTAAGAGAGATAATCTTAGCGGGAGGAAAATACTTAGAGATAAAAGCATCTTTGCACTTGTTCCACGAATCAATACTATTTTTAGGCAAGGATGAAAACCACGCTTTAGCACGATCTCTAAGCGAAAAAGGAAATAGCTTCAATTTAACGACATCATTATCGACATCTTTTTTCTGTTGCATATCACATAAATCAATGAAGCTATTCGGATGAGTAGCGGCATCTTCACTAGGAAGGACGGCGAATTGATCTTTCATAACAAGATTCAACAAAGCAGTATTGATTTCACAAGATTCAGTGTTGGCAAGAGGAGCAACCGGAGTGCTAAGGAAATCATTATTATTGGTATTGGTGAAGTCACACAATTTGGTAGCATCTTGAGCCATCGCGACAAACAAGCAAACTAACACACGAGCAAACAAGCGGACGAGGAAAAAGGCAAAGGAAAAAGAGGAGGAGATTGGGAAAGAGAGGGCGAATAAAATGGCAAGGGTGAAGTGGGGGAGAGGAAAACGAGAGGCAAATGGCAAATAATGTAATGCAAGAGATAGGGATTGTGATGGGTACTTGGTATGTTGACTTTTGCGTAGACTCCCCGGCAACGGCGCCAGAAATCCTTCTTGCTACGTCTTGAGCTTGCGTTGGTTTTCCCCGAAGAGGAGAGGATGATGCAGCACGAGAGCGTAAGTATTTCCCTCAGTTTTGAGAACCAAGGTATCAATCCAGTAGGAGGCCACGCACAAGTCCCTCGTACCTGCACAAAACAATAGCTACTCGCAACCAACGCGATTAGGGGTTGTCAATCCCTTCACGGTCACTTACGAGAGTGAGATCTGATAGAGATATATTTTTGGTATTTTTGGTATAAAGATGCAAAGTGAAAAGTAAAAGCAAAGTAAAAACAAAGCAAGTATAAAAGTGATGGAGATTGATATTGATGAGAATAGACCCGGGGGCCATAGGTTTCACTAGTGTCTTCTCTCAAGAGCATAAGTATTCTATGGTGGGTGAACAAATTACTGTTGAGCAATTGACAGAATTGAGCATAGTTATGAGGTTATCTAGGTATGATCATGTATATAGGCATCACGTCGGAGACAAGTAGACCGAAACGATTCTGCATCTACTACTATTACTCCACTCATCGACCGCTATCTAGCATGTGTCTAGAGTATTAAGTTAAAAACAGAGTAATGCCTTAAGCAAGATGACATGATGTAGAGGAATAAATTCATGCAATATGATAAATACCCCATCTTGTTATCCTCGATGGCAACAATACAATACGTGCCTTGCAACCCTTTACATCCTTTGGGTAAGGACACGCAAGATTGAACCCAAAGCAATGCACTTCTCTCATTGCAAGAACTACCAATCTAGTTGGCCAAACCAAACGGATAGTTCGAAGAGACTTGCAAAGATAACTCAATCATACATAAAAGAATTCAGAGAAGATTCAAATATTATTCATAGATAAGCTGGATCATAAACCCACAATTCATCGGTCTCAACAAACACACCGCAAAAAGAAGATTACATCGAATAGATCTCCACGAGAGAGGGGAGAACATTGTATTGAGATCCAAAAGAGAGAAGAAGCCATCTAGCTACTAGCTATGGACCCAAGGTCTGAAGTAAACTACTCACACTTCATCGGAGAGGCTATGGTGTTGATGTAGAAGCCCTCCGTGGTGGATGCCCCTCCCGTGAGCTCGGAACAAGCCCCAAGATGGGATCTCGTGGATACAGGAAGTTACGGCGGTGGAATTAGGTTTTTGGCTCCTGTTTTGATCGTTTGGGGGTATGTAGGTATATATAGGAGGAAGGAGTACATCGGTGGAGCTGAGGGCCCACGAGGCAGGGGCGCGCCTAGGGGCGCCCCACCTCGTGACCGCCTCTCTGGTTCCTTGGCGAGGTTCCAAGTCTCCGGATCACGTTCGTGAGAAAATCACGTTTCCGAAGGTTTCATTCCATTTGGACTCCGTTTGATATTTTGTTTCTTCGAAACACTGAAAAAGGCAAAAAACAGCAATTCTGGGCTGGGCCTCCGGTTAATAGGTTAGTCCCAGAAGTAATATAAAAGTGGAAAATAAAGCCCATTTTAGTCCAAAACAATAGTTAAAGTAGCATGGAGCAATCAAAAATTATAGATACGTTGGAGACGTATCATGGTTGAGCAACATATACTTCTTCCTCAAGCTTACCATTGAGGAATGCACTTTTCACATCCATTTGATATAAAGTGATATCATGATGGTTAGCATAAGCAAGTAATATGCGAATAGCCTCAAGTCTAGCAACAGGTGCAAAAGTTTCATTGAAATCAATTCCTTCAACTTGTGTGTAGCCTTGAGCTACAAGTCATGCCTTATTCCTCACCACAAGGCCATTTTCATCTTGCTTGTTGCGGTAGATCCACTTTGTGCCAATGATATTGTGCTTGCGAGGATCTGAATGATTGACTAGTTCTCAGACGTTGTTGAGCTCAAACTGATGTAATTCTTCTTGCATAGCTTGAATCCACTCAGGCTCTAGAAATGCTTCATCTACCTTAGTGGGCTCTGTGATAGAGACGAAAGCAAAGTGCCCACAAAAGTTAGACAAATGTGAAGCTCTTGAGCGTGTGAGGGGACCTGGAATGTTGATGTCGCTGATGATTTTCTCAATCTGCACTTCGTTGGCAACGCGAGGATGAGCGGGTTGTCGTTGAGCAATTTGATCATCATTTTCTTCAGCACCATTTTCTTCAGGTGCATCAGTATGATGTTCTTCACGTTCTGGAATGATTTCTTCAATAGATTCTTGGTAGGAATGACATCCGCAGTAGCTTTGAACTTCATAGATTCCTCAGGTGACTGTTCATCTAACACAGAAGGTAGGTGCTCTTTTTGCGAGCCATTAGTTTCATCGAACCGCACATCTATAGTTTCAACAACTTTGTGAAGAACGTTTTTGAAGACTCTGTAGGTGTGCGGGTCCTTTCCGTAACCAAGCATAAAACCTTCATGTGCTTTCGGTGCAAATTTTGAGTTGTGATGAGGATCTCTAATCCAACATTTAACACCGAAGACTTTGAAATAACTCACATTGGGTTTCTTGTCAGTGAGGAGTTCATAAGCAGTCTTCTTGAAGAATTTGTGAAGATATACCCTGTTGATGATGTGGCACGCAGTATCAATTGCCTCAATCCAGAAACAACGAGGCATCTTGTATTCATCAAGCATTATGCGAGCCATCTCAACAAGAGTCCTGTTCTTGCGCTCCACGACGCCATTCTGCTGAAGAGTATAAGGAGCGGATAACTCATGAGTAATAGCAAGTTCATCAAGACAGTCATCAAGACCAGAATTCTTGAACTCAGTTACATTGTCACTTCTGATGTGCTTGATCTTCACATCAAAGTTGGTTGAAGCCCTCGAGGAAAATCGTTTGAAGACTTCCTGCACCTCATGTTTGTAAGTGACAATATGCACCCATGTGTAACGAGAGTAATCATCAACAATAACAAAGCCGTATTGAGATGCATCATTTGTAACTGCGGAATAATGGTTAGGACCAAAGAGATCCATATGAAGCAATTCAAATGGTCGAGTGGTAGTCATGATTGTCTTTGCTGGATGCCTGGCCTTGGTCATCTTTCCAGCTTCACAGGCTCCACACAAGTGATCCTTAAGGAATTTGACATTCTCAATGCCAATGACGTGCTTCTTCTTCGCGAGCATGTGCAGATTCCTCATGCCAGCATGACCAAGTCATCTATGCCATAGCCAGCCTTCTGAAGCTTTTGCAAGTAGACATACGGCTGGTGGAGGTCCTGTAGAGAAATCAATAATATACAAGTCTCCTCTCCTAAAGCCTTCGAAGACTTTGGAATTGTCAGCTTCCATGATCACAACACAACGATACTTGCCAAAGACAACAACCATATCAAGATCACAAAGCATTGAGACAGACATGAGGTTGTATCCTAAGGACTCGACAAGCATGACCTTGTCCATGTGTCGATCCTTTGAGATTGCAACCTTACCTAGACCCAATACCTGACTTTTTCCTTTGTCAGTGAAGATGATATGCTTCAGATGCGATGGAGATAAGGGAACATCCATCAATAGATTCTTGTCACCAGTCATGTGATTTGTACATCCACTACTGAGGACCCACTCATTGGCTTTGGGTTGATCATCCTGCAGATGAATTAGTGCAACTTACGAACTCACATACTTCATCAGTGAAGAATATGACATCAATTTCATCAGATCAATTTCATCGAGCAAAAGAATAGATAAAGCAGTATGAGAACGTGAGAAATGAAAGTTCATTTGTTCATGATTAGCCTGCGTCCTTTCAGGCATTTTCAGGCCTCTAGCAAATTCTTCACACGATTAAGCACGTCTGGAGACCTAACCCTATAGAAGAGATTAGTTCTTTTTCTTCACCACCCACATGTGAAGGGGTGGCAAAGAGTTCATCACTCTGCGAGTTCCATACGAGAAAGGTGGCATAGAAGCCAGTCCATTTTGTTTCACATAAGAGGAGTTAGGATAAGCATATGACTAAGCAGAGACATTCTTCGAGGACTTATGAACATAATGGTTAGAAGAATAATGCTCATATTCATAGCCCTTAGCTCTTCCCTACGAAACAGATGTTGGAAATATGCCCTAGAGGCAATAATAAAAGCATTATTATTATATTTCCTTGTTCATGATAATTGTCTTTTATTCATGCTATAACTGTATTATCCGGAAATCGTAATACACGTGTGAATACATAGACTACAATCGTCCCTAGTAAGCCTCTAGTTGACTAGCTTGTTGGTCAGCAGATAGTCATGGTTTCGACTATGGACATCGATGTCATTGACAACGGGATCACGTCATTAGGAGAATAACGTGATGGACAAGACCCAATCCTAAGCATAGCACAAAGATCGTGTAGTTCGTTTTGCTAGAGCTTTTCCAATGTCAAGTATCTCTTCCTTAGACCATGAGATCGTGTAACTCCGGATACCGTAGGAGTGCTTTGGGTGTACCAAAGCGTCACAACGAATCGGGTGACTATAAAGGTGCACTACAGGTATCTCCGAAATTGTCATTGGGTTGACACGGATCGAGACAGGATTTGTCACTCCGTATGACGGAGAGGTATCACTGGGCCCACTCGGTAGTGCATCATCATAATGAGCTCAAAGTGATCAAGTGTCCGGTCACGGGATCATGCATTACTGATGCGAGTAAAGTGACTTGCGGTACTTGAGACTGAGCGAGGTATTGGGATACCGACGATCGAGTCTCGGGCAAGTAACATACCGTCGACAAAGGGAATAGTATACGGTGTTGTTTGAATCCTCGACATCGTGGTTCATCCGATGACATCATCGAGGAGCATGTAGGAGCCAACATGGGTATCCAGATCCTGCTGTTGGTTATTGACCGAGAGCGTCTCGGTCATGTTCGCATGTCTCCCGAACCCGTAGGGTCTACACATAAGGTTCGGTGGCGCTAGGGTTATTAGGAAGACTTGTATGTGATTACGAATGTTGTTGAGTCCGGATGAGATCCCGGACGTCACGAGGAGTTCGGAATGGTCCGGAGGTAAAGATTTATATATGGGAAGTTGTCAAGCGGACACGGAAAGGTTTCGGGCATATCAAGATTGTACGGGTCCACGGAAGAGTTCGGAGGTCCACTGGAGGGGCCACCTCCCGGGGGCCACTGGGCTGTGTGGGAAGGGCCAGCCCTGGTGGGCTGGGCGCACCCTCCCTTGGGCCCTTGCGCCTAGGGTTGAGGGGGAACCCTAGAGGCGCCCTGCTTGGGGGCAAGCCCCCTCCCTTGGCCGCCGCCCCCTCTAGATGCATCTAGAGGGCCGACCCCTCCTCCCTTCCCCTATAAATAGAGGGGTGAGGGGAAGGCTACATACACAACTTGAAGGCGCAGCCCCTCCCCTTCCCAACACCTCTCCTCCTCCGCGTGTGCTTGGCGAAGCCCTGCCGGAGAACTGTCACTCCACCATCATCATGCCGTCGTGCTGCTCTTTGGAGCCATCTTCCTCAACCTCTCCTTTCCCCTTGCTGGATCAAGAAGGAGGAGACGTTGCCCGTACCGTACGTGTGTTGAACGCGGAGGTGCTGTCCGTTCAGCACTTGGTCATCGGTGATCCGAGTACAACTCCATCATCACCATCCACTCGAAAGCTTCATACGCGATCTACAAGTGGTATGTAGATGCAAACTCACTCCCTTGACTCGTTGCTTAGATGAACTCATAGATGGATCTCGGTGAAACCGTAGGAAAAATTTTAATTTTCTGCAGCGTTCCCCAACAGTGGCATCATGAGCTAGGTCTATCGTAGTTCTCTATTGCACGAGTAGAACACAATTTAGTTGTGGGCGTGGATCTTGTCAACTTGCTTGCCGCTACTAGTCTTATCTTGCTTCCGCGGTATTGTGGGATGAAGCGGCCGGACCAACCTTACACGTGCGCTTACGTGAGACCGGTTCCACCGACTAACATGCACTAGTTGCATAAGGTGGCTAGCGGTGTCTGTCTCTCCCACTTTAGTTGGAGCGGATTCGATGAAAAGGGTCCTTATGAAGGGTAAATAGAAGTTGACAAAATCACGTTGTGGTTATTCGTAGGTAAGAAAACGTTCTTGCTAGAACCCAATTGCAGCCACGTAAAAGATGCAACAACAATTAGAGGACGTCTAACTTGTTTTTGCAGCAATTGTCATGTGATGTGATATGGCCAAGTTGTGATGAATGATGAATGACATATTGTGAAGTATGAGATCATGTTCTTGTAATAGGAATCACGACTTGCAGGTCGATGAGTATGACAACCGGCAGGAGCCATAGGAGTTGTCTTTATTTTTGTATGACCTGCGTGTCATTGAAGAACGCCATGTAAATTACTTTACTTTATTGCTAAACGCGTTAGCCATAGAAGTAGAAGTAGTCGTTGGCGTGACAACTTCATGGAGGCACAATGATGGAGATCATGATGATGGAGATCATGGTGTCATGCCGGTGACAAGATGATCATGGAGCCCCGAAGATGGAGATCAATGGAGCTATATGATATTGGCCATATCATGTCACTACTATATAATTGCATGTGATGTTTATTATGTTTATGCATCTTGTTTACTTAGAACGACGGTAGTAAATAAGATGATCCCTTACAACAATTTCAAGAAGTGTTCTCCCCTAACTGTGCACCGTTGCTAAAGTTCGTCGCTTCTAAGCACCACGTGATGATCGGGTGTGATGGATTCTTACGTTCACATACAACGGGTGTAAGACAGATTTACACACGCAAAACACTTAGGGTTAACTTGACGAGCCTAGCATGTAAAGACATGGCCTTGGAACACGGAGACCGAAAGGTCGAACACGAGTCGTATGGAAGATACGATCAACATGAGAATTTTCACCGACGATGACTAGTCCGTCTCACGTGATGATCGGACACGACCTAGTCGACTCGGATCGTGTAACACTTAGATGACTAGAGGGATGTCTAATCTGAGTGGGAGTTCATTTAAATAATTTGATTATATGAACTTAATTATCATGAACTTAGTCTAAAACTTTTGCATAATATGTCTTGTAGATCAAATGGCCAACGCTCATGTCAACTTGAACTTCAACGCGTTCCTAGAAAACCAAGCTGAAAGATGACGGCAGCAACTATACGGACTGGGTCCGGAACTTGAGGATCATCCTCATAGCTGCCGGAAACAATATGTCCTAGAAGGACCGCTAGGTGACGCTCCGTCCCTGCAGAACCAAGACATTATGAATGCTTGGCAGTCTCGTGCGATGATTACTCCCTCATACAGTGCGGCATGCTTTACAGCTTAGAACCGGGGCTCCAAAAGCGTTTTAAGCATCACGGAGCATATGAGATGTTCGAGGAGCTGAAACTTGTTTTCCAAGCTCACGCCCGGGTCGAGAGATATGACATCTCCGACAAGTTCTATAGTTGTAAGATGGAGGAAAACAGTTCTATCGGTGAGCACATTACGAAGATGTCCAGGTTGCACAACCGTATAACCCAACTGAATATTAACCTCCTCAAGAGGCGGTCATTGACAGAATCCTCGATCGCTCCCACCAAGCTACAAGAGCTTTGTGATGAACTACAACATGCGGGGATGGTAAAGACCATTCTGAAGTGTTCTCTATGCTGAAGTCAGCCGAGGTTGAGATCAAGAAAGAACATCAAGTGTTGATGGTCAATAAGACCACTAAGTTCAAGAAGGGCAAGGGCAAGAAGAACTTCAGGAAGGACGGCAAGGAGGTTGCCGCGCCTGTAAGCAAGTTGCCGGAAGAAGTCAAAGAATGGACCCAAGCCCGAGACCGAGTGCTTTTATTGCAAGGGAGGGTCATCGAAGCGGAACTGCCCCAAATACTTAGCGGACAAGAAGGCCGGCAACACCAAAGGTATATTTGATATACATGTAATTGATGTGTACTTTACCAGTACTCGTAGTAACTCCTGGGTATTTGATACCGGTGCCGTTGCTCATATTTGTAACTCACAGCAGGAGCTGCGGAATAAGCGGAGACTGGAAAAGGACGAGGTGACGATCTGGCGTCGGGAATGGTTCAGAGTCGATGTGATCGCCGTCGGCACGCTACCTCTTCATTTACCTACGGGATTAGTTATGAACCTTAATAATTGTTATTTGGTGCCAAGTTTGAGCATGAATATTGTATCTGGATCTCGTTTAATGCGAGATGGCTACTCATTTAAATCCAAGAATAATGGTTGTTCTATTTATATGAGAGATATGTTTTATGGTCATGCTCCGATGGTCAATGGTTTATTCTTAATGAATCTCGAGCGTAGTATTACACATGTTTATAGCGTGAATACCAAAAGATGTAAAGTTGATAACGATAGTCCCACATACTTGTGGCACTGCCGCCTTGGTCACATTGGTGTCAAGCGCATGAAGAAGCTCCATGCTGATGGACTTTTGGAGTCTTTAGATTATGAATCATTTGACACATGCGAACCATGCCTCATGGGCAAGATGACCAAGACTCCGTTCTCCGGAACAATGGGCGAGCAACCAACTTGTTGGAAATCATACATACCGATGTGTGCGGTCCAATGAGCGTTGAGGCTCATGGAGGATATCGTTATGTTCTCACTCTCACAGATGACTTGAGTAGATATGGGTATGTCTACTTGATGAAACACAAGTCCGAGACCTTTGAAAAGTTCAAGGAATTTCAGAATGAAGTAGAGAATCAACGTGACCGAAAGATAAAATTCTTACGATCAGATCGTGGAGGAGAATATTTAAGTCACGAATTTGGTACACACTTAAGAAAATGTGGAATCGTTTCACAACTAACGCCGCCTGGAACACCTCAGCGTAACGGTGTGTCCGAACGTCGTAATCGCACTCTATTGGATATGGTGCGGTCTATGATGTCTCTTACCGATTTACCGCTATCATTTTGGGGATACGCTCTAGAGACAGCTGCATTCACTTTAAATAGGGCACCGTCTAAGTCCGTTGAGACGACACCGTATGAGTTATGGTTTGGGAAGAAACCTAAGCTGTCGTTTCTAAAAGTTTGGGGATGCGATGCTTATGTCAAGAAACTTCAACCTGAAAAGCTCGAACCCAAGTCGGAAAAATGCGTCTTCATAGGATACCCTAAAGAAACCATTGGGTATACCTTCTACTTAAGATCCGAAGGCAAGATCTTTGTTGCCAAGAACGAAACCTTTCTGGAAAAAGAGTTTCTCTCGAAAGAAGTAAGTGGGAGGAAAGTAGAACTCGATGAAGTACTACCTCTTGAACAGGATAGTAGTGCATCTCGGGAAAATATTCTGTGATGCCTACACCAATCGAAGAGGAAATTCATGATGATGATCAAGGTACTTCGGATCAAGTTGCTCTTGAACTTCAGTGGGTCCACTAGGACACGTTCCGCACTGCAGTGGTACGGCAACCCTGTCCTCGAAATCATGTTGTTAGACAACGGTGAACCTTGAACTATGAAGAAGCGATGGCGGGCCCAGATTCCAACAAATGGCTAGAAGCCATGAAATCCGAGATAGAATCCATGTATGAAAACAAAGTGTGGACTTTGGTGACTTGCCCGATGATCGGCGAGCGATAGAAAACAAATGGATTTTAAGAAGAAGACGGACGCGGATGGTAATGTCACCATCTATAAAGCTCGACTTGTCGCTAAGGGTTATCGGCAAGTTCAAGGGATTGACTACGATGAGACTTTCTCTCCGTAGCGAAGCTTAAGTCCGTCCGAATCATGTTAGCAATTGCCGCATACTATGATTATGAGATATGGCAGATGGACGTCAAAACAGCGTTCCTTAACGGATATCTTAAGGAAGAGTTGTATATGATGCAGCGGAGGGTTTTGTCGATCCTAAGAATGTTGACAAAGTATGCAAGCTCCAGCGATCCATTTATGGGCTGGTGCAAGCATCTCGGAGTTGGAACATTCGCTTTGATGAGATGATCAAAGCGTTTGGGTTTATGCAGACTTATGGAGAAGCCTGCGTTTACAAGAAAGTGAGTGGGAGCTCTGTAGCATTTCTCATACTATATGTAGATGACATACTTTTGATGGGAAATGATATAGAATTCTTGGATAGCATTAAGGCCTACTTGAATAAGTGTTTTTCAATGAAGGACCTTGGAGAAGCTGCTTATATATTAGGCATCAAGATCTATAGAGATAGATCGAGACGCCTCATAGGTCTTTCACAAAGCACATACCTTGATAAGATTTTGAAGAAGTTCAAAATGGATCAGTCCAAGAAAGGGTTCTTTCCTGTATTGCAAGGTGTGAGATTGAGCTCGGCTCAATGCCCGACCACGGCAAAAGATAAAGAAGAGATGAGTGTCATCCCTATGCCTCAGCCATAGGATCTATTATGTATGCCATCTTGTGTACCAGACCTGATGTAAACCTTGCCGTAAGTTTGGTAGGAAGGTACCAAAGTAATCCCGCAAGGAACACCGGACAGCGGTCAAGAATATCCTGAAGTACCGAAAAGGACAAAGGACATGTTTTCGTTTATGGAGGTGACGAAGAGCTCGTCAGAACAGAGTTACGTCGACGCTTAGCTTCGACACGATCTGATGACTCTAAGTCACAAACCGGATACGTGTATATGTTGAATGGTGGAGCGAGAAGCTGGTGCAGCTGCAAGCAGAGCGTCGTGGCGGGATCAACATGTGAAGCGGAGTACATGGCAGCCTCGGAGGCAGCGCATGAAGCAATTTGGGTAAAGGAGTTCATCACCGACCTAGGAGTCATACCCAATGCGTCGGGGCCGATCAAACTCTTCGTGACAACTTTGGAGCTATTGCCCTTGCCAAGGAGCCCAGGTTTCACAAGAAGACCAGGCACATCAAGCGTCGCTTCAACTCCATCCGTGAAAATGTTCAGGATGGAGACATAGAAATTTGTAAAGTGCATACGGATCTGAATGTCGCAGATCCGTTGACTAAACCTCTTCCATGGGCAAAACATGATCAACACCGAACTCTATGGGTGTTCGATTCATCACAATGTAAACTAGATTATTGACTCTAGTGCAAGTGGGAGACTGTTGGAAATATGCCCTAGAGGCAATAATAAAAGCATTATTATTATATTTCCTTGTTCATGATAATTGTCTTTTATTCATGCTATAAGCTGTATTATCCGGAAATCGTAATACACGTGTGAATACATAGACTACAATCGTCCCTAGTAAGCCTCTAGTAGACTAGCTCGTTGGTCAACAGATAGTCATGGTTTCTGACTATGGACATCGATGTCATTGATAACGGGATCACGTCATTAGGAGAATGTCGTGATGGACAAGACCCAATCCTAAGCATAGCACAAAGGTCGTGTAGTTCGTTTTGCTAGAGCTTTTCCAATGTCAAGTATCCTTCCTTAGACCGTGAGATCGTGTAACTCCCGGATACCGTAGGAGTGCTTTGGGTGTATCAAACGTCACAACGAATCGGGTGACTATAAAGGTGCACTACAGGTATCTCCGAAAGTGTCATTGGGTTGACACGGATCGAGACGAGGATTTGTCACTCCGTATGACGGAGAGGTATCTTGGGCCCACTCGGTAGTGCATCATCATATTGAGCTCAAACTGATCAAGTGTCCGGTCACGGGATCATGCATTGCGGTACGAGTAAAGTGACTTGCCGTAACGAGACTAAGCGAGGTATTGGGATACCGACGATCGAGTCTCGGACAAGTAACATACCGCCTGACAAAGGGAATAGAATACGGGTTACTTGAACCCTTGACATCGTGGTTCATCCGATGACAACATCGAGGCGTGTGGGAACCAACATGGGTATCCAGATCCCGCTGTTGGTTATTGACCGAGAGCGTCTCGGTCATGTCTACATGTCTCCCGAACCCGTAGGGTCTACACACTTAAGGTTCGGTGACGCTAGGGTTAATAGGAAGACTTGTATGTGATTACCGAATGTTGTTAGGAGTCCCGGATGAGATCCCGGACGTCACGAGGAGTTCGGAATGGTCCGGAGGTAAAGATTTATATATGGGAAGTCGTCAAGCGGACACCGGAAAGGTTTCGGTCATATCGGTTTTATGGAGGGTCCACGGAAAGGTTCCGGAGGACCACCGGAGGGCCACCCTTTTGGGGGCCACTTGGGCTGCGTGGGAGGCAGCCAGCCCTGGTGGGCTGGGCGCAACCCCTCCCTTGGCCCATGCGCCTAGGGTTGAGGGAACCCTAAGGGGCGCCCCTTGCTTGGGGGCAAGCCCCTCCCTTGCCGCCGCCCCCTCTAGATGCATCTAGAGGGGCCGCCCTCCTCCTTTCCCCTATAAATAGAGGGGTGGAGGGAGGCTGCACACACCATTGAAGGCGCAGCCCTCCCTCCCAACACCTCTCCTCCTCCGCGTGAGCTTGGCGAAGCCCTGCCGAGATCAGTCACTCCATCGCATCACGCCGTCGTGCTGCCATTGGAGTTGTCTTCCTCAACCTCTCCTTCCTCCTTGCTGGATCAAGACGAAGGAGACGCCGTCGTCCCGTACGTGTGTTGAACGCGGAGGTGCTGTCCGTTCAGTACTTGGTCATCGGTGATCGGAATCACGTTGGGAACGTCTTCATCATCACCACTCCCTCGAACGCTTCCGTACTCGATCTACAAGTGGTATGTAGATGCAAACTCTCTCTCGTAACTCGTTGCTTAGATGAACTCATAGATAGATCTTGGTGAAACCGTAGGAAAATTTTTAATTTTCTGCAACGTTCCCCAACAACTTGGTGCAAAGAATTTGCCTAGCATGAGAGGGAAAGGCAAGCTCAACATGTTGGATGATCCAAGACAATATACTTTATTTCGGATATAAGAAAACATAACCCATTACATTGTCTTCCTTGTCCAACATCAACCTTTTAGCATGTCATATTTTAATGAGTGTTCACAATTACAAAAGATGTCCAAGATAGTATATTTATATGTGAAATCTCTCTTCCTTCAATATTCTTTCATGAATTGTTCAAGTGACCAATTCTGCATTTGCTAACTTTCAATAAGTTTACTACCTATACTTATTACGTGTGAAGTCATTACTCCCCATGGTATAAGCATATGAAACATATATAAATTCAGATTTATGATATTCAATTCATTCAACCATTTACTCATAGGATATACGTGAAGCATGTGAGCAAATGACAAACTACTCCAAAAGATATAAGTGAAGAACACTGAGTAGTAAAATAATTAACTAGCCATGGGAGGATTCTTTTTTTATTCAAGATTTCAGATCCAATAATTTTATTCAAACATCAAGTGAAATTGAAAATACGCTCCAAGCAAAACACATATCATGTGACGAATAAAAATATAGCTCCGAGTAAAGTATACCAGTAGTTTTGAAGACGAAAGAGGGGATGCCTTACGGGGCATCCCCAAGCTTAGGCGCTTGAGTCTTCCTTGAATATTACCTTGGGGTGCCTTGGGCATCCCCAAGCTTAGGGTCTTTCCGCTCCTTATTCTCCTCATATCGATATCTCACCCAAAGCATGAAAACTTCAACCACACAAAACTTAACGGAACTTCATGAGATAGGTTAGTATGATAAGGAGCAAACCATTCACTTTGGTACTGTCAAAGACAAGGTTCATAATTGTTCTCACACAATTACCACAGTACCATACCATTTCTATAATTTATATTGAGAAATATAAGCAATAGAAACTAGAAAACAAGAAAACTATGCAATGAAAATAGAATCTGTCAGAAACAGAACAGTCTGTAATTATCTGAACAGCAACCATACTTCTGCTACTCAAACAGTTATGAAATAAATTTATGGACGTGAGGAATTTGTCTATTAATCATCTGCAAAAAAAAATCGACCTAAAAGCACTCTCCAGTAAAAACTGGCATCTATTCTCGCGAGCGCAAAGTTTCTGTTTTTTACAGCAAGATTGCAAAGACTTCACCCATGTCTTCCCAAAGGTTCTACTTGGCACAAATACTAATTAAAACATAAAACCACATCTAACCAGAGGCTAGATGAATTATTTATTACTAAGTAGGAACAAAAAGCAGGAAACAAAAATAAAATTGGGTTGCCTCCCAACAAGCGCTATCGTTTAACGCCCCTAGCTAGGCATGATGATTTCAATGATGCTCACATAAAAGATAAGAATTGAAACATAAAGGGAGCATCATGAAGAATATGACTAACACTTTTAAACCTAACCCACTTCCTATGCCTAGGGATTTTGTGAGCACACAATTTAAGGGAACAAGAATCAACTAGCATAGGAAGGCTGGCAAGTATAACTACGAAACTTTAAGCACATAGAGAGGAAACTTGATATTATTGCAACTCCTACAAGCATATATTCCTCCCTCATAATAATTTTCAGTAGCATCACAAATGATTTTAACAATACAACCATCACATAAAGCATTCTTTTCATGATCTACAAGCATAGAAATTTTTCTACTCTCCGCATAAGCAAAATCCTTCTCATTCGGAACAGTGGGATCACTAATTCCTAAAGTTGACACTCTTCCAAACCCAATTTAGATGATAGTATTATTCATACTCCAAAAGATATAAGTGAAGTTAATGGAGCATTCTACAATTAATATAGACTAACCAATATCCAAGCTCAAAATATGTAAGTGAAGCACACAAAGCATTCTATAAAACCATACTCAAAAGATTTAAGCGAAGCACAAAGAGCAATTCTATAAAATCATACTTAAAAGATATAAGTGAAGCACATGAAGTATTCTATAAATAAATGAAGGGCTATCTTATACTAGCATGGTTCTTAAAGAAAAATAAAAACACAAAGGACACAAATCATGTGAACAAAACAAAAACCGAGGTATATCGATATTTGTTGAAGAAGAAAGATGGGATGCCAACCGGGGCATCCCCAAGCTTAGATGCTTGAGTATCCTTTGAAATATTTACTTGGGGTGCCTTAGGCATCCCCAAGCTTGAACTCTTGCCTCTCTTTATTCTTCTCATATTGGTAGCTCCTCGATCTTCAAACACTTCATCCACACAAAACTTTAACAAAACCTTTAACAAAAACTTTGTGAGATTCGTTAGTGTAATAAAGCAAACTACCACTTTAAGGTACTGTAATGAACTCATTCTTTATTTATATTGGTGTCAACCCTACTGTATTCCAACTTCTCTATGGTTCATACCCCCCCGATACTAGCCATAGATTCATCAAAATAAGCAAACAACACGCGAAAAACAGAATCTGTCAAAAACAGAACAATCTGTAGTAATCTGGGAGTTTAGTAAACTTCTTTCACTCCAAAAATTATGAAATAAATATGAAAATTTGAAAAAAAAATTACAGAAGTAATTTGCAAAAAGTTTCAGACCCATTTGACCTTCCAGTAAAAAATGTAAAATCACGCGCTACAGCCAAAGTTTCTGTTTTTGTTCTGCACATAGTAAACAAGCAACCTAATCATCCTAAAACGAAAGCTTGGAACATTATTTTTATAATACAATGGATATATACAAGGGGATAATTATTTACAGAGAAACTTCCATGAAAAATTCTACATTGTTTCTGTGAGCATGAACACAAGTGCTCAAGGTCGACCCTCACTTCCTCAATGCTTAACTTTCCAATGACTTCTCTTTTTGAAAAAAAAATTAGGCATGAGAGGCAAGTAAATTTTTTTGTATTTTCATTCTTTAAATGTTTTTTGTATATTTCACCCGCAACTAAACAGAAACAAAAAGGAAAAACAAAATCACTTAGTGAAGAAAGCAAACGCACACGAGAATATCAACCCCACGCTATTGCTCCCCCGCAACGGCGCCAGAAAGAGCTTAATAATCCCCAAGTGCAGGGAATCATCGTAGCAATTTCCAAAGGTGGGAGTGATAAGTATGGAGTGTCGAACCCACAAGGAGCTAAAGGTAAGATCAATATTCTCTCAAGTCCTATCTGCCACTGATATGACTCTACGTACACCGAATGTTTGCTTCCAACTAGATACGAGAAATAAAACTACGTTGTGGGTATGAAGAAGATAACTTTGCATGATATCGGAGAGCTAAAATATAAAAGTAGGTGCTGTTATCATAAATTTAGAATATATTACTAAATATTATAAATAGCGAGTGTGGAATAATGATGGATCGATGTGTGTGGAATTATCCTTGGCAATTGTTAACAAGACCGGTAGTCACTATTGCAATTTCATATGAGGGAGAGTCATAAGCTAACATACTTTCTCTTCTTGGATCATATGCACTTATGATTGGAACTCTAGCAAGCATCCGCAACTACTAAAGATCATTAAGGTAAAACCCAACCATAGCATTAAAGCATCAAGTCCCCTTTATCCCATAAACCACAACCCCCTTACTCGGGTTTATGCTTCTGTCACTCAAGCAACCCACTATAAGCGAATCATGAACGTATTGCAACACCCTACAGCGGGAATCCCTCATGCTTGCGCGACACGGAGGGCACAATAGGACAGCACCAAAATAAAACATACAACTCATACCAATCTAGATCATCAATCAACCCAAAGACAAAAGATATCTACTCAAAACATCATAGGATGGCAACACATCATTGGATCATAATATGTGGCATAAAGCACCATGTTCAAGTAGGGGATTACAGCGGGGTGCGGGAGAGTGGACCACGTAAAAGAGATGAGGATGGTGATGATGATGGTGATGTTGATGAAGACAATCACCGCAGCGATGATTCCCCTCCCGATGGCACTCTGGCGCCACCGAGAGAGAGGAGGAGAGGTCCTCCCCCTTGTGCTTCCTCCTCCATGGCCTCCCCCTGGATGGGGAGATGTTCTCCCTCTGGTCCTTGGCCTTCATGGTGATGATGGCCCCTCCGGGATCCTCCTCCATGGCCTCCGGTGATGATGGCCCCCTCTGGCAGGGTGCCAGAGAGGTCCTTGATTGATTTCTCATGGCTACAAAGGCTTGCGGCGGCGGAACTTCCGATCTAGGATATTTCCCGAAGGTTTCTTTATTTATAGGAGAGGTTGGCCTTGATCAAGTCAGGGGGGTCTCCGGGCTATCCACGAGGCAGGGGGGCACGCCCCCACCCTTGTGGGCAGCCCGGGACTCTTCTGGCCCAACTCTTGCACTCTAGGGGCTTCTTTTGGTCCATAAAGATTCATCAACAATTGGCACGTCAATTGGACTCCGTTTGGTATTCCTTTTCTGTAAAGCTCAAAAACAAGGAGAAAACAGAAACTGGCACTGGGCTCTAGGTTAATAGGTTAGTCCCAAAAATCATATAAAATAGCATATAGATGCATATAAAACATCCTAGATGGATAATATAATAGCATGAATACTTCATAAATTATAGATACGTTGGAGACGTATCAGCCAAACCAGCTTGATTGATTTGCATCGGATAAATAGATGCGCTCCGTCCTCATCCGACCTACTACGGAATAGGCATTTAGTGTCCTCTATGGGGATACCCCTTCTTTCCACGTTTGTCCGGAGGGCCAAAGATTCATGCTTTAATCGCCATACAAACATCTGAATGTTTTTTGGACATGGTAGCTTCCAGAGTCTCTTCCAAGATTCATCCATGCATGTGCTCAGATTGCCAACAGTTTCAGTACTTGCACCCTGACCGCCATTCTTGGCCTACTTACCGAGATGCACGTGTAGCTTGTAGGCGCTTTTCACCGAGTGTTGTCCTTTTTCATCAAACTGCCAGGATATGAAATCAGGGACCCCTTCCCGCAGTGGGATCTGCAGAATGTGTCGAGCATCATCCGGACAGAACGTGTCATGGACAAGTTGCTCGTCCCATGTCCCGGTAACTGGAGAGATCAGATCAGAAACATACTCAAGTAAGTTACCTCCTCTAGGGGTGATGATCTGCCACGACCACGGCCGAGGGATCCATGGGTCATTAATCCGGACATCAGACTCATCCCCAATTCGACAGATATAGCCTTGTTTGACTAGCTCGAGCCCTTGCAACAGGCTTCGCCAAGTGTACGAGATCCCATCCCTCGGTGTGGACTCACGGACATGGTTATTTGGGTAATACCGAGCTTTCAGAATCTTTGCACACAGACTGTCTGGGCATTGGATGAGTCTCCAAATCTGATGGGATAGCATGGCAACATTAAAGCTATACATATCCCTAAACCCTAGTCCACCTTGCCCCTTGGCCATTGTGAGCTTCTTCCAGCTGATCCAGTGCATTGCATTTTCCTTGTCCTGCTGGATCCACCAGTAGCTACATTTAAGAGAACTAATTTCTTCGCAAAAGGTTTTGGTGAGGTAGGAGCAAGACATGGCATATGTGGGGATCGCTTGGGCGACAACCTTGGCCAATGACTCCTTGCCAACTTTGGCGACCAGCCTTTCCTGCCAGCCATAAACCTTCCCGGCGATAGCACCTATGACATAAGCAAACGCTTTCCGCTTGGATCTTCCAACATGCACCGGCAGTCCCATATATCTGTCATTCCAATTCTCGCTTTGGATATGAAGTGCGGCCCAATAACCCACAAGTGTAGGGGATCGCAACAGCTTTCGAGGGTAGAGTATTCAACCCAAATTTATTGATTCGACACAAGGGGAGCCAAAGAATATTCTTAAGTATTAGCAGTTGAGTTGTCAATTCAACCACACCTGGATAACTTAGTATCTGCAGCAAAGTATTTAGTAGCAAAGTAGTATGATAGTAATGGTAAAGTGGCAAAAGTAAAGATAATAGTTTTGTAGTAGTTGTAACAGTAGCAACGGAAAAGTAAATAAGCGAAGCACAATATGTGAAAAGCTCGTAGGCATTGGATCAGTGATGGATGATTATGTCGGATGCGATTCCTCATGTAATAGCTATAACATAGGGTGACACAGAACTAGCTCCAGTTCATCAATGTAATGTAGGCATGTATTCTGAATATAGTAATACGTGCCTATGGAAAAGAACTTGCATGACATCTTTTGTCCTACCCTCCCGTGGCAGCGGGGTCCTAATGGAAACTAAGGGATATTAAGGCCTCCTTTTAATAGAGAACCGGAACAAAGCATTAGCACATAGTGAATACATGAACTCCTCAAACTATGGTCATCACTGAGAAGTATCCCGATTATTGTCACTTCGGGGTTGTCGGATCATAACCCATAATAGGTGACTATATACTTGCAAGATAGGATCAAGAACTCACATATATTCATGAAAACATAATAGGTTCAGATCTAAAATCATGGCAATCGGGCCCTAGTGACAAGCATTAAGCATAGCAAAGTCATAGCAACATCAATCTCAGAACATAATGGATACTAGGGATCAAACCCTAACAAAACTAACTTGATTACATGGTAAATCTCATCCAACCCATCACCGTCCAGCAAGCCTACGATGGAATTACTCACGCACGGCGGTGAGCATCATGAAATTGGTGATGGAGGATGGTTGATGATGACGACGGCGACGAATCCCCCTCTCCGGAGCCCGAACGGACTCCAGATCAGCCCTCCCGAGAGAGATTATGGCTTAGCGGCGGCTCCGTATCATAAAACATGATGAAACTTCCTCCCTGATTTTTTTCTCTGCGAAACGGAATATATGGAGTGGGAGTTGAGGTTGGTGGAGCATCAGGGGGCCCACGAGACAGGGGGCGCGCCCAGGGGGGAGGGCGCGCCCCCCACCCTCGTGGACAGGGTGTGGGCCCCCTGGCCTTGATTCTTTCACCAGTATTTTTTATATTTTCCAAAACTTATCTCCGTGGATTTTCAGGTCATTCCGAGAACTTTTGTTTTCTGCACAATAAACAACACCATGGCAGTTCTGCTGAAAACAACGTCAGTCCGGGTTAGTTTCATTCAAATCATGCAAGTTAGAGTCCAAAACAAGGGAAAAAGTGTTTGGAAAATTAGATATGTTGAAGACGTATCAACTCCCCCAAGCTTAAACCTTTGCTTGTCCTCAAGCAATTCAGTTGATAAACTGAAAGTGATAAAGAAAAACTTTTACAAACTCTGTTTGCTCTTGTGTTGTAAATATGTAAAGCCAACATTCAGGTTTTCAGCAAATATTATGAACTAACCATACTCACAATAACACTTAGGTCTCACATTTACTCATATCAATGGCATAATCAGCTAGCGAGCAATAATAATAAAACTCGGATGATAACACTTTCTCAAAACAATCATAATATGACATAACAAGATTGTATCTCGCTAGCCCTTTCTGAGAGCGCAGAACATAAATGCAGAGCACCTTTAATAATCAAGGACTGACTAAACATTGTAATTCATGGTAAAAGAGATCCAGTCAAGTCATACCCAATATAAACTAATAGTAATGAATGCAAATGACAGTGTGCTCTCCAGCGGGTGCTTTTTTAATAAGAAGGTGATGACTCAACATAAAAGTAAATAGATAGGCCCTTCGCAGAGGGAAGCAGGGATTTGTAGAGGTGCCAGAGCTCGGTTTTAAGATAGAGATGAATAATATTTTGAGCGGCATACTTTCACTGTCAACGCAACAACTATGAGATGGCGATATCTTCCATACTACATGCATTATAGGCGGTTCCCAAACAGAATGGTAAAAGTTTATACTCCCCCTCCACCAACAAGCATCAATCCATGGCTTGCTCGAAACAACGAGTGCCCTCAACTAGCAAGAGTCCCGGGGGAGTTTTGTTTGCAATTATTTTGATTTGATTTGCTTAAAGCATGGGACTGGGCATCCCGGTTACCAGCCATTTTCTCGTGAATGAGGAGCGGAGTCCACTCCCCTTGAGAATAACCCACCTAGCATGGAAGATACAGATAGCCCTAGTTGATACATGAGCTGCTCGAGCATACAAAACAAAATTTCATTTGAAGGTTTGGAGTTTGGCACATACAAATTTACTTGGAACGGCAGGTAAATACCGCATATAGGAAGGTATGGTGGACTCATATGGAATAACTTTGGGGTTTATGGAGTTTGGATGCACAAGCAGTATTCCCGCTTAGTACAGGTGAAGGCTAGCAAAAGACTGGGAAGCGACCAACTGAGTGAGCGACAACAGTCATGAACATGCATTAAAATTAATTTACACCGAGTGCAAGCATGATTAGGATATAATCTACCATGAACATAAATATCGTGAAGGCTATGTTGATTTGTTTCAACTACATGCGTGAACATGTGCCAAGTCGAGTCACTCAATTCATTCAAAGGAGGATACCATCCCATCATACCACATCACAATCATTTTAATAGCATGTTGGCACGCAAGGTAAACCATTATAACTCATAGCTAATTAAGCATGGCACAAGCAACTATAATCTCTAAATGTCATTGCAAATATGTTTACTTCATAATAAGCTGAATCAGGAACGATGAACTCATCATATTTACAAAAACAAAAGAGGTCGAGTTCATACCAGCTTTTCTCATCTCAATCAGTCCATCATATATCGTCATTATTGCCTTTCACTTGCACGACCGAACGATGTGTATAATAATAATAGTGCACGTGCATTGGACTAAGCTGGAATCTGCAAGCATTCAACTCAAGAGAGACGACAAAGTAATATGGGCTCTAAGTTAAATAAACAATCATGCATATGAGAGCCGCTAAACATTTTCAGTATGGTCTTCTACTCTCAACCCCCAAAAGGAAAGAAAAGAAAATAAAACTATTTACACGGGAAAGCTCCCAACAAATAAGAAGAACGAGAAATCTTTTTGGGTTTTCATTTTAATTTCTAGTACAAGCATGGAAATTAAACTAACTAATTTTTTGGTTTTTCTTAAGGTTTATCAAGCACACAAGAAGAAAGCTAAAAAAAGGAAAATTAAACTAGCATGGATAATACAATGAAAGAGTATGAGCACCGACAACTAGAATAGTGTGTGAACATGAATGTAAAGTCGGTGAGAAATACGTACTCCCCCAAGCTTAGGCTTTTCGCCTAAGTTGGTCTAATGCCAAGGGTAGCCTGGCTGATATCCATAGTTGTAACTAGGGTCGTACTGAGATGCAGCAGCAAATGCCTCCTGAGCCGCGGCATGCTGGCGAGCCGCCTCCGCTCTCCCCTCGTGTTCAGCTGCCTCCTCCCTGGTAATAACATATCTTCATTTTGCCTGGTAATCAAAAAGGAAAGGAGCAGGGAGAGTAACATGGACAGAGCTACGTCTGTCAAAGATTAGTCGATACTGGAGGAATTGTTCGTTCCTTAAAAGAAAAAGATGTTTGACCATCGCGTCATAATCTAAATAAGCAGGAGACAACTCCATATCCCCCTCTCGTGAGGCTATACCAAGATAATTAGCTACACAGGTCGCATAAATCCCTCCAAATAAATCTCCAGACATACCATTATTATGCAACCTACGTGCAACTATTGCCCCCAAGTTGTAATCTTTATTACGTAACACAGCACTCTTGAGGACACAAAGATCAGGGACACACATATGACATGCTTCATCTTTACCATTAATGCATCTACCAATGAAGAGAGCAAAATAATGTATAGCAGGAAAATAAATGCTCCCCATGGTAGCTTGTGCTATATCCCTAGATTCTCCCACAGTAATACTAGCAAGAAAGTCTTTATACTCAGATTTGTGTGGGTCATTAACATTGCCCCACTGCGGGAGTTTGCAAGTAGTTGTAAAATCTTCTAAGTCCATGGTATAAGATTTATCATAAATATCAAACAGGACACTCTGAGAATTACGTGAACATTTATATTTAAACCTTCTCACAAATGAATCAGTCAATTGATAGTACCGAGGACACTTGTCTTGTAAGAAGTCCTCAAGATCGACATTACGCTTATATGCGTCAAATTCATCCTTAATGCCTGCATTGACCATAAATTCGTCTGATGGCCACTCACAAGCTCGCACTTCTGCGTCCCTCGGTGGTTCATCGTCTTGCTCACGCATAGCACGCCTGGGTCCTTTCTTTATTGAGGAACCACCTTGATACATTCTCCTAGACATATTTCTTTTTCTGAAAAATTTCTGAAATTTTAGTAACTTCAAAATAAAAGTGAATAAAATTAAACAAGAGTTGGTAGCAACTACTCCTACAAGCGCCTAGAGCCTATATCAAGCATTAGAATTACTTGAGACCTCATAAATTTAACATGCAAGTTCAAGAACAGGGTCATCTATGCAGCAAAAATTTGCAATGAATAAAGCACTAGAACAAAAACTAATTGGACCAATGGAGGAGTTACATACCAAGCAACCATCTCCCAAAGCAGTTTTGTGAATGGAGCTTTGAGCAAGGAGATCGAAAATCGCAGCAAAATGAGCTAGAACTCGTGCTTGAGCTGGATGGGGATTTTTCTTTTTGGGAAGAAGATGGAGTGTGTGGGTGCAGGAATAAGTGGAGGGGGGCCACCATGAGCCCACGAGACAGGGGGCGCGCCCAGGGGGTGTGGACGCGCCCTCCACCCTCGTGGCCTGGTGCTTGCCCCTCCTGCAGTGTTTTCAGTGCCTAAAATCCTCAAATATTCCATAAAAAATCATACTAAATTTGCAGGGCATTTGGAGCACTTTTATTTTCGGGATATTTTTTATTGCACAAGTAATTCAGAAAACAGACAGATAATACTATTTTTGCTTTATTTATTCTAAATAACAGAAAGTAAAAAGAGTGTACAGAAGGTTGTGCCTTCTAGTTTCATCCATCTCATGATCATCAAAATGAATCCACTAACAAGGTTGATCAAGTCTTGTTAACAAACTCATTCCGAATAACACGGAACCGGAGAAATTTCGAATAACACTAGGTTACCTCAGCGGGGATATGAACATCCCCAATAATAAGAATATCATACTTTTTCTTGATAGTAGGAAGACAAAATTCAAAACCTCCAATAATAATAGTTGGAACTTTTCCAATAGAATTGATGCTATGAACTTGAGATTGTTTCCTCGGTAAGTGTATCATATGCTCATTACCATTAACATGAAAAGTGACATTTGCCTTTGTTGCAATCAATAACAGCCCTTGCAGTATTCAAAAAGGGTCTACCAAAGATAATCGACATACTATCGTCCTCGGGAATATCAAGAATAACAAAGTCCGTTAAGATAGTGACATTTGCAACCACAACAGGCACATCCTCACAAATACCGACAGGTATAGCAGTTGATTTATCAACCATTTGCAAAGATATTTCAGTAGGTGTCAACTTATTCAATTCAAGTCTACGATATAAAGAGAGAGGCATAACACTAACACCGGCTCCAAGATCACATAAAGCAGTTTTAACATAGTTTCTTTTAATGGAGCATGGTATCGTTGGTACCCCGGGGTCTCCAAGTTTCTTTGGTATTCCACCCTTAAAAGTATAATTAGCAAGCATGGTGGAAATTTTAGCTTCCGGTATCTTTCTTTTAATTTTAATGATATCCTTCATGTACTTGGCATAAGGATTTAATTTAAGCATATCAGTCAAGCGCGTACGTAAGAAGATAGGTCTAATCATTTCAGCAAAGCGCTCAAAATCCTCATCATCCTTTGTCTTGGATGGTTTAGGAGGAAAGGGCATGGGTTTCTGAGCCCATGGTTCTCTTTCTCTACCGTGCTTCCTAGCAAAAAAATCTCTCTTATCATAACGTTGATTCTTTAATTGTGGGTTATCAAGATCAACAACAGGTTCAATCTCTACTTCATTATTTTTGCTAGGTTGAGCATCAACATGAACATTATCATTAACATTATCGCTAGGTTCATGTTCATCACCCGATTGTGTTTCAGCATCAGAAATAGAAATATCATTGGGATTCTCAGGTGTGTCTACAACAGGTTCACTAGAAGCATGCAAAGTCCTATCGTTTTTATTTTTCTTCTTTTTGGAAGAACTAGATGCCTCTAAATTATTTCTCTGAGAATCTTTCTCGATTCTCTTAGAGTGGCCTTCAGGATACAAAGGTTCCTGAGTCATTCTACCAGTTCTAGTAGCCACTCTAACAGCAAAGTCATGTTTATTATTTAATTCATCAAGCATATCACTTTGAGCTTTAAGTACTTGCCCAGCTTGAGTGGTAACCATAGAAGCATATTTGCTAATGAGTTTAAGTTCATCTTTAACTCTAGCCATATAATCACTCAAGCATCCTATTCCGAAAGCATTATTCTTTAATTCTCTACCAACATAAGCATTAAAACTTTCTTTCCTAGCTATAAAGTCATCAAATTCATCTAAGCATGGGCTATGAAATTTAGTAGAGGGAATTTCAACTTTATCATATCTATAGAGAGAATTTACCTTTACTACCTGTGTCGGGTTATCAGGACATTGTGTTTCTTCAACAGGCGGTATATTAAGACCATGTATTTCTTCAATAGGTGGTAAATTCTTAACATCTTCAGCTTTAATGCCTTTTTCTTTCATTGATTTCTTTGCCTCTTGCATATCTTCAGGACTGAGAAATAGAACACCCCTCTTCTTTGGAGTAGGTTTAGGAATAGGCTCAGGAGTTGGCTCAATTGGTTCAGGATTTGCCTTAGGAATTGGCTCAGGGAGAGTCCAATTATTTTCGTTAGTCAACATATTATTCAATAACAATTCAGCTTGGTCGACTGTTCTTTCCCTCAAAACACAACCAGCACAACTATCCAAGTAGTCCTTGGAAGCATCGTTAGTCCATTATAAAAGATATCAAGTATTTGATTTTTCTTCAGAGGATGATCAGGCAAAGCATTAAGTAATCGGAGAAGCCTCCCCCAAGCTTGTGGGAGACTCTCTTCTTTGATTTGCACAAAATTATATATTTCCCGCAAGGCAGCTTGTTTCTTATGAGCAGGAAAATATTTAGCAGAGAAGTAATAAATCATATCCTGGGGACTACGCACGCAACCAGGATCAAGAGAATTAAACCAAGTCTTAGCATCACCCTTTAATGAGAACGGAAATATCTTAAGGATATAATAATAGCAAGACTTCTCATCATTAGTAAACATGGTGGCTATATCATTTAACTTGGTAAGATGTGCCACAACAGTTTCAGATTCAAGGCCATAAAAAGGATCAGATTCAACCAAAGTAATTATTTCAGGATCAACAGAGAATTCATAATCCTTGTCAGTAACACAGATAGGTGAAGTAGCAAAAGCAGGGTCAGGTTTCATTCTAGCATTAAGAGATTGTTGCTTCCTTTTAGCTAATAACTTCTTAAGATCATATCTATCTTTGCAAGCAAAGATAGCTCTAGCAGCTTCCTCATTCATAACATAACCCTCAGGAACAACAAGTAATTCATAATCAAGGGGAGAACTTTCATCATCACTATCATCAATAATAGCATCTTCAATAATTTCATTCTCTCTAACCCTAACAAGTTGTTCATCAAGAAATTCACCTAAAGGCACAGTAGTATCACACACAGAAGTAGTTTCATCATAAGTATCATGCATAGCAGAAGTGGCATCATCAATAACATGCGACATATCAGAATTCAAAGCAGTAGCAGGTTTAGGTGTCGCAAGCTTACTAATAACAGAAGGAGAATCTAGTGCAGAGCTAGATGGCAGTTCCTTACCTCCCCTCGTAGTTGAGGGCAAAATCTTAGTTCTTTCGTCTTTCAAGTTCCTCATAGTGACCAGCAGATATAAATCCCAAGTGACTCAAAGAATAGAGCTATGCTCCCCGACAATGGCGCCAGAAATTAGTCTTGATAACCCACAAGTGTAGGGGATCGCAACAGCTTTCGAGGGTAGAGTATTCAACCCAAATTTATTGATTCGACACAAGGGGAGCCAAAGAATATTCTTAAGTATTAGAAGTTGAGTTGTCAATTCAACCACACTTGGATAACTTAGTATCTGCAGCAAAGTATTTAGTAGAAAAGTAGTATGATAGTAATGGTAACAGTGGCAAAAGTAAAGATAATAGTTTTGTAGTAGTTGTAACAGTAGCAACGGAAAAGTAAATAAGCGAAGCACAATATGTGAAAAGCTCGTAGGCATTGGATCAGTGATGGATGATTATGTCGGATGCGATTCCTCATGTAATAGCTATAACATAGGGTGACACAGAACTAGGTCCAGTTCATCAATGTAATGTAGGCATGTATTCCAAATATAGTCATACGTGCTTATGGAAAAGAACTTGCATGACATCTTTTGTCCTACCCTCCCGTGGCAGCGGGGTCCTAGTGGAAACTAAGGGATATTAAGGCCTCCTTTTAATAGAGAACCGGAACAAAGCATTAGCACATAGTGCATACATGAACTCCTCAAACTATGGTCATCACCGAGAAGTATCCCGATTATTGTCACTTCGGGGTTGTCGGATCATAACACATAATAGGTGACATAGACTTGCAAGGTAGGATCAAGAACTCACATATATTCACGAAAACATAATAGGTTCAGATCTAAAAGCATGGCACTCGGGCCCTAGTGACAAGCATTAAGCATAGCAAAGTCATAGCAACATCAATCTCAGAACATAGTGGATACTAGGGATCAAACCCTAACAAAAGTAACTTGATTACATGGTAAATCTCATCCAACCCATCACCGTCCAGCAAGCCTACGATGGAATTACTCACGCACGGCAGTGAGCATCATGAAATTGGTGATGGAGGATGGTTGATGATGACGAGGGCGACGAATCCCCCTCTCCGGAGCCCCGAACAAACTCCAGATCAGCCCTCCCGAGAGAGATTAGGGTTTGGCGGCGGCTCCGTATCGTAAAACATGATGGAACTTCCTCCCTGATTTTTTCTTCGTGAAACGGAATATATGGAGTTGGAGTTGAGGTCGGTGGAGCATCAGGGGGCCTACGAGACAGGGAGGCGCGCCCAGGGGAAGTGCGCGCCCCCACCCTCGTGGACAGGGTGTGGGCCCCCTGGCCTTGATTCTTTTGCCAGTATTTTTTATATTTTCCAAAACTTATCCCCGTGGATTTTCAGGTCATTCCGAGAACTTTTGTTTTCTGCACAATAAACAACACCATGGCAGTTCCGCTAAAAACAGCGTCAGTCCGGGTTAGTTTCATTCAAATCATGCAAGTTAGAGTCCAAAACAAGGGCAAAAGTGTTTGGAAAAGTAGATACGTTGAAGACGTATCATGGCCTTGACATCTGCTCGAGACATTGGTGATGTATTCGGGCTGAACATGAGAGCCGACTTTTCCATGTTGTTGCACTGCCCCGAACAGTTCTCATACAGGTCAAGAATCTTCTTCAGTTCAGCAGCCTCTTGCTGGTTCGCCTTCATCATCAGGAGCGAGTCATCCGTGAAGAATAAGTGTGACATAACAGGAGCTGCAGGGCAAATTTTCACACCACTGAGATTTCTTCGCTCAATTGCATCATTAAGGAGCACAGAAAGCCCTTCTGCACATATAACAAATAAGTACGGCGATGCAGGATCTCCTTGCGGCAGCCCCCGGGAGGGACTAAACTACTCAGTAAGTACTCCGTTGACCTTGACTTGATATCTGACAGTAGTGACACACATCATGATGAGGTCAACCCAGCCTTGCCTGAATCCCATCTTAGTAAGCATTGCTTCAAAAAAGCGCCACTCAACGCGATCATACGCTTTGCTCATGGCAGCCTTGACTGCCACATACCCTTCATTTCTTCTTTCCTTATTTCGGAGGTAATGAGTCAGCTCATATGCAATCAGTGCATTATCGGTTATCAACCGTCCTGGGACAAAGGCACTCTGATTATCAGATATGAGCTCCGGTAGAATCATCTTAATTCTGTTAGCCAGCACCCTCGACACAAGTTTATAAAGAACGTTGCACAAGCTTATAGGCCGAAGGTCTTTTATTCGACTCGGGTCTTTCACCTTTGGGATTAGCACGAAAGTCGTATCATTCCACCAGTCGGGCATCATTCCACCATTTTGGACCTGCAACACCTCCTGCACAATACGGTCGCCCATGAGAGGCCAGTTCTGCTTGTAAACAATTGAGGGCATTCCGTCTGGACCGGGTGCTTTGAGATTTCCTATATGATCGAGCGCGGCCTTGACTTCCTCCCTAGTGAATTCAGCATCAAGGATGTCATTCATGGCATCAGTTACTCGTGGTTTAACCTTGCTAATAAGCTCATTTAACCGGTCACCACTTGACGAGGAGAATAGATCTTGAAAAAACGAGCAAACATAATTAGTCATCTCCTCCCCCTCCTTCACCATCAATCCATCCTCCTTCCTCAACCATTTCACCCTATTCGTCCTCTTCCATCCTGAAGCAACCGCCGTGTAGTATCGAGTATTATCATTCCTATTCCCATCCTTCAACCATGACATATGTGACCTTTGCTTCATCTTGATGTTTATCTTCTCCTCCAATTCTTCAACTACACCTCACAGCCTCGCCTCCTCTCTGATCTTGGATTTTGAGACAGGTTCCTTCATACAAATCTCCAGCTCCCGACGGCCTCTCTCCAGCCTCTCTTCTAGGGTGCCGGCAACCTCCTTGCTCCATCTTCGCATGCCCCCAGCAAGATTACGCATAACTTTAGACACGTTGCTCACCCCTTTCGTCCAACCCTTCTCCCATTCATTCTTAATAACTTCACTGCATCCTTCCTCGTTCAGCCACCATGCTTCAAAGCGGAAACCTGTGTCTCCCCTAGGGCATCGGCTGCCATCATCTCTAGTCATTACAACAACTGCCCGATGGTCTGAGTGACGCGGCCTTCTATTTATGACAACAAACTCAGGGAAGATTTTACACCATCGGGCATTAGCAACGGCCCTATCAAGCCTCTCACAAATATACATATTCACTTCTTTACTATGGTTCCTCCAAGTGAATTTGTCTCCGGTAAAACCACTATCTGCCAGGTCACATCCTTCTAGCGCCTCTCTGAACTTATCCATGTAGTGTTGAGGTTTCGCAGCCCCCCAACTTTTTCATCACTCGATAGTATTTCGTTAAAATCCCCCAAGCAAAGCACGGTCGTCCTTGTTGGTGCTGTTGTGTAGCGACCCGACCCAAAATCGGTCAAGTCTCTGTGTAGCTGTACCATCCCAAGATCATGCTGGCACACACAGTACATTGATGAAATAATCAAACTTCAATCACACCTGAATTTATTACACGGTTCTCATATCGAGTCTTTATTACAATAGAATAAATTCGGCCGAAGGCCAACTCATGAGAAATAAACTAAATAAAGCTGCGGAAGCGTAGAAGAATAGTGAGTCCATCCGACTCCATAGGGCAATCGCCAAGCGTAGATCGTAGCCTCACTCCTGATCGGAATACTCCTCTGCAACATAAGACGTTGCAGCCGTGTAGGTCAGCATTTTGAATATGCCGGCAAGTCATGAAGAGAGAATAACAATAAAAATTACTAACACTATATGCAATTTGGCTGTCGGGCTCTAAGTTTCATTGTTTTGCGAAAAAGCCAGTTTTTCCCTACAACAATGGACTTGTTTGCAAATACTACAAAATGTTGGTAGTTATTGAGATGGTTCCACCAACCAATGTCTCATTCCCAATTATTAAATAACCCCCTCAATTAATTTATTAATTTTGGTGTTGAGATATCTGAAATACTCCAAGTTCCAGAGGCTCAAATTGTCCAGAATCGGGACACGGCTAACCGATTAGATCTTCACTCTGCAGAGGTTTGCGACTTTACCCGCAAGATTCGTTCCTCCTTTAAGTCTTCGCACTTCATGGTGTTTGAAGACGGACGAACAAACAGGTCTTCCAAGAGTTCCTCCGCCACCGCCGGTACCCATCCAATCCTACCGTTCTTCTACATCTCGTAGCACCGTCCGGTCGAGTCACACCTAGGGTTGACCAAGCCGAGCCCATAATGGCTTGCGGCTGCAGAGTAAGCATCCGTCAATGGGGTATCCATCCGTCTCTTCTTGGCTGGGTGAAGCTTTCCGCAAGATGTCATGGCGCTTCTCCATGCATCCCGCCAACCACTGGTTTTCCAGGTGCCCGTCAACCGCCCCCACCCAAGAGTGAATTTTGAAGTCCATCTTGAGCTTGAAGTCATGGGGTTGTCATCATATTGACTCTCACATCTCCCTTATGAATCACTCAACCAACCCCGTCTACGAGCATAGCAAAATAAACTACTTCGTCCCGGGCAATGGTAACAAGGGGAATTGGGTTCATCCTACCTCATGATACTACTCAAGAACATAACTTCAAATTCTCCTACTGCATGCATGGTGGGGAGGTATAATTCTAATGCAATAAAATCATAGGTATAATAAAGGAAAATATGATCAATGACTTGCCTTGCTGACGATCTTCGAAAGCTAGGGACTCGTGGTAGCAAGCTTCGCACTCCGGAAATTCTACCGAGGCAAACAACAATCATATAAGCATACAAACATAAGATCACTTAACATAACAGCATACTAATATAACACATGAAACAATTGAACCAAAACCCAAAGAAAACTCGAAGAAATCCAAATCAATGTTTTCACCACATCAAACAACAACTAAGAAATAGTTTTGCACAACCAAATTTTTCTTAACAGACCCTAAGCATGGGTTTTTGCTAACTAACAGAAGAGAAAACATCATGCAACTAGGAGCAAAAAGAATCACATCAAAAGCTATTGTAGAACTCCTATTATGCCTATAACAATCCTAGCAAGAAAAAATAAAATAAACATTTTATTTATTGTAAATAAAAGTTCATGTTCTAAAGTTACAGAAACTAATCTAAAATAAACTATCACATAGGAAAAATAAAATTATTTGCTAAATAAAACAATAGGAAAACAGTAGCTAGTTTAATAAATAGGAACCACATGATTTTGATTTAAACTATTTTTTATTAAATCTAAAATGCCCAAATAAATTCCTACGGTTAGGCAAGGTCAAAACAAAGTAGTGACAAAAGAATCACTAAAATAAAATAATCCTAACTCATTTTATAGCAGAATTACTAATCTGTCTAAATCTAAAATAAAACAATTTCTAATAATTTTAACATGACTAAACATATTTTCTACAGAAACTACAACAAATTTGCAAACCAACAAAAAAAGAATCAATTAAAAATATTAAGTAGATTAAAAGATATGGATTTTACAAAACTGAAACTATTCTGTAAAAAAAACAGAAACGAAAAATAAAATTAAAAGGAAAACTGGCACTAATGGGCCTATCTAACGCATCGGGCGTCAAATAACTAAAATGCGCCTGAGGGATTAAACCGAGTCGGGCCGGTCTAAACTAAACCTAAATAAAACCAAATAAACCGAAACTAAAACCGGTCTATTTAAATTAAACCGTACCCCTTCGGGGATCTAATCTAGACCCTACGTTTAGATCGGACGGTGGGGGCATCTCCGGCGACTTACCGCGGTGGTCGACGGCGACGGCGGCTCGGGCGGCGACGGTGCGGTGGCTCCGGTGGTCGGGGACGACGGCAGAGACCTCCGGCGGGTGCGGCGGAGCGAGGGGAGCTCGGGGGTGGTGTCGGTGGAGCTCGGGGGGGGTTCGGGGCGGCCGGAACAGGTGGCAATGGCGCGGCGGGGCACTCGGGCTCCGGCGACGGATTGCGGCGAGAGAGAGAGGTCGGGCGAGGGGGAAGTGGGGTGAACGGGTCGAGGGGGGGTGGGGTTTATATAGGGGTTCGACTTGGGCGAGGGGGCGGATCGGGGAAGCGATCCCGGGATCCTCGGGATTCCGGCGGCGGCGACGCGGTGGCGTTGCTGGTTGGCATGGGCGAGGGAAAGGAGAGGTGGGTCCAGGCGTCGTGGAGAGAGAGGAAGGGGTCGGTCGGGCGACCGGGAGTAGGGGTTGGGTGGGCTGGGGTCGGCTGGGGTCGGCTTGGCTGGGCTCTGGTTGGCTGCCTGCGCTGGCCCATTGGTGGGCCGCCTCGGTATTGGGCTGGGCGGGTTAGCTGGTGGCGCTGGGGTGTCTTTTCCTTTTTTTTTTGAAATAGAGAGAGAGAGAGAATAAAATATATATATATTATATAGGACATATATATATCAAAATGATCAGGGGAATATTCCCTATAATTTGAACATTTTTCCAGGGGCAAAACTCAAACTTTAAAAAAATCATTTTTCTAAAATCCCAAATAAAATCAAAATTTGGATTCAAACTTTTTGGCAATGTTTTTCATCTGACATTTTTGGAGTGTCATGTTTACTCCTCTCATACCTTTTCTCAAGTATTTGTCAGGCATAGTTTTGAAATAATTTTCAACTGCCAATTTGAATTCAAATTCCAACAACTCAAAAACTTCTGAAACTTCAAATGCCACTCAATTTCAAACAATATGCATAGATGCTTAGCTATGATTGTAAAACATTCCAAATGGGAAATTTGGGATGTTACAAACCTACCCACCTTAAGATGAATCTCGCCCTCGAGATTCGGGTTGGCTAGCAAATAGGTGCGGGTGGTCTCGGCGGAGGTCTTCTTCTCGCTCCTGGTGGCTTCCTCCTCGAATGATGACTCCACAAGACCTTGCAAAACTTGATGATCTTGCTACGGGTGACTCTGTTCATAGTCTCGAGAATTCGACGGGTTTCTCCTCATAAGTCAGATCTTTGTCGAGCTGTATGGCCTCTAGGGGCCTTGTGTCTCTTAACGGAATATCGCCATGTCGGCGTGGCATTTCTTCAGCTGAGAAACATGGAAGACATCATGAACTCCGGACAATCCTTCCGGCAATTCCAACTTGTAAGCAACTTCTCCACGACGTTCGAGGATTTTGTAGGGGCCAATGAACCGGGGTGCTAGTTTTCCTTTAACACCGAATCTCTTGATTCCACAAAGTGGGGACACACGAAGATATGCCCGGTCTCCCGCTTCGTAAGTTACTTCCTTGCGTTTACTATCGGCATAACTCTTCTGCCTCGACTGGGCTACCTTGAGTCTATCTCGAATCAGCTTGACTTTTTCTTCGAATCTCGATAAGATCGGGACCGAAAAGTTTCGATCTCCAACACCATCCCACAACAATGGTGTTCGCACCTCCTTCCGTATAGAGCTTGAATGGGGCCATCTTGATCGGTGCGATAACTGTTGTTGTATGAGAACTCCGCGATGGCAAATTATCATCCCAGCTAGACCCATAGTCTAGCGCACAAGCTCTCAACATGTCCTCCGGGATCTGGTCGACTCTCTCGGTCTGTCCATCTGCTCATGCGGATGAAAAGCTGTCTTGAACTCCAGCCTCGCACCCAAAGTTTCATGCAACCGATTCCAAAACTTTGAGGTAAATTGTGTTCCTCTATCGACACGATACTCCTCGGAACTCCATGCGGACATACGATCCTGGTCATGTATATCTTGGCTAACTTAGCGCTGGTATAGGTAGTCTTCACGGAATGAAATGAGCTACCTTGGTCAATCGATCAACCACTACCCAGATGGAATCATAACCTGAACGGGTCTGGGTAATCTGTGATAAAATCCATTCCAAGTTTTTCCCATTTCCACTCGGGTATCGGCAAAGGTTGAAGTAACCCTGCTGGCTTCGATGTTCCGCCTTTACTCGTTGGCAAACATCGATATCGCTACGTACTCGGCAATATCCTTCTTCATACCGCCCACCGAAACTGTCCTTCAAATCCAGATACATCTTGGTGTTACCGGGGTGAATCGAGTACGGTGAATCATGAGCCTCCTGAAGAATTAGCTTCCTGAGTTCGGGATCATTGGGTACATAAATACGATCCTCGAACCATATAGCTCCGTATTTCATCCTTACGAAACCCTTTAGCTTTTCCTTCATTCATCCTTTTCTTTATCTCATCAATTTCCTTGTCCGTCTTCTGGGCTTCATGAATTCTTTCGGCCAAGGTGGACTGAACTTCCAGAGTTGCAACATATCCTCTCGGAACTATCTCCAGTCGAAGATCTCTGAGGTCATCGACTAACTCCTGGGGTAATCCTCCCGCTATAAGAGTATTCACATAACTCTTACGGCTCAAGGCATCCGCTACGACATTAGCCTTTCCTGGGTGGTAATGCAATTTCATGTCATAGTCCTTGATTAACTCTAGCCATCTCCTCTGCCTGAGGTTCAACTCTTTCTGCGTGAAAATATATTTCAAGCTCTTATGATCTGTGTAAACATCACAACGGTTTCCGATGAGGAAATGTCTCCAGGTCTTGAGTGCATGCACTACTGCTGCTAACTCCAAATCATGTGTGGCATAATTCATCTCGTGTGGTCGTAGCTGTCTGGAGGTATAAGCTACAACTTTTCCTTCCTGCATGAGTACTACTCCGAGTCCCTGACGAGAAGCGTCACAATATACCTGGTAATCCTTGTGTATGTCCGGCAAAATCAGTACTGGGGCTGTAACCAAACGTTTCTTCAATTCCTGGAAACTGGCTTCACAATCCTCGGTCCAAATGTACTTGGCGTCCTTCTTCAATAGCTCAGTCATAGGCTTGGCAATCTTCGAGAAATTCTCGATAAACCTCCGATAATATCCTGCGAGTCCGAGAAAACTGCGGATCTCCTTGACTGAGGTGGGCGATCGCCAATCGGTGGTGATACAACCTTGGCGGGTCAATCGCTATTCCTTCTCCTGAAATAACATGTCCGAGGAATCTGACTTCCTTTAGCCAAAATTCACATTTGCTGAACTTGGCATACAAGCTGAAGTTCTCGGAGTTTCTCCGAACTAGACATAAATGTTCCTTATGCTCTTCTCTCTCTTGGAGAAAATCAGTATATCATCGATGAACACCACGACAAACTTGTCCAGATATTCCATAAATACCTTGTTCATCAAATTCATGAAGTATGCAGGGCATTAGTCAATCCGAATGACATGACGGTATACTCATATAAACCATACCAGTGGTAAATGCTGTTTTGGGTATATCCTTTTCGCGGATCTTCAACTGATGATACCCTGATCGAAGATCGATCTTGGAGAATACCTTGGCTCCAACTAGCTGATCAAATAGGTCATTAATCATCGGTAGAGGGTAATTTTTCTTGATGGTCACGCTGCTCAACGAACGATAATCCACCACCATTCTCGTGGTTCCATCCTTCTTCTCTACCAAAAGAACTGGGGCTCCCCAAGGTGACGAGCTTGGCCGAATATATCCCTTCTCCAATAGCTCATTAATTTGATTCTTGATCTCTTTCAAATCGTTCGGGGGCATCCGATAGGGTCTCTTGGATATTGGGGCTGTGCCGGGCAATAACTCAATCAGAAATTCAATGTCTCTGTCCGGTGGCATTCCTGGTAATTCCTCCGGAAACACATCCGGAAAATCTTGCACTACTGGCACTTCCTCCTGAACAACTCCCGTGAGGGAATGCACCTGATTCTTCATCGGGATACGTCTGGATACATACTTGATCCTCTTCTGCTCCGGAGTGGTGAGCAGAATCGACTTGCGGGCACAGTCTATGTTTCCTTCAAACTTCGTCAACCAATCCATGCCTAGGATTACATCCAAGGTCTGGGTTTCCAATACTATGAGGTCTGCGGGAAATTTATGGTTTCCGATGTTGAGGGTTGCATGACAGCCTAAGCTCGCTATCATTTCACCTCTGCTGAACCGACGTGAAGAGGGCTTCTAAGGGTTCTAGTGGGCAACCCGTACTTTTCCACAACTACCCTTGATTTAAATGAATGCGTTGCACCAGAATCAAAGAGTACCAATATTGGATGTGAATTTAATAAAAACTTACCAACCACAGTGTCTGGCTGATCATAGACGTCCTCCACGTCAATGTGGTTCACCTGAGCACGAGGAAAAGGGTTGGGCTTCTTTGCTGAGCTTCCATTGTCGTTTCCATTCCTCTGCTTGGCCTCCGGGCAGTCGGTGGCATAGTGCCCTGTTTTCTGGCACTTGAAATAGGTGATGTGACTCAGATCCTTCTGAACCGGGGCAGGACGATGCTGGTTGCCATTGCCGTTTCCATTGCCTGACTTATTGTCGGGGTTGCGGTTGTTCCCATTTCCTCCATGATTATGTCCTCCATGGGTGTGATGGGTATGCCCTCCCGAGTATGGGGCATAACGGGCTTCTGCTGAGCTCGAGTTGTACTTCCTCGCCATACTTCCGCTATGCTATCAATCTGCTGCTGCTTGCCTTCAAGTATGGTGGCCTTGTCTACCAGCTCCCGGTAGTTGTTGAAGGTAGCCACCATTAGCTGCATACCCAGCTCGTCATTGAGTCCCTCGAGAAACTTCTCCTGCTTATGCATCTGTGGCCACATCATCCGGGGCATAGCGAGCTAACTTGCTGAACTCATCCACGCATCGCCCCATGCGGTTCCTCGGGCGTAAGTTGCGGAACTCACGCTTCTTCGAGACTCATGGCTCCGGTGAAACATGAGCGGTGCGAAAGCCTGCTGGAACTGATCCCACGTGATGGTGGCGATGGGATAAGTGGCGGTGTAGTTCTCCCACCAAGAGGATGCAGGTCCATCAAGTTGATGTGCGCAAAGCGCACCTTCTCTGCATCCGTGCATCCAGAAGTGGCTAACTCCTTCCGACCTTGCGGAGCCAATCATCGGCCACAATCGGCTCGGTGCTGCTAGAGAACACCGCGGATTCAGCCTTAGGAAGCGGGTCAAGTTGTCAACAGGGGTGGTGGCGGTGGATTGTTGTTGTTGTTGTTGTTGTTCTGGTTCTGGATGAGCATCTGCATGAGGGCATTCTGCTGTTGGATCAGCTGGGTGAGCTCCGGCGGAAAGTTGAGACCGGGGTCACGTCTCGGAGGCATCTGGTGTTTTGGAGTGGATGAGAAAATTAGAATAGAACAAGGGTCTAATGAGAAAATATCACTACCCATATGAATGCACAATCATAATCACACCAGTCATTTATTCAATCCACTCAAACATGGTTCAATCTCGGATTACAAATTCTCTCGACTAATCGGAAATAACGGCCTAACTGATCGACGGAAAAATAAAATAACATGGCGGTCGACTAAATGTCTTCATCAATTATCCTTGCGTCCTCTGGTGCGGCGTCCTCCGGTGTGGCGTCCTCTGATGCGGCGCCTCCTCTTGCGGCTTTCTTCGGTGGAGCTCTCTTCATAATCCTGGTCATTGCTCACGAGAGGTCCGTCATCTCCACTCGGAAAAAGGTCCTCTCCCAAGTCCATCTTCTCCTCTAATGCGGCAACATCCATCTTCAGCTTGTCGACTCTCTCCATGAAATCCTTGATTTCTTCTTCATGGTCAAGGAAGTCTGCGTGTGCTTTCTCCTCCAGTTCCAGTTCACGGAACAACAGCCTCCTGTGTACCTTCGAGTGGCGAGTCTGGATCTCCTGTTTCCTGAGGAGACACTCCAAGTCTTGGACATATGAGAGAATGGAGTCGTCCTCTATGGTACGGATGATATCTCCATTCCTAGCTCTGCGAGAAATCATGGCGAGGTCTGATGGGTCGAGCTCGGCCTTGTACTCTTCTCGGAGATGTCCAAGTGCACGATAAATCGTCATGTCTCTTCCGAGGATCCAATTGAAATCGGTAAACTCAAAGTCAATAGGCTCAATGTCCTCCGAAGGTCCTCCTAGAATGTGCACCTCAATCCAGAGCGGTATCCGTCGGAAGTGCATTGGTAGGTTTCCGGTGATTGAGGGCAGAGCAATCTTCAGCTTCTTCACGATCTGGACCAGCTTCTTGCCGAGAGGCATCGCCTCATCTGGTGGCAAAACTCCGTAGCGTAACTGGGTGAACTCGTGCCATCTAGAATGTTGAAAATCGAGAGAAGTCGAAATGAACAGGGAGAATTACGGAATGATAAGGATATAAAATAAATAGTCTCTTCCTATGGCTTTCCGATCCTAGGGGTTCGCCCCACGGTCAGCGTGTGCTCGATACCATCTCTCAGAGCGACCCGACCCAAAATCGGTCAAGTCTTTGTGTAGCTGTACCATCCCAAGATCATTTGGCACACACAAGACATTGATGAAATAATCAAAGTTCAATCACACCTGAATTTATTACACGGTTCTCATATCGAGTCTTTATTACAATAGAATAAATTCGCCAAGGCCAACTCATGAGAAATAAACTAAATAGAGCTGTGGGCGCGAGAAGAATAGTGAGTCCATCCGACTCCATAGGGCAATCATGAGCGTAGATCGTAGCCTCACTCGATCGAATACTCCTCTGCAACATAAGACGTTGCAGCCGTGTAGGTCAGCATTTTGAATATGCCGGCAAGTCATGAAGTGAGAATAACAATAAAAATTACTAACACTGTATGCAATTTGGCTGTGGGGCTCTAAGTTTCATTGTTTTGCGAAAAAGCCAGTTTTTCCATACAACAATGGACTTGTTTGCAAATACTACAAAATGTTGGTAGTTATTGAGATGGTTTCACCAACCAATGTCTCATTCCCAATTATTAAATAACCCCCTCAATTAATTTATTAATTTTGGTGTTGAGATATCTGAAATACTCCAAGTTCCAGAGGCTCAAATTGTCCGTAACCGGGGACACGGCTAACCGATTAGATCTTCACTCTGCAGAGGTTTGCGCACTTTACCCACAAGATTCGTTCCCTCCTTTAAGTCTTCGCACTTCATGGTGTTTGAAGACGGACGAACTAAACAGGTTCTTCGAAGAGTTCCTCCGCCACCGCCGCACCCATCCAATCCTACCATTCTTCTACATCTCGTAGCACCGTCCGGCCGAGTCACACCTAGGGTTGACCAAGCCGAGCCCATAATGGCTTGCGGCTGCACAGTAAGCTTCCGTCAATGGGGTATCCATCCGTCTCTTCTTGGCTGGGTGAAGCTTTCCAAGATGTCATGGCGCTTCTCCATGCATCCCGCCAACCACCGGTTTTCTCCAGGTGCCCGTCAACCGCCCCCACCCAAAGAGTGAATTTTGAAGTCCATCTTGAGCTTGAAGTCATGGGGTTGTCATCATCTTGACTCTCACATCTCCTTATGAATCACTCAACCAACCCGTCTCACGAGCATAGCAAAATAAACTACTTCGTCCCGCAATGGTAACAAGGGAATTGGGTTCATCCTACCTCATGATACTACTCAAGAACATAACTTCAAATTCTCCTACTGCATGCATGGTGGGGAGGTATAATTCTAATGCAATAAAATCATAGGTATAATAAAGGAAAATATGATCAATGACTTGCCTTGCTGACGATCTTCGAAAGCTAGGGACTCGTGGTAGTAAGCTTCGCACTCCGGAAATTCTACCGAGGCAAACAACAATCATATAAGCATACAAACATAAGATCACTTAACATAACAGCATACTAATATAACACATGAAACAATTGAACTAAAACCCAAAGAAAACTCGAAGAAATCCAAATCAATGTTTTCACCACATCAAACAACAACTAAGAAATAGTTTTGCACAACCAAATTTTTCTTAACAGACCCTAAGCATGGGTTTTTGCTAACTAACAGAAGAGAAAACATCATGCAACTAGGAGCAAAAAGAATCACATCAAAAGCTATTGTAGAACTCCTATTATGCCTATAACAATCCCAGCAAGAAAAAATAAAATAAACATTTTATTTATTGTAAATAAAAGTTCATGTTCTAAAGTTACAGAAACTAATCTAAAATAAACTATCACATAGGAAAAATAAAATTATTTGCTAAATAAAACAATAGGAAAACAGTAGCTAGTTTAATAAATAGGAACCACATGATTTTGATTAAAACTATTTTTTTATTAAATCTAAAATTCCCAAATAAATTCCTACGGTTAGGCAAGGTCAAAACAAAGTAGTGACAAAAGAATCACTAAAATAAAATAATCCTAACTCATTTTATAGCAGAATTACTAATCTGTCTAAATCTAAAATAAAAAATTTCTAATAATTTTAACATGACTAAACATATTTTCTACAGAAACTACAACAAATTTCCAAACCAACAAAAAAGAATCAATTAAAAATATTAAGTAGATTAAAAGATATGAATTTTACAAAACTGAAACTATTCTGTAAAAAAACAGAAACAAAAACAAAATTAAAAGGAAAAGCGGCACTAATGGGCCTATCTAACGATCGAGGCCAAATAACTAAAATGCTACCGAGGATTAAACCGAGTCGGGCCGGTCTAAACTAAACCTAAATAAAACCAAATAAACCGAAACTAAAACCGGTCTATTTAAATTAAACCGTATTCTTCGGGATCTAATCTAGACCCTACGTTTAGATCGGACGGTGGGGGCATCTCCGCGACTTGTCGCGGTGGTCGACGGCGACGGGCTTTCGGGCGGCGGCAGTGCAGTGCTCGGTGGTCGGGGACGACGGCGGAGACCTCCGTGAGTCTTGGCAGAGCGAGGGAGCTCGGGGTGGTGTCGGTGGAGCTCGGGGGTTGAGGCGGCGGAACAGTGGCAATGGCGGCAAGGGCACTCGGGCTCGGCGACGGATTCTGGCGAGAGAGAGAGGTCAGGCGAGGGGGAGTGGGGGAACAGGTCGAGGGGGTGGGGTTTATATAGGGGTCGACTTGGGCGAGGGGCGGATCGGGAAGCGATCCCGGATCCTCGGGATTCGGCGGCGACGCTGGTGGCGTTCTTGAGTTGGCGCGGGCGAGGGAAAGGGAGAGGTGGGTCCAGGCGTCGTGGGAGAGAGAGGAAGGGGTCGGGTCGGGCGGACCGGGAGTAGGGGGTTCGGGCGGGGCTGGGGCAGGTGGCTCGGGGCGCTGGGCTGGCTGCCTGGTTGGCTGCTGCTGGCCCGCTGGCTGGGCCGCCTCGGCCTGGCTGGGCAGTTAGCTGGTGGCGCTGGGGTGTCTTTTCCCCTTTTTTTTGAAATAGAGAGAGAGAGAGAGAGAGAGAATAAAAAATATATATTTTATATAGGACATATATATATCAAAATGATCAGGGGAATATTCCCTATAATTTGAACATTTTTCCAGGGGCAAAACTCAAACTTTAAAAAAAATCATTTTTCTAAAATCCCAAATAAAATCAAAATTTGGATTCAAACTTTTTGGCAATGTTTTTCATCAGACATTTTTGGAGTGTCATGTTTACTCCTCTCATACCTTTTCTCAAGTATTTGTCAGGCATAGTTTTGAAATAATTTTCAACTGCCAATTTGAATTCAAATTCCAACAACTCAAAAACTTCTGAAACTTCAAATGCCACTCAATTTCAAACAATATGCATAGATGCTTAGCTATGATTGTAAAACATTCCAAATGGGAAATTTGGGATGTTACATGTTGTCCAAGAATCCGGAGATTTCTCCATGTCTCCTTTTTTGATCCCCTTGTGATTCACCATATACTCCAGTTAGCCTCCATACAACTCCATTCTCCTCTTTTACATCATCAATGTGCCTCCTTCCATATGACCGTAGTGTAACATCCACTCCCCTCCTCCATAACATAGCAATACCTCTACTTCTGCCATCCGAGCTCCAAGCCACCATGTTAGCGAGCTTCAACGGCCACCGAAATCTATCCATCTCCTTCTATGTAAGCTTAGTCTCAGCAAGGAAAAGGATATCGGGCTCCTCCGTCTAGCGCCTCTCTAAACTTATCGGCTGCCAACCCACACCGAGGAGGTTGCGAACTGCCGGGCCGTTCCCGAGTCCCCAGCAGTTCCAGCTTATAACTTTCATTGGTCCCGGCGGGGCTGCTCCTGCAGCCCGACCGATATGTGTGCATTGTTTGGCAAAACGACCCCTTCCGGCGTGGATTGGTCTACCTCGTGCATCTCCACCCTCCCTCTCTTCTCCATGTTCATATCATCATCAGCCATACGACTCCTCTTGGCCCCAAGCACAACCTGCTCTCCCAGGTCATCCTTATAGAGAAGCGAATAAGGTTGCCCATGAACTTGCTAGATTAGCTAAATTTTTTGCAACTAGTGATCGGTTCGAGGAGCCATTGGAGTAAATTGTACTGCTTCTTATAGATGATGTAACCGTTATTGGCAATTAATAAAGTGGGGTATTTTTCAAAAAAATGGATTTTTTTTCAACTCTTGCGTGCCTTTTTTCTTACTCTTGATACATTGTCGATAAACTTTGTTTATTGTATTTTCGTTAGCATTTTTGTTTGGTTGACGATACTTCTAAGGCTTGACGGAGAAGGACTTTGCTGCATGGTACTCGTACAATCATGGAATTTTCCACCGCTGATTCTCTTGTCGGGAGCGGGAGCCATGCTAGGGCTACCATGAACTCGGACGAACCTGCTGAAAGTGCAATCTTGCTCTTAAAGAATATTTTTGATATTGATGACAAATCTACATATAGGGGACTAACCTTGTTTGCTAAGTATATACACAGGCTGTCAGTCCTCTGGTTTTTTTCTGATGAGCATCATGATCACATCATATGAGATTTTACTCAAGCAAATTATCAATGAGGAAAGGAGCAAACAAAGATGAAGTATTGTGCTCTTTTATATTTCTTGAGTAATAGGAATCCCGCACTATTAAGAGGGGATCCAAGGTGTAGGTTCAAGACTTGCTCACATTTTGTCTCACAAACAATTTTTCACAAAAGACCAAAATCCCTAGCAAAACCCCTTAGCCAAAACCTACCACTTCTCCTAGCCGGATCATCCGGGCTTCACCCGGATCAGCCGGACCTTGCTCCGGATCATCCGGATAATATGCGGTTTTCATCACAGAACAGTGTGGCTGAAGCCGGATCATCCGGACGTTCTTCCGGATCATCCGGGCTGTGCCCCGGATCGTCCGGATCCTCTTCCGGATCATCCGGGAAATCGTGCCCTGTTTTGCACAGAACCCAAATGTTGTAGCCGGATCGTCCGGCCAGGCATCCGGATCATCCGGGACATGTACGGATTGTCCAGGGTGGCCTCCGGTCTGTCCAGGCTGCTCGCAGCTCTGCTGCTACCATCTGCATCCGGGCCTTCAGCCAGATTAATCCGTACAATGTCCAGATCATCCGGTTGGTGTCCCAGATCATCCGGGTTGGTCAACTTTTGTCCAAACGGCTCAATTCTATACATGGTGTAAATAGTCCCTTACCTCTTCGAGATAAGGTGGAACACTTCACACAAACACGCCACAAGAACACCAGTGCTCCCCCTCTCTTGCTCATACACTAAATCCTAGATCCTGGCTTGATTCTTGAGAGTTTCGAAGAGTTGTTCCAATCAAAAGAAAGATCTTCTCTCTCTCCTTCTTGTGACCAAAGCAAATTGTGGTTTAAGCAAGTCTTGAGTCCTTCCCCTTGGATCTTGTTACTCTTAGAGGTTGGAGACTCCTAGGCGGTAGGAGTTACTCGGTGAGGAATCAACCATTGTGATTACCCCCGGAAAGTTTGTGAGGGTTTGGAGACCACCCCAAGGTCTACCACTAGTGGTTGAGAAACGCCTTCGTGGTGTTGTCTCAAAGGGAGAATAGGGTGAGCCTTCGTGGCGTTGGTGTGCCTTCGTGGTAACATCCACCTCTCTAACAATGACGTAGCTTCCCTCCAAGGAAGTGAACATCGGCATACATCCTCGTCTCCCGGAGTTGCGGTTATTCCTAACCCAAACTCGCTACTTGTGGTTACTTGTCTCTTAGCACTTATTTATCTCATATTGTGCTTGTTTCCTTTCATACTCATGTTACTTGCTCAGCACTTAGTACTACTCTTGCAATTGTTAGGCTCACTCTCATATTCTGCATTTTTGCCTAAAATTGCTTAGTAATAATTAAAATTTGTAATTGTACCTATTCACCCCCCCCCCTCTAGGTCCATCTCGATCCTTTCAATTGGTATCAAAGCCTCGTGCTCTATTCTTGTGGCTTAACCTCCCTAGAGCGAGATGAACCCGGATGGGACTCCCCTGGTTGTAGATCCGAAGGATAAAGGCGAGGCTTCTTCTAAAGTCAAGTCCTTTACGTCTGAGGATCTGGAACGGGCCCTTGCTAAGAAAAAAGAGGAGCATGATGCTTCTCTTGAGGCCTTGGTCCAAATGAGATTAGCCATGTTGTCCACGGTGCTTGCACCACTCTCGGGTGGTGCGGCTTCGAGGCCAACTGTGCCTGCTCCATCACTTGGTCAACAACCTCCTAGCAATGAACACTCGAGTGTTCCTTGGCTTTATGCAAGACCTCAGGTTGAGAAACCGAGATATAATCCTCAAGGCAAACCTCCTTTACTTAGTGCCACTTCCGATTTTGCCTTGTGGAGAGTTGCTATGCAGGATCACCTTCGACATGGAAACGATGACATGTTGGAGATCATGGAGTATGGTTATCATGTGGTTGATCCAAAGAACCCTACACCAAGAGAAATCTATGACAAGAATCTCAATGATACTGCAATCATGTGTATAAGGAGAGGTATGGATGACAAACAAAGGAGACCGTTCATACACATCACAAGTGCCAAGGAACTATAGGAAAGTATTATAAGATCCAAGACTGGCACCTCTACCCTCCGGAGTGCTCAATATGAAATTGCCAAGGGTCAATTGCAAAAAATTTGTATGGAGAAAGGTGAAACCCCCAATCAACTCCTTGAGCGTCTCATGACCCTCACTGCCGACATTGAGTCGTGTGAGTGTGACAAGACACAAGATGGATTTAACATGACTAAGTGATTCCTTGTGGATAAGTTGCTTCATGCTCTTGCCCCATATCACCATCAAATGGTGTGGGACATAAGACAACACCATGCCTTCAAGGAAATGACTACAGATGATATCGTATCCACCTTCCAACTATTTGAAGAGTCAAAGGCTAATGCCACAAAACATCTTGCCATGCATGGTACCCCATCATCAAAGATCAATCTTGCATTGAAGGCCAAGCATGTATGTGAAGATGAGGAAAGTGAAGAGGAAGAAGAAGAAGAAGATGATGATGAAGATGGTGATGAGATTGAATCCGATTAGGGCCCTTAATATGAAGACATGGATCTCTTTGTCAAGAAGTTCAGCGCGGGAAAATTCAAGGGAAGATTTCAAAAGAAGAAACTAAGAAAATGCTACAACTGTGAAGAAACCAACCACTTCTCCAACGAGTGTCCTTATGAGAAGAGAGAGGATAAACCAAGGTTTACAAGACCTTTCCCAAGAAGAAGTTGCCAAATCCTTTGAACTCCAAGCTCAAGAAGAGAGATGGGAAAGCAATGGTTGCTCAAGAAGAATCCGATCCAGATGATGTTAGTGGTGTTGCCGGAGTTGCTCAAGACTCTCAAAACACTCTGAGGTTAGTGAACAAGAGTGGTGATGTGGTCACCTACGACTACATGAAAGACTAAAAGGGCAACTCTCACAAGTGCCTAATGGCAAAGGCCGTGGTAGAAGATGGAGAGGACAAAAGCTCTCCTGACAAGGTCAAGGTAACCCCACGATCAAATCCTCCTCTTTTCACTCCTTCTACTCCTAGTGATGAGTATCTTGATGCGGAGGATAGCTATGATGATGATGATCTAGATGATCCTATGCTTGCTAAACTTAATAAGTTCATGTGCTCCCTCAAAGGAAAGAAGCTCACTATGTTTCGTATGCTTATGGAGATAGTGAGTAAGCACACCATCACCATTAAGGAACTCGAAACCCTCGTCACCGAGGAAAAGTAAAAATGTGAAATCCTTGAGCGGAAAGTCCAATATGAGGAAGCACAAAATGATGAACTTTGCTTAAAAATTGGTGCAAACATTGATGTTCATACTAAAGATCTTGCCTCCTTGAAAAAGGCTATTGACTCTTGCGAAGAGTTGATGAATGATAAAAGTAAGCTTTTTAAGTCCCATGCTTCTCTCTCTAAGGATTGTGAGCTTATATCCGTGTCCCTCAAGACTAAGGAAGAAGAGCTCACCCTTCTTACAAAGAGTTTTGAGACGCTCAAACTTACTTATCTTGAAACTCTAGCCAAGGCTTACTCTTCTCCTATTATTAATGTTGATGCTTGTACTACTAACTCTAGTGGTGATCTAGCATCTATTCTTGAGGAAAATCGCTTCCTCAAGGCTCAAATCGAGAAAGGTCTCATGACATGTGCTCAAGGGCAAAAGAACCTTAATGAGGTATTGAGCCAACACAATGAGGTGTTTGCCAAAGAGGGACTAGGGTTTGACCCAAGCACAAGCAAGAAGAAGACGTCCTCTCAAAAGTGCACAACCCCTCTAAAAGAAACATTTTGCAACAAGGGCACAAGGAGAAAGGTAAGGTTGTTAGTGGGAAGGCCACAAGGGGCATGCCCACTCTCAACAAGCCAAAAGAGTTCATGCCTCCATCCTATGTACTTCGTAAGACTAAGGATGGAGAAGTTTATGCAAAATTTGTTGGTCCTCGAAATGCATTCCGATTCTATGCTATTTGGGTCCCTAAGACCCTTGTGACTAACTTGAGAGGTCCCATTGCAAAATGGGTGCCTCTAACCAAGTCATAATTGTGTGTAGGTTGCCTTCTCCGGTGGAGTAAAATGGGTGATTGATAGTGGATGTACCAATCATATGACCGGAGATAGCAAATTGCTCTATGATTTCATGGAAGCTATTCAACCATTCATGAGCATTATGTTTGGTGGAGGTTCAAAAGGACAGGTACTCGGGTTGGGCAAGGTGGCTATCACAAATGACATGTCTCTTGCAAATGTCATGCTTGTCCAATTCCTTAAATACCATTTGCTTTCTATTCGCCAATTGGCTTCTATTGGTTATGATACACTCTTTGGACTAACGGATGGGAAAGTCTTTAAGAGAGATACTCTTGAAGTGGCCTTTGTTGGAGAGTTGGATGGCAACCTTTACACGGTTGATTTCTCGAAAGAGAGCACATTCCATGCAACTTGTCTAATGGCCAAGGCCGACAAGGGGTGGCTATGGCATCGCCGGCTAGCCCATGTCGGCATGAGAAATCTTCAAGATCTCTTAAAGGGGAATCACATCCTTGGACTAACTAATGCCTCTTTTGAGAAAGACCGTGTGTGTAGTGCATGCATAGCCGGGAAGCAACATCAATCAAAGCACCCACCCAAGAACATTGTGTCTACTTCAAGGCCCCTGGAGCTCCTTCATGTGGATCTTTTCGGGCCTCCTTCATGGGATAGTCTTGGTGGGAAAAAGTATGGACTTGTCATTGTCGATGACTACTCAAGATATACATGGGTGTTTTTCCTCAAGTCCAAGGACGAGACGAAGATCACCTTCATTGATTTTGCCAAGCAAGCACAACGCAAGTTTGACAAAGAGATCTTGGCAATAAGAAGTGACAATGGCTCTGAGTTAAAGAACTATACCTTGGAAGAATTCCTTAGTGATGAAGGGATTGAGCATCAATATTCAGCTCCATACACTCCTCGGCAAAATGGTGTAGCCGAAAGGAAGAACCGTACACTTGTGGAGATGGCAAGGTCCATGCTGGATGAATACAAGTCACCACATAGTTTTTGGGCCGAAAGCTGTCAACACTGCATGCCATGCATCAAACCGGCTCTTCCTCTGTACTATATTGGAAAAGACTCCATATGAGCTCCTAACTGGGAACAAGCCAAATGTCAAGTACTTTCGTGTATTTGGGTGCAAATGTTTCATCCTCAACAAAAGAGAACGGTTAGGAAAATTTCAATCCAAAACAATTGAGGGCATATTTGTTGGCTATGGATCAAACTCTCATGCCTATAGAGTCTACAACAAATCCAATGGATGTGTTGTAGAAACTTGTGACGTGGTGTTTGATGAATTTAATGGCTCCCATGGGGAGCAAGTTGATCTAAGTGATGTAGGTGAAGAAGAATCCTCTCAAGATATCTTGACCATGGGTGTTGGTGCACTTCTTCCAATGGAACAAGAACCTCTTAATGATGAAGAAGAAGATGGAAGTATCACACATCATCAAACTACTTCAACACCCCTACCACCACAAACTCCCATTGTTCAACCGACGCCCTTAGTCCAAGTACAAGAAGATGATCAAGTTCCTCTTCATGATAATCTTCAAGAAGAAGATCATCATCAAGGGCAAGAATAAGAATGTCCAATCATTGATGATGAACCTCAACAAATGCAATATGAACAAGAGGATCTTCCTCCACACATTAATGATCCATATGTTGAGGACATGGATGATGGACATGAAGTTGAACCTCGAGAAACTCTAACCTCCATCATGCCTCGAGTGTCCGGTCGTGTTTATGTTGACAAAATTCTCACCGGCATATTGGAAGGTAGAGTCACTCGTAAACAATTGACTAAATTTTGTGCTCACTTCTCGTTTGTGTCTAGTGTTGAACCTCTCAAGGTACAAGATGCATTGATGGACAACGATTGGCTCGTTGCTATGCAAGAAGAGTTGAACAGTTTTGAACGCAACCAAGTGTGGTCATTAGTCAAGAGGCCAACTACGGAACACAATGTCATTGGAACAAAATGGATTTTCAAGAACAAGCAAGATGAGAATGGTATAATCATCCGCAACAAGGCAAGGTTAGTGGCTCAAGGGTACTCACAAGTTGAAGGTTTGGACTTTGGTGAGACCTTTGCCCCCGTTGCCCGTCTTGAATCCATTCGCATCTTACTTGCTTATGCTGCTTTCAATGGATTTACATTGCATCAAATGGATGTAAAGAGTGCTTTCCTTAACGGTCCTCTACAAGAAGAAGTATATGTGTCACAACCACCTGGGTTCGTTGATCCCGATCACAAAGACTATGTGTATAAACTTCATAAGGCTTTGTATGGCCTCAAACAAGCACCTCGTGCTTGGTATGATCATCTTAAGAAGTTTTTACTTGATGATGGCTTTGTGAGAGGGGTGATCGATCCCACTCTTTTTACTAAGAGGGAAAAGGGTGATTTGATCTTATGCCAAATCTATGTAGATGATATAATTTTTGGTTCTCCTAACATTCATTTGTGCAAGAAGTTTGTGGACTCCATGACCAAGAACTTTGAAATGTCACTCAATATGGATTTGAAGTTCTTTCTTGGATTTCAAATTCAACAATTTCAAGAAGGAATTTTCTTGTCTCAAGCAAAATACCTCAAGGATATCCTAGAAAAGTTCGGCATGACTGATGCTAGTCCATGTAAGACACCCATGCCAACCAAAATTGTACTCACTGAAGACACCAACGGTATCCCTTTCGACCCATCTAAATACCGCTCTATGATTGGTTCATTGCTTTATCTTTGTGCATCTAGACCAGACATCATGTTTAGTGTATGCATGTGTGCTAGATTTCAAGCTTCCCCTAGGGAAAGTCATCATAAGGCGGTTAAGCATATTCTTAGATATCTTGTTCACACCCCAAAGTTGGGTCTATGGTACCCCAAGGATGCTAAGTTTGATCTCATTGGGTATACGGATGCGGATTGGGCTGGAGACAAAGTGGATCGTAAGTCCACCTCTGGTGCATGTCAATTTCTTGGTCGCTCCTTGGTAAGTTGGTCCTCGAAGAAACAAAATTGTATTGCCCACTCTACTGCAGAAGCTGAATACATTGCAGCCGGCAGTTGTGCAACTCAATTACTATGGATGAGACAAACCTTGAAGGATTATGGTATCACTTATAGACATGTGCTTCTCCTATGTGATAATGAAAGTGTCATCAATATTGTTGAGAACCCCAAGGATCATCTCCGCACCAAGCACATTGATATTAGGTATCACTTCTTGAGAGATCATGTGGAAAAGGGTGATATTCACATCGATCATGTTGGTACAGATTTGCAACTTGCAGATATTTTCACCAAACCATTGGATGAAGCAAGGTTTTGTCGACTTAGGCGTGAACTTGGTATCTTGGAGCTTGACAATATTATGTGAAATCTAGTACCCATGCATGCATTTTCATATTGTTTTGTCTTGATGTAGGCATATTCTTAGGGGAAGACACTCAATTCATGAGTACTCTCACCCTACATAATGCATAAATAGAACCAACACTCTCAAAGTCACTATGACACTTATTTTGTGTTCATAGTACTTTAAAATGATGGAGTAATAATCATGGGTCCAAAAGTTCAATTTTTTGGTCTCCCAAGTTATGTATACTCAAACATGGTGACTTAGCCTACAACTCTTTTTAGTTGTTTATATGGGTTTGAGATATTGTTGTGACTAAAGCTACTTATATATCTCTCTCTATAAAAATATACATATAACGTCATCACCTCATCACTCTTCACAACATCAGAACCAGCTCTCAGCATTCTGGCTGGCCGGATCATCCGGATTTCCATCCGGACGTCCGGGCTGTGCTCCCCTGTATGCTCGGATATCCGGGCCCATACCCGGACATATGTCCCTGCCCGGATCATCCGGGGCTCCTTCCGGACATCCGGGTGGGTCTTTGCCTTGCCCAGTAACATATCGGGCCGTGTGGGCACAGGGGGTTATTCCCCTGTTTTTTCCCTCGACCTCATCCTCTCGGCCCCGCCGCCGGCGGCTGCTCGTCGGGCCGCCCCGCCAGTCCAGCCGGCCAGCTGGGCGGATCTCGACCTCACGGGCTGCCGTCGCCTCGATCTACTCCCTCCTCGCGTCGTTTTCCTCGGGGCCGATTGGATCCTCTCCAATCTCGGCCTCTGTCCTCAACTCCGCCATGGTGGTCGGCCGTGGTGCTGCTGGCCGGAGCTTCAAGTCGACATCCTCGGGTCCCTCTCATAAACCACGTCGCCAAGCATCAACGGACTCCGAGGAAGCTGCTCGTCCACTCAAGAAAGCGCCAGGTCGTGCTCGTCCATCCTATGCCGGGCAGGACGACCCTGACTATGAGGACGAACTCCAGGAGGAAGAGCTCGTGCCGGTTCGCCCCACGACCAAAGCCAAGAAGAAGAAAGCGGTTTCTGCCTCAAGCTCGCAGTCTGCCGCACCTACTGGTCTCATTTTGTCCATGGCCAACCCCACCAACCGTGGTCGTCGTACTATCAGCTATCAGTCCATGGACCCCTCTGAGTATGCTGCTTTAAGGAGTGATTGAGGGAGTTCCGGACTAGGGGGTGTCCGGATAGCCGAACTATCATCATCGGCCGGACTCCAAGACTATGAAGATACAAGATTGAAGACTTCGTCCCGTGTCCGGATGGGACTTTCCTTGGCGTGGAAGGCAAGCTTGGCGATACGGATATGTAGATCTCCTACCATTGTAACCGACTGTAACCCTAGCCCTCTCCGGTGTCTATATAAACCAGATGGCTTTAGTCCATAGGACTAACAACAATCATACCATAGGCTAGCTTCTAGGGTTTAGCCTCTTTGATCTCGTGGTAGATCCACTCTTGTAATACACATCATCAATATTAATCAAGCAGGACGAGGGTTTTACCTCCATCAAGAGGGCCCGAACCTGGGTAAAACATCGTGTCCCTTGTCTCCTGTTACCATCCGCCTAGACGCACAGATTCGGGACCCCCTACCGAGATCCGCCGGTTTTGACACCGACATTGGTGCTTTCATTGAGAGTTCCTCGTGTCGCCACCGATAGGCTCGATGGCTTCTTCGACCATCATCAACGACGCAGTCCAGGTGAGACTTTTCTCCCGGACAGATCTTCAGATTCGTGGCTTCGCATCTGCGGGCCGATTCGCTGGCCATCCGGAGCAGATCGAAGCTGCGCCCCGCCGCCAGTCAGATTTGAAGTTTGAACTTCACGGCTGACATCCGCGGGGACTTGATCCTCGATGGAGTCGAGCCACAGCCGAGCATGCCGCACTGTCACGGCGAGCATGATTTAGCTCTGCAGCCGGACAGTACCTTGGAGGCCGCACTCGAACACGCTCCGATCTTCAATTCGGAGCCGGCTGCGCAGATCGGGGACGGATGGCTAGACACCACCTCGGGGGCTACAACCTCTACGGCGATAGAGCCGAACACTGATCTTGTCCCTCATAAAGCTCGCGACTCCGAGGTGCCGGACTCCTTGCCGGACTTCGAACCTCCCGCGCCCCCTCCGATCGAATCCGGTTGGGCGCCGGTCATGGAATTCACCGCAGCGGACATCTTTCAACACTCACCTTTCGGCGACATCTTGAGTTCGCTAAAGTATCTCTCGTTATCAGGAGAGCCTGGCGGATCTGCGGTCGGGAAGGTTGGGATGCGACGACGAAGAAATTCAAAGCCCACCACCACCCACTTGGTAGTCGCCGTCGACGATCTAACCAACATGTTAGACGACGACCAAGACATCGACGGTATGGACGGCGATGCCGAGACGACCAAGAACCGAGGCCTAACGGCATCGGAAAGCCACCCCAGCCCACAACGTATACATGGTGGATACACCAAAAGGAAGCGACAATGAGGAAAACGGACGTGGCGAAGGACAACTCCCCAACAAACAAACAAAGCGGTGACGCAAGCGCCACCAAGACCGCATCGACAAAAACGGCACCCATACGGACCCGCCCTAGAGCAGGGCGGCAAAGGACGACGCACATGTCAACAAGCAGCCAGCCGGACATGAACTGGACAAGCAACCCATCCCCGCGAAGATGATCTCACATCACCGAGCATATGAATCTTCATAAAAGGCTCGCCGCCATCGCAAGAAGTTTGAAGAAGCAAAAGCGAAGCTCAAAACAGCGGAGGACTTTTCGTAATGAGACGGAGCAAAGTACTCAACACCGCAGATAAATATGGCACTAGTCACCGGACAAAGAGCTACCCGGCGCAAGTTGTTGTTCGAATTTGACGAGGAGGCCTTAGAGCCCCATGATCAAAAAAGAAAGAAGCCGCTGCCGGATAGACGACCAGATGACAGGCCAAGAGCAACAAGGGGCGTCGCACACAAGCCGGCACACGATCAGCATAAAGATCCTCGAAAAAAGGATAACCCTGCCAGGTCTATCTATGGGCCAAAAAAGAAGACTCCGGGAAGTAACACAACCAGCCGAGCATTTGAAGACAACGGCACACCCAAATACAGGGGCGCCGCACACCCACTATGTTTTACCGACGAGGTACTGGATCATGGATTTCCAGCGGGATTCAAACCCGTAAACATAGAGGCATACGACGGAACAACAGACCCCGGAGTCTGGATTGAGGATTATATCCTACACATACATATGGCAAGAGGAGACGATCTCCATGCCATAAAATACCTACCCCTCAAGCTCAAAGGGCCGGCTCGGCATTGGCTTAAAAGCCTCCCAGAAAATACGATTGGAAGTTGGGAAGAGCTTGAGGATGTGTTTCGAGCAAATTTTCAGGGGACTTATGTCCGGCCTCCGGATGCAGACGATTTAAGTCACATAACTCAACAGCCCGGAGAGTCAAGACGAAATTTCGAACAGGTTCCTCACTAAAAGAACCAAATAGTCGATCGTCCGGACATTTGAAGCCTTAGCGGCCTTTAAACACAACGTCCGAGACGAATGGCTCGCTAGAAACCTCGGCCAGGAAAAACCAAGAACAATGGCCGCACTAACAAGCCTCATGACACGCTTTTGCGCAGGGGAAGACAGCTGGCTGGCTAGATGCAGCACCAGCGACCCGAGTACATCCGAAATCAGGGATGGAAATGGGAAATCACGATGCAGAAAAGATCAGCGCCGGAATAAGGAAAATGGCCCAAATAGTACGGCGGTCAACGCCGGATTCAAAAGCTCTCGGCCGAACAACAAAACACTGCCCCTAAAGGATAACAGTGACGAGCTATCCAACCTAAACAAGATTCTGGATAGATTGTGTCAAATACATGGTACCTCCGGGAAGCCTGCAAACCATACCCATAGAGATTGTTGGGTCTTCAAGCAGTCCGGCCGACTTAACGCCGAACACAAGGGGCTCGACACACCAAGTGAAGGTGACGAAACCCAAAAGCAGCACTCCGGAAAACAAAAGACTTTCCCACTAGAAGTCAAAACAGTGAACTCACTTCATGTGATAACACACAGCGCGGCACCTGCCATACCAGGACACCGTCCGCATAATGGGGATAGAACCTACCAAAATTCGCTATAGCAGCACTTCCTTCAAAGGAATGACGCCAGGCCCTCTTTATTATACAGGCTCTGTACCACTAGAGGTTGTGTTCGGTTCATCCGACAACCACCGTCGCGAAAAGCTCACTCCCCATCGCCCCATTTAGCAGTAGCCCTTAAGCACTACTGGGGCGTACAGCTTTCGCCCGCTTTAATGCAATACCACATTACGCGTCTCTTACGCTTAAAAATGCCCGGTCCACGTGGCATAATCTCAAAACTCCAGGTGTCTCTCGACCACGGAGAATGTGCGGCTGCCTCGACAGCCACACATTAATCCGACCTTGCAGGTCAAAGCCCCTAAAAACAGGTCATTTAGACCTCGGACATGGTTAGACGAGTCCGCGTAACTTAACAAGGGCTTCCCAACCGCATACCCCTTTTTTGGGGGCGACATAAATGATGAAAGCCAATAAAGCTCAACTTTCTTCATCTTCCAAATTATACTTTATTTTAATACAATTTTGCACGATATTTCTTAGAAACTAAGTCCTTCTCTTTACAGATGAAGCACGTGCTACACCCGCCCGTGATACAAAGACAACGGAGACACAGCGCAGACGCAAGAGGGACCCTGCAAGGATTCTTTTCAGATTAAGACCTGCGTAAACCTTTCTTCTGTCTCTTGTTGATACACATCCCCGGTTTCCTACCAGAGCCGAGGAGGAGGCTGGCGTTTTGGCATCGGCGCGTCGAAGTTCCCTACCTGCACGGACACTAGGGGCTTAGGGCTTTGTTACGCCCGATATCATAAAGACCGAACACCTCGTGGAGTGTTCGGCGCCTCGAAGTTAGGCCTTATATGCATCAGCTCCGAATCATGTCTTTGGTCAAATGTTGGGTTTGCCCTGCTCCTGTGTTTTGCTACCTTACGTTCCATATCATCGGCTAACGCGGCACCGGAGAACTATCTGCGATTGTGCCCGGTTCGCCGGAGAGCACCTCAAGAGAGAAAGCCGGCTGATCGTCATGATATAACGAGAGACTGGTCAACCACTCGATCGACCATTGGAATGTTTAGAATTCTCCACTTTGACGAAGGACCGCTTCGGTCAGCACATACGCGCCCGAAGTTCGAGAAGCGGTGCCATCGGGGCTATATAGTAGCCCCACATTCGAGCTCCTATGGCTAAGTGAAAGTGATAAAGCATTATAGTCTGGTTGCCTAGTTTGCTATGCTATCACCTCCTTAAAAGGACCAAGACGTTGGATTAAGTGTGAAAAGCGTTTTCTTTTTGCAAACACCCCGCACCATGTGCGTGGGGCTGAAGCCAAAGACTGCCATCTTTCAGATTATACATACATATACGTCAAGACAGAGATAGTTCAATACTTGAACACACAAGTATAAAAGTCATTGCATTATAAACATGATCCTAGAAATCATACATGTCATTCAAACATAACATCTTTCGAGCACTGCGACTCTATTATCTGAGCGCCTCGCAGACCTCCTCAAAGTAATGCTCGGTGGGGAATCGGCTTTGTCCGAACCCCGGATGCAACAGCGGTGGCATCCATCTCCGCCTAGTGTGTTTTACCACGGCGAGAGCCATCGTGCACCTTCTATGCATGCCGACCGCTTCATCGCTTTAATATGCGGCATCGCCCCAAGGAATTGCTGCAACAAGCCAAAATAACTCTTCGGCTTGGGCCTTTTCGGCCACAGATGAGCGACCACATCCGTCATGGCTAGTCCGGACAATCTATTCAGCTCAGCCCACTCAACCAGCCGATCACTCAACGGAAGTGGACGCCCGGACTATGGAATTGAGACCGAAAAGCTCTTCCATTTCATGATCCTCCGGCTTCGAAAGTGTACGACTTCCGACTCGCCGCCAAGTCCAAATAAGGATCCTCCGCACCGCATAATCGGCCCAGCTGAGCATACGGATCCGTGAACTTCCCACGCAGCATAAAGGGCTTTCCAGCCACAATGTCTCCGACCGACGCAGTTCCTCCTTCATAGCCCGATCGCACCACGGGCATCCTTGGCTTCGCATCGGCCTTCTTCAGTCCTCTTGCTCCGCCGGCGTTCTCCTTCAAGAACCTCCAGGCGGTCGGTAGCAACTTTTAATTTCATGGCCATTCCGGCCATCTCCTCCCTGCTTCGGCAGTGAGCAGCCTTCTCGGCTTCTAGCTCTTTCGCTGCCTTCAAGGCAGCCGCCTCGCTTTTTGGCTTGCTCCTAGGCCCGAGCAAGTTACGCTTGAAGGTCTTCCACAGCAGCAGCACCATCTCGCATCAAGCATACAACTTGTAAGGAATGGGCATCAGCTCCTTACTAAGCGATCATGAGCAACCACATACCTTGTGACTCATCAAGTCGTTTATTGACCAGCGAGATGTCCCCATCTCAGAAGGCCGAGTTGCTTCTTCAGCTCGGCGAATCCATCGATCCGGCTGGCCACTGAACGTTCCGCCACCTGCATAGGAAAGGCGGCGATTAATAATCGAGATTATGATCCTAGGCACGATGTCGTTTTCGACAAGATACCAAGTCTCGGGGCTACTATCTATCAGGCGCATTTTATATGCATAAGCGCCGAAGGTACATCATTTTGCGTACCTCAAACCTCGCCAAGAAGCTTCGACGGCTTCATGCAATCCGCTCTCGCGGATGCAATTCTTTCAATCACCGTACCCATTAGAGCACGGTGATCTTCTCGAAATAGCCGCCGCCCGAGCAGATCCTTCACTCCTCCGACCGACGCCACTTGGCGCCGGACCTTCCGCCCCGCCGGACTTGGGAACCCTCCGCGCACGACACCTCCGGTCGTCCGCTTCACATGAGGATGCGATAGGTGGAGGCGTTTGCTCTCCATCATCTCCGGAAGAAGATCCTCAAGACGAGCTCACGAGAAGGGCTGAGGTCCGAACTACAAGGTACAATTTCGGTTATCCTCATGAATAAACACAGGATGTTCCTTATTTACAAGACCCTTCTTTTTACTTACGGCTCGTTGAGGGCTGATCCTCGGGAAATAATGCGGCTGGGTTACTTCCCAGCGCTGGACTCTCTCGCCAAGATTCCTTCCCTCTTTGAGGCCTTGACCTCGGGTCTTCCAAGCGGTCCTCTTCTCTCCTCGGAAGGCGGGACTCTTAATCCTCCTTCCTTGATAGCCTCCTTCGCAGAGGCAGTTGCTTCCCGCGCCCCCTTCGCCTTCTTCAAAAGGCGCGAACGTCAACATCTTGGTCAAGATGGGATCCGCGTGGTCTCGGGAGGGAGCCGACACCTTATTAACTTTGCCTTGGCTATCCACTCCTGTTCAAGAAACGTCTCCTTTAAAGGGCATATATATGAAATAAATGAATGAACAACTTGTCCGGTTACAGGACTACTTACTTGAGTATTTGGGCGATTACAGCTTAGTCCTGCGTCCTCGGTCAAGTCCGGACACTTCTCTTGTGGTCCGAAGAATAGTTTATACATCTCCACGGGCGTCGTGCCCATGAAATTTTGGAGAGCTCATGGTCCCTCCGGATTGAATTCTCACAGGCGGAGGGGGCGATGTTTGCAGGGCTGAAGGCGCCGGATCACCATAACCTGTGCCACTGCAACCAGATTGATCCCTCTTTCCTGGAGATCTCGAATACGGCCCTGCAGCAGGGGAACGTCCTTGGATGGCCCCCAGTCGAGCCCCTTGTTGACCCATGATGCCAGCTGCTGTGGTGGACTGGCGGAAGGCAGGAGCGCTGCCCATTTGGTGCCCCAGGGAGCGGTGATATAAAACCACTCCGCTGCCACAAACCAAGATCCCTTGAAAAGAGCCCTCGGGCCACGGAGCATCAAGACATTTGCTTATGACTGCCCCTCCGCACTCGCTTGCTGCCCTTGATCGCCTTTGGCTCCACCTTGAAGGTTTTGAGCCACAATCCAAAGTGGGGGTAATGTGGAGGAAGGCCTCACATATGACAATGAATGACGAGATATGGAGGATGGACCGGATTCAAGTCGTGGAATTCCAGCCCATAATAAAACATGAGCCCCGCACAAAGGGATCCATCGGAAGCCTAAACCTCAAGGAAGTGGGACACGAAGACCACGTTCTCACCGGCTCAGGAGTGGGAATGACCTGCCCGAGTAGGCAGCCTATGCGAGATCTCGCCGGTTAGATACCTGGCGTCTCGCAGCTTTAGCACATCCTCTTCTATGACGGAGGAAGACATCCATCGGCCGTGTTGGTCGGAGCCGGACATCATCGAAAGTCCGGCGCCTAAATCTAAAGCTTTGGGTGTTGAACTCGAAGCGAGGCTAACTCGATGGAGGTGTAAAAGAAGAGGGCCTTGGTCTCATTATAAAGAGGTTGAATACCAAGAGCCCACCCGTGGTCGATTAGGACTCGCCTTTGATAGAGAAGGCAGGCCAACGGGCACAGTTGGGTTACCCACGTCCGTATTGATGAGAATCCGGAATAAGGGGCACGATCTACGCTTTGATAAGACGTGCCAAGGAAACCGCCCGCTAAAACACGCTGAGGTGGAACAATAAAAACGATTCATATAAAGGCCGGCCGTGGTGTGATGTCACGCCATGAATACGCCAGCAGATTTGTGCAAAAATTATTCTCTCTACGGTGTTATGTGGAACTTGTTTTGCAGAGCCGGACACTATCCTTGTGTTCAAAACCTTCTATGAAGTATTCGGAGGAGGAACCCGCCTCGCAATGCCGAAGACAATCAACGCGCTGGACTCGTCGTCATTGAAGCCGAGTTCAGGGGCTACTGAGGGAGTTCCGGACTAGGGGGTGTCCAGATAGCCGAACTATCATCATCGGCCGGACTCCAAGACTATGAAGATACAAGATTGAAGACTTCGTCCCGTGTCCGGATGGGACTTTCCTTGGCGTGGAAGGCAAGCTTGGCGATACGGATATGTAGATCTCCTACCATTGTAACCGACTACTGTAACCCTAGCCCTCTCCGGTGTCTATATAAACCGGATGGCTTTAGTCCATAGGACGAACAACAATCATACCATAGGCTAGCTTCTAGGGTTTAGCCTCTTTGATCTCGTGGTAGATCCACTCTTGTAATACACATCATCAATATTAATCAAGCAGGACGTAGGGTTTTACCTCCATCAAGGGGGCCCGAACCTGGGTAAAACATCGTGTCCCTTGTCTCCTGTTACCATCCGCCTAGACGCACAGTTCGGGACCCCCTACCCGAGATCCGCCGGTTTTGACACCGACAGTGATGTCAACCAATTTGCCGCCCGACCAATGCAACCGATCCTCGGTTTCGCACCTTGGTTCAACAGGACATCTATCAATCCGTCATTGCTCATCTAGGGTTCTCTCCTCAGCATTATGTGAACTTGGATTACATTGAGAAAAATCCAACCAAGTTCGATGGTGTGTTAGAGAAGATTGAGGGCATGGGGCTGCGTCGTGCTATGACTCTCCACTGTGATTGGAATGAGGCTGCCATTCGGCAATTCTATGCCACGTGTTTCTTCCATTCGGATCGTTCTATCACTTGGATGACTCACCATTCTCAGTTCACTGTCTCTTTTGAGGAGTTTGCTGCTACCTTGGGCATGCCTGGATCTGAGGCTTCTCTTTTTCGGATCCATGAGGTGAATCCCAAGTTTGAGGCTATGCCAATCAGTGCTTATAGTTGTCTCACCATGCCTACCACTCAGCTATCCACAGTGCAGCAAAGCAAGGAGCTTAATGATATCAGTATCTTCCGTCTAAAATACCGGTGGCTTTTTCAGTGTATCCTAAACTCCATTGCTCCCAAGAAAGGGGATTGTGGGATGGTTCGAGCCTACAGCATTGATTTGATGTACTACTCACGAAAGAATCCCACTCGTCCCATTGACATGGCAGATTTCCTTTGGCATGAGATTCGCATAGCTAGTTGTCTGAAGGTTCGTACTCTTCCACATGCTCCTTTCATTCAGACCGTCATTGACTCTGTCTTCACTTGCCCCATCAACAAGACCAACATTCATTCCATGTGGACTCCGCGTGATGACACTTCTAGGGGCAAGGCTCCTGCTCCTTCGTGTGGTGAGAGCTCTTCTCGCCACACCAAACCTTTCGTCAGCCGTTCGACCGCCTTGCTCGCTTTATTGGGAAGTCCCATAAAGCCATCTTTGACACATGCCGCTACACCGCTACTCACATTGCTACCGAGGAGGTTTGCCGCATCTCTGAGGCAAATGCTCTTAGGGCTCGCCTCCGTGCGCGCCCTGGCAGTCCTGTCGAGCCTGATGAGCCTATTCCTGATCGTCTTCCTCTTCCTGAGGTCGACTTTCCTTCTGCCGCTGATTTTCCCGAGTTCTTCCTTGCACCTGCTGATCTGAGTGATGGTGATGATGAGGAGGAGGATGCTGCGTGATCCTCCTACTTTCTCGATCGTCTTCCCCTTTTTCGGTACTTGCTGTCAAGGGGGAGATGTAATTCTTAGGAGGAAGTATGAGTGTGTGTCTGGTATGCTTAGAGCTCTAGTTAAGTGGACTCATTATTATTATTGTAATGGTACTTTGGTACTTTGGTCATGTGTTATGATTATTGTAATGGTACTTTGGTCATGTGTTATGATACCTTGTACGAGTTTACGAGTTATGAGTCTATGTCACCATGCAAGTGCTTAAGTATGATGTCTTCATTCGTTGCTTATCATTGCTTATGTTGATTTTAATGGTGTATGTCTACACTACTGTTACAACACTATATTCCGAATGAGGGCATCCACTCCATATGTGCATGATTTTGTATTTTTATCACTTTATTCCATGCATACATTAAGGGGGAGCTCTTCCTAAAACACATACCGGACTACTCTCCTAGAATTATTCGCATCACATTTCACTTGTTGAGTGCTATATGTAGTTTGTCATCAACTACCAAAAAAGGGGGAGATTGAAAGTGCAATCTTGCTCTTAAAGAATATTTTTGATATTGATGAGAAATCTACATATAGGGGACTAACCTTGTTTGCTAAGTATATACACAGGCCGTCAGTCCTCTGCTTTTTTTCTGATGAGCATCATGATCACATCATATGAGATTTTACTCAAGCAAATTATCAATGAGGAAAGGAGCAAACAAAGATGAAGTATTGTGCTCTTTTATATTTCTTGAGTAATAGGAATCCTGCACTATTAAGAGGGGATCTGAGGTGTAGGTTCAAGACTTGCTCACATTTTGTCTCACAAACAATTTTTCACAAAACCCAAAATCCCTAGCAAAACCCCTTAGCCAAAACCTACCACTTCTCCTAGCCGGATCATCCGGACGGCTACCCAGATCATCCGGGCTTCACCCGGATCAACCGGACCTTGCTCCGGATCATCCGGATAATAGGCGGTTTTCATCACAGAATGGTGTGGCTGAAGCCGGATCATCCGGGTGTTCTTCTGGATCATCCGGGCTGTGCCCCGGATCGTCCGGATCCTGTTCCGGATCATCCGAGAGATCGTGCCCTGTTTTCACAGAACCCAGATGTTGTAGCCCGATCGTCCGGCCAGGCATCTGGATCATCCGGGACATGTACGGATCGTCCGGGGTGGCCTCCGGTTTGTCCGGGCTGCTCGCAGCTCTGCTGCTACCATCTACATCCGGGCCTTTAGCCAGATTAATCCGGACAATGTCCAGATCATCCGGGTGGTGTCCCAGATCATCCGGGCTGGTCAACTTTTGTCCAAATGGCTCAATTCTGGACATGGTATAAATAGACCCTTACCTATTCGAGATAAGGTGGAACACTTCACACAAACATGCCTCAAGAACACCAGTGCTCCCCCTCTCTTGCTCATACACTAAATCCTAGATCTCGGCTTGATTCTTGAGATTCTCGAAGAGTTGTTCCAATCAAAAGAAAGATCTTATCCCTCTCCTTCTTGTGACCAAAGCAAATCTTGGTTTGAGCAAGTCTTGAGTCCTTCCCCTTGGATCTTGTTACTCTTGGAGGTTGGAGACTCCTAGGCGGTAGGAGTCACTCGGTGAGGAATCAACCATTGTGATTACACCTGGAAAGTTTGTGAGGGTTTGGAGACCACCCCAAGGTCTACCACTAGTGGTTGAGAAACGCCTTCGTGGTGTTGTCTCAAAGGGAGAATAGGGTGAGCCTTCGTGGAAACATCCACCTCTCAAACGGTGACGTAGCTTCCCTCCAAGGAAGTGAACATCGGCATACATCCTCGTCTCCCGGAGTTGCGGTTATTCCTAACCCAAACTCTCTACTTGTGGTTACTTGTCGCTTAGCACTTATTTATCTCATATTGTGCTTGTTTCCTTTCATACTCGTGTTACTTGATCAGCACTTAGTACTACTCTTGCAATTGTTAGGCTCACTCTCATATTCCGCATTATTGCCTAAAATTGCTTAGTAATAATTAAAATTTGTAATTGTACCTATTCATCCCCCCCCATCTAGGTCCATCTCAATCCTTTCACCTGCATTCCCTCCTGGCTTTGGGCCTATCCCCCACTTCACTGGTCTGACGGGTGAGGCACTGGAGGTGGCAGGTGGGACTGCAGACAAACATCTGAAGAAGAGGCTCAAGAAGACTGGGAGGGGCGACATTCCAAACTCGGTGCTGGCTGCCACTATGCTGGGGAAAGGAGGCGAGCGTGAGGATGAGGATTCTGAGGGGGATGGGACAACAAATGCAGGAGAAGGACATGAGCAGTTGAAGAAACTATGCGGTGTAGGGAAGATGGAGGATGAGGGAGGGGAGAAGGTGGAAAATCTGGAAGCGACCGGGCAGGGGGCTCCCGGCAAACTGGTGGGTGCTAAGGACGGCGCCGGCCAGGAGCCATGACGGTGCTAGCTTGGAACTGTCGAGGCCTCGGGCAACCTCGTACAGTTCAAGAACTAGTGTGCCTTGTGCACACGTATAAGCCCAAGCTCGTCTTCTCTCTGAAACGCGGCAGAATAATAAGTATGTCAAGAGTATGAAGTGGAGGCTCGGCCTCCGCCATTGTATCACGCAACCCGGCCTGGGAAAAGGGGTCGGCATTGCCCTCTATTATGATGAGAGTGTGAAATAAAAAAAGATTGTCGCAGGGGTGAGGTATATCGATGTGTTGGTCCGATTAAATCCGAATGGGTTCCAATGGAGGTGCACGTTTGTCTATGGAGAACCAAAAGCGCATGAACGTCATCACATGTGGACCTTGTTAAGAACAATCAAAGATACAAGCAACCTCCCATGGCTGATGGTGGGGGATTTTAATGAGACTATGTGGCAAGAAGAGCACCTTCCTGCTTCAAAAAGATCCGAGAGCAACATGAATAATTTCCGCAAAGCTCTTTCGGACTGCAACCTTTTTGATCTTGGCTTCAGAGGACCGTCATGGACTTACAACAACAAGCAGGAAGGGAGGAGTAATGTGCGTGCCCGTCTAGACAGATTTGTGGCATCACCAGAGTGGTTGGACCACTTCAGGGATGCCTCGGTTGAGCACATATGCTCGTCAAGATCAGATCATCTCCCCATCTATCTCCGAGTGGGTAGTAGAAAGGAATGGAGGCTGGTGGATAAAAGGAATACGAGCATTTTCAGATATGAGCAGATGTGGGAAAGAGTGGACACTTTGGAGAATACATTGTGAACGCCTGGAAGCAGAATGGACCAGTAGAAAACCTTCAAGTGGTTCGTGAGAAAATTCTGCACCTGCAAGGGGCGTTAAAAGGCTGGGCCGAGAGGGATTTTGGATCAGTTGTCAAGAAAATAGCAGAGATTCGAAGAAAGCTGAGTAGGTTAAATCCGAATGGAGGAAATTAAATTGTCAACCGAGCTGGATGAATTACTCTTGAGAGAGGAACTAATGTGGAGATAAAGGTCGAGAGCCACCTATATTAGAGAAGGAGACAAGAACACCAAGTGGTTCCAACAGAGGGCTACTTGGAGAAGAAAGAAAAATGCGAACTTGAAGTTGAAAGATAATAGTGGCGCTTGGGTTGAGGATAATAAGAAGGTACAGGAAATGACTTCGGCCTTCTACAAGAACTTGTATGAGGCAGAGAAGGAGGTTGACCCAACCGATATCCTGGATCTAATTTCAGAGCGTGTTGACAGTAACACGAATGATCAGTTAACAAAACCCTTCACGAGCACGGAAATTGGTGACGCATTGTTTCATATCGGCCCCCTCAAAGCTCCGGGTTCTGACGGACTTCCGGGCCGTTTTTTCCAGCAGAACTGGGGGGGTGCTAAAGGAGGACGTGCTGAGAGGAGTACTTGAGTTTTTTGATAAGGAGTGCTTCCGGAGGGGATAAATGACACGATGTTAGTCCTCATACCTAAAGGTAAAGATCCGCAATCCCTCAAGGACTACAGACCAATCAGTCTATGCAATGTGATATACAAAGTAGTCTCAAAAGTGCCTTGTGAATAGACTGAGACCCATGCTCTACGAAATCATCTCGGAGACCCAAAGTGCTTTCATCCCAGGCAGGATGATAACGGATAATGCCATCATTGCTTTCGAGTGTTTCCACAAGATCCACCACTGCAAAAACCCAAGAGATAACTACTGTGCATATAAGCTGGATCTAGCCAAAGCCTATGACAGAGTGGATTGGGGTTACCTAAAAGGGGTGTTGAGGAAGTTTGGTTTTTGCAACAAATGGGTAGAGTGGGTGATGCACTATGTCAGTTCGGTGAGATACTCGGTAAAATGTAATGGTGAGTTACTGGAGGCTTTCTCCCCATCCCGGGGATTGAGACAAGGTGACCCTCTTAGCCCCTATCTCTTTCTATTCGTCACTGACGGGCTTGTGCACGTATTGAAGAAGGAAATGGCAGAGAACACACTATCCCCCATCAAAATCACGAGAAACAGTCCGGGTATTTCTAATCTTCTATTTGCAGATGACAGCTTGATCTTCTTCAGAGCTGACCCAAGGCAAGCAGAGACCATAAAGAGGGTCCTGGAAAAATTCCAGAAATGCACGGGACAACTACTCAGTGTTAGAAAATGCTCCATCCTCTTTAGCGAAGTATGCCCTGCGGCAACTAGGGAGGAAATTAAGGCCATTCTTGGGGTGACATCGGATACTTTTGAAAGCAAGTATCTTGGTCTACCGACCCCGGAGGGTAGAATGAAAGATGACCAATTCCAGCCAATCATGGACAGATTCCGGAAAAGATGTAGCGACTGGTCGGAAAAGTTCATGTCCTATGCAACAAAGGAGGTCCATGTTAAGTCAGTTGTGCAGGCCCTCCCCACCTTTGTCATGAGTGTCTTTATGCTCTCCAAAGGATTCTGTGAAAAGTATGAACGAATGATACGAGATTTCTGGTGGGGAGATGAGGATGGGCACCGGAAGGTGCATTGGATGTCATGGGAGCGGATGACAAAACCATAGAGGGCAGGGTATCGGTTTCAGAGATATGCACCTATTTAACCAAGCACTCCTAGCCAAACAGGATGGCGACTAATTCAGAACCCGGATAGCCTGTGTGCGAGGGTGCTAAAATCGAAATACTACCCCAACGGTAACCTCCTAGATACGGTGTTTGCCTCCGATGCGTCTCCTGTTTGGAGGGCTATTGAGTTCGGACTTGAACTTCTGAAAAAGGGTATCATATGGAGGATTGGAAATGGGAGAAACATTCAGATACAAAGAGATCAATGGATTCCAAAAAGGGAGGGCTTGAAAACCACCTTGTTTATCCGTAGATCAAGGATCCGTTGGGTAAGCCAACTCATGCTTCCGGACCGCAAAGAGTGGAATGAGACGCTAATTAGACAACTTTTCTACCCGTTTGATGCTGATGAAATCTGCAAACTGAATATCCCCTCTTCGGATGTGGATGACCAAATTGCATGGCACTATGAGAAGAGCGGCATCTTCTCGGTAAGGAGTGCGTACAAGTTAGCAGCTGCAGACCTCCCCCAAATGGCACAGAACCCCTCGAGCTCATCCAGTGAACCAAATGACAGAAGTATTTGGGACCTCATATGGAAATCAAAAGTGCCTGGTAAAGTACGAATTTTCAGTTGGAGAGTGGCGACAAATACATTAGCCACGAAGGAAAATAAGTGGAAGAGAACGCTCGAACTTGACAACACCTATAGTATATGTGGGAAAGGAACTGAGAATGAGCACCATGCAGTAATCATGTGCACAAAGAGCAGAGCTCTCAGGTCAGCCATGAGAGAAGTGTGGAGTCTGCCCACTGAAAACAAGTTCATGTACACAGGAGAGAATTGGCTGCAAACCCTGCTAGACACAGTCAATGATGAAGACCGGACAAAAATTCTGTTGCTGCTATGGAGAAGCTGGTACTTAAGAGAAGACCGCATAAGTAATTGCGGTAGAGAATCGATTGGGAATTCAAAGCAATTTCTGCTAAAATATGAAGAGAAACTGAGAGCTGCAACTGATCCTGGTGAGGGATCTAGCAAAAGGAGACACTGATAGATGGGAGCTATGGAGAGCGGCGTGTGGCTATGGCCGTGAACAAATGGTCGCCGCCTGATTTGGGTATGACAAAAATCAATACGGACGCGGCCTTCCTCGCCAAGACCGGAGAAAGTGCTGCCGGCACAGTCGGCATAGACCACCAAGGACTTGTTCTCCTATCTATCTGCAGGAACTTGCCGCGCTGTCAGAGTGCTGAAGAGGCCGAAACCCGCGCTGCTCTGGCGGGACTGAAGGCAATGGCGGCACATTCTAATGGTCGAATTGTGCTGGAGTTGGATAACCAAGCCATTGTCTAACGAACTGAATGCACCAACCCTGACACGCTCCCCTCACTATGGTCTGATCATGGACATTAAACAGGCCATGGCCAGTTTTGCGGCATGCAAAGTGCAGTATGTGAGGCGGGGATGTAATGCTTTAGCTCATGGCCTTGCTGCACTTATAAAAAGTTCAGGAGAGCAGACGCTTATAGCAAACGTACCGAGTAGTCTTCAATCCTTGATGATCTCCGAGTGTACTCCCCTATCTGAGTAGATGACCCTACTTCAGATCTCCAAAAAAAAAATCATGGAATTTTCTCTATGACAGTCGTGTATCGTTTGGCTTTGGAAGAACAGATGCACTCTCGATGTAACAACACCGCCGCTCCCGCAATATTCTTAGGCAATGAAGGTGTGGTGGATCCCGATCTTTGCTGGTGGGAGAGTTTTTTTTGTCTTTATGAGTTTTTTTAGGGTTTGTGTTCTGCTTGAAAAGGCGAGGCAGTGACCACTTTTCGAAGATGGAATAAGATTTTTCTTGCCTAGACCCTGCCTCGGCAGTGTTTCTTGCGTTGTGTGGAGGTTTGCCTCCGGTGAATCTCGCAGGATTCGATCAGCATTTGTCTTCAGTGGGTCCATGTGGATCCCGTCTTCATTCGTTCGTGTTTTATAGGTTGGATCTTTACGATCTACGATTCTCTTCATCGGTGACGGTTGTTGTTCTGGTGCGCTAGTCTTGTAGGGCCTTAGCACGATAACTTTCTGACTATCTATTATAATAAGGTTTGCCCAACTCCAATGTGGAAGGGGCAACGACGGCTGTATGCTTTAGGCTCGCTTCAATGTTTGTAGTCGTTGCTGGGTGGTCTATGGACCTGGATGTAATTTCATTTCTGATTTCTTTGCACAAACTTAACAGTTGATGAATATATCTGAAGTTTTCTGGAAGAAAAAAGAACTCAAAATGGTGTGCCGACTCAACATCTCTAAGACTTTCATAGGATAAAATATAGTATATTTTATCTCATGACAACTTATTGTACTCCCTTCGTCTTAAAATTCTTGTTTTAGATTTGTCTAAATACGAACACATCAAGTCACGTTTTAGTATTAGATACATCCGTATCTAGGCAAATATAAGACAAGAATTTAAGAGAGTATTTAGCTACGTACTCAAATTTACATCATGGAAGTCAGTGTTGCGCTCGTGGTAAATTTGCAATTGCCATCAACTTTTTCCTACGCAGCCCTACCTGAACAGATCGACCGACCGATCGACCGAACCAGCTCCCCCGTCTCGTCCTCTGTTCCTCTCCAGCGGAGCGGCGGTGCAGCCACTCCGGCGGGCGGCGGCGTTGCACGGCGACTCCAGCGGCTCCGGTGGAGCGGAGACTCCAGCCACCAAGAAGCAACCGCAGGCGGCTCCGGCATTACTGGGGCCGCTATTCCCCCAGCACCACGGGCCCGGCGGCGAATCTGGCAAGCACGGGTGCCGCACCTTCGGCGACTAGGTAATCGATTCTACCTACCGATTGCGTTTGTGCTTTCGGTTTCGCTCCAGCCTTGGCTCGTTCCGCTAACCCTAGCTTTGCACTCGTAACTGTTCCAGGCCGGCGTGCCGCGTGCACAAAGGGACTCCCTCTGACTGGATGTCCTGAAGCAGTGAACGACATCTCTGAATCCGGGCAAATATTCCGTGGAATGCCCAAGGAATGGCAAGGATATGAAGGTTGCTTCTCTGTTCTGTAATGTTCAGAGTCAAGTAGTATGTCCTATGATTTTCCTCATGTCTGGTTCAAGCAACTTACTGAATTCAGTGTGTTTGGACAGGTAAAAGACTGGGGTTTCTTCATGTGGCTGGACAAGTACTTGGACATGGTCGAGGAAATTTGGATGATAAATGTGCTTATCATGGGCAATGCGTCTGCTCACCGCGTGTCACGAGAAATACAGCACTGGATCGACGTATCGAGAAGTTGGCCGCCCAAAATGCAAAGCTTCAGGTTTTAGTGTACTTTCTTTTCGTCATTCTTCTTCTAGTGTTGCTAGTGAAGCTAGTGAGGTAGAATGTCCGTGCAATTAATCAGTGGTCGCCATCCTGTATGAGACGGTGCTCGCTCTGTCGAATGGGACGAACCTGCCGGGCTGGCTGGTTCTGTTGAGATACGTAGAGTTTGGAGAAATTGCAAGTTTACCAAGGGGCAAGACCTTCATTTCACGTGGCATTACTAGGCTCAGAATTTTCAAATTATTCAAGTAATTAGACATGGCAAATGACCAAGAAGGCAAATAAAACAAGGGCATATGATCTGTGGCGAACTAAAATAGGGCATATGATCCACTGCAAAAAGAAAATTAAATAAGGGCATATGATCAAATCTGCCTGAAGGCTTCTGCCTCCTTATCCCAGATGGCTTTGGGAAATGATAAATTCAGTGGCAAAATAAGCAACAAACTGACCGATTCCATACTCTCAATAACAACAAAATGAGTAAATTGGTACTTCGGCAAATATTAACAAGCTGACTGTCTAATCGAAATGTCGCTTCATTTATCAACAAAATATATAGTTACAGGACTCTTCTAAGTTCAAACATATAGATCTGTTCAGTGAGGACCCATATTTTCCTATTTCTTCAAATGCATGCTGCAATGCCATTTAAATAGTTGTACTGTCTTATCGTTTGAGTTTTTTCTTTTCCAGATTCTCGCTGATCCCATTCATTTGGAAAGCCGAACGATGAGAGTGCTCTAAAATTGATGAATGCTTCTGCTTCTCTTATGATGGAGTGATTCCCTGATATCATCTTTGGCTATGGTTTTAGGCTTTTAGCAACTGGTATAGTTAAGATATACCCCGTCAGAATCACTGTTTTTGCAAGGAGAAAATCATGAAAAAGACATGTGTTTCCGCATTGGCACAAATTTCCCTCTTCTCATCAGCAGAAGTGATTTGATTGAATTTATTGGCATGATAAGATATCTTGTTAAAACCGTAATAAATTAACCATCCAATGAAGCTGTAAATGTGAACCTGGGACACTTAAGTTAAGCGGGTGTTTTTATGTTTGCTGGATGGCTAACCTGTGCATTTGTTGCAAATGATCATATTTATTTTTTGTTATTGTTGCAGCTTTGTGTTCCAGGAGAACACTGAATTTTATCAGAGAGATGAGAGGTACTTATTTAGTTTTATGAATTTCCACAGTGTGTTTTCAACAGGTCAAGCCTTTGATAAGATGTGCAACTTCTTATGCAGATTAAACTTTTCTTCATGTTCATGTTTCACTTATTTTTACATGATGAACTAGAAAGCAAATAAAGAACTAGTGCAGCCACCACTGTTTGAAGCAGAGGTTCTATGTTACCCAAAGCCAAAGATTCTTTGTGATTATTTGTCATGGAGATAAGCATAATGTGAGGTATTCCTCCTAAAAGTGCACGTCTTGAACAAATTCAAAGTATTTAATTAGGAACTTGTCAACCGGCATGTCAGATCTGAATTTAGTTGTTCAACTTCAGCAACACGTATGCTTTAAATTTAGTGCTTGTTTAACACTATGCCGTGACGAATTCTTATTAATGTCAGTGTCCCCTTTTCTTAATGGTATCATGTTGCAAAGGCTTGACTGCTCTAGTAGTTAGAACATACCATAAGAAAATGAGCTGACTCCTTGCACATACTAATTCACAGGCTACAACAGAAACCAGTACAAACATGCTTTTGGATGCTAGTGAAGTCCGGAAAAGGCGAATACGGAGATCATGAGATACTGAAGGTCTTATGTCATCATCCACATTATCTAATATCCCATTCAATTCTTCTGTTATCTGGAGTCTCTAACAGTAGTGTTTTCTCTGAAGGGAATATTATCAACTGACAAGAATGATCTGCTCTTTCTGTGGTTTGGGATGAACTACAACAACGACCGGGGATGTTCCAGAAGGGTTCGTGTACTTGCCAGCAAAAGGTATTCTGTTCATCATCCGAGAGATGTTTTTCAACAGCAATGAGAAGTACTGCTATGATGAGAAGAAGATGATTCTCGTAGCTTGCACCAGTTTCTCCGCTAATGGCCTACAGTGCGGGTGGTCCAAACCACAAGCTCGAACTTGCTTAACCGTCTAAATCTCCCCCCTAACCTGCTTAGACCGATTTTGATCTCGGTTCTCTTTTCTTCTTTCTCCTCTCGCTCTCTCTGCCAGCCATGATTCGCTCCAGCCCATGCCCTGGTTAAGAGGCAACTTCCCGCCGGCTCCGACCTCCTGTGTATTTCATCCTTCAACCGGCTACATCTTCTGTGTTGGATGTCATGTGGAGTTGTTTTGAAGAAAACTGGACTGAAAGCCAGTTTAACTGGGTTAGGGGTGGGGGTGATTTTGGGTTTAGCGAGTTTGAGCTTGTGAAAAAATCTTAGGCGTATTAGGATTTACATGCAATCCCATAATGTAGGACGCACAGTTAAAGCCTAGCCAAGGATCGCTACTTTTTTGGAAATAAAAAGATGCGGCCAATCCTCTTGTGGGGTTAGCACCCAAATCATGCATGCCTTCCTTTTTTATCTTCAATCGTGGATGGCTCTCTCCTGCGATTTGCTCACGTAACTGACTCTGCGCTAATTTTCGTGCTAACAACTAATACGCCCTAGATTTTGGGAAGGAGGGAGTAGTTTTGGAGAATGATATGTTTAACCTGAACCGGAAATGATATGTTTCTTTTAAAGAGGGGAAAGAAATGATGTGTTTCGAAACGACACGATTGGTAAAAAGGACGTCGGGCGTTCGATCTCTCGACCGCTTCCCGTGACGTGCCTTTTTATTCCACGCGCCTTTGATTGGGCCTCGCTTTTCGCGCCGCCCATGCGGGCGAGACTGCACCGTTCCCAGGTTTGATTAGTCCCACATCGCCCGTCGTGGGACGGCACTGCCAGTTTATATACTGCGTTGGCTAACATAGTATCACCTCCACAGGGACAACAGACTGAGAAAAAAAAGGGCTTGGAGCCCAGAAAAAGAGAGAAAAGAGGCCCAAGAAAAAAAGGAACAGAGGCCTTTGTGCCGAAAATGAAGAAAAAGAGGAGCCCAAAGAAGAAAAGAGGCCTTAGTGCCCAAAGAGGCCAGAGCCGAAAAATCCCCAAGGCCGCGTGCCCACACCAAAAGAGAAAAAACAGTGTACCCGTGGAAGGTTGTGCTAGACATTAGCACATGGCTTTTTTTTATTTGAACCCTGTGTCCATCTCTTTTTTTAATATCTCAACTCTTACGTGCCTTTTTTCCCTGACTCTTATATATATATAAATACTTCTTCCGTTCCTGAATATAAGTCTTTCTAGACATTCCACTAAGGACTACATATTGAGCAAAATAAGTGCGTTTATATACATTTGTATGTAGTCCGCATTGAAATCTCTAAAAAGACTTACATTTGGGAACGGAGGGAGTAGTAATTATTGCTGATAAACATTGCCTATTGTATTTTCACATCATTTTCTTTCCAACTAATGGCATCAACCTCTAAAACCGGATCGAGGAGGATTTTGCTGCATGGCACTTGGATAATCGTGGAATTTTCTCCGTGGAAAACACGTATTGTTTGGCTCTGGAACAACATATGGACACTCTGGCGTGGGAGCTACAAGGTTTTTCTTTATAGTTTTCAACCATGCGTCAATTTTTTTATTTTCAGCTCTTATGTGTATTTTTTCGGATCTTATATATAATGTAGTAATTATTGTTCATAAACTATTTTTATAGTATTTACGCACAATTTTCTTTCAATTGACGGCATCACCCTCTAAGAGCATTTATAATAGATGATGTAGATGCAAAAATAGCTAACTTCTGCGTCTCCGAGGTTCCAAAACCCCTCTCCAACAGATGATGCAGATGCAAAAATAGCTAACTTTTGCATCTTCGAGGCTCCAAAACCCCTCTCCAACAATTTTCTTTCAATTGACGGCATCAATCTCTAAGAGCATTTATAATAGATGATGTAGATGCAAAAATAGCTAACTTTTGCGTCTCCGAGGTTCCAAAACCCCTCTCCAATAGATGATGCAGATGCAAAAATAGCTAACTTTTGCATCTTCGAGGCTCCAAAACCCCTCTCCAATAGATGATGTAGATGCAAAATTTAGATACATTAAAACTGCGCACTTTCCTAGCCTTCTCAGGCCATCAACATTTTTAACCGTTGGATCACGTGTTGTGGTTGATTTCAGCCCTTAGATGCACTTAATTAGCGCTAAGTGGACCACATGCCACATGGGCTGCTACTCCCATAACAAAAATGGAGTTTTATCGTTAATTGAGCCTCTTCTCAAGTGGAAAAGCCCATCCAAGCTCATTATTCCAACGTATACGTTTGCAGCGACATCGGCCCACTTACCACAACCAATATGGTACAAGAATCAGCGGAGATCGCGACGCTGCGCTTCTTGAGCCTGGGAGCACCTATAGGCCGCTCGCTGCGGCGAAATGCCGGCGCTTCGCACAGGAGCGGCTAGCATGGGCCGGCCCATTTACAGTGGCACGCGGCGGAAGGTTCCCGAGATGAAAAATCGCAAAAAAGAAATTAGCGCTAGCGCTGTAACTCGAACACACGACTTCGCACTAATTGGCCTGCCGTGCAAACCACTGCGATGTACACATTCTCATGTTCAGTTAGCAGCGCGACAGTTAAAGTCTACAGACAATTTCTTGGGTCGAACCGACAACCTCCCACAACTGAATTTTTCAAAATTATGAATATTTTCTGCAAAATAAAAACACTTTCCGAATTTTCGTAAAAATTTTGTAAAACAGGATCATTCTGATGATGTGAACAAAATTGAAAAAGGGGAACATTTCTTGAATTTGTGAACAAAAAATAAAAATGTTTATGTTTTTAAAACTTCCAGAACATTTTTTGAATTTGTGATTTTTTTTGAAAAACATGAACTATTATTGAATTTGTGAACAAATTTGGAAAGCTGGAACATTTTTTTCAATTCCCAAACATTTTTTGAATCTTGAGAACAAATTTTGAAACGGTGAACAATTTTAAAAAATCCTGAACAAATTTGGAAGCGCGAACAATTTTTTAAAGCACGAACATTTTTTGAATCTTGAGAACGTATTTTGAAACGCAGAGAAATTTTGAAAAATGCCGAAAAAATTTGGAAGTCCGAACAAATTTTTAAATCTTGAAAGCATATTTTGAAACAGAGAGAAATTTTGAAAAATCCCGAACAAATTTGGAAGCGCGAACATTTTTTGAATATGTGAACAAAAAATTGAAATTCAGTACATTTTCTGAATTTCAGAAGTTCTGTACTTTTTTGTGTAATGAGAACAAATTTTGAATTTTAAGAACATTTTTTGGAAACATGTACAAAATTTAATTTTTTGTTTTTTAAAGGAAGAGAAGAAAAGAAAAGGAAATCCAAAAGAAAATCATAAACATTTTGTAAAAGTACGAACATATTCTGAAAAAGAAAAATAAACTTGAAAAAGAAAGTGAAACAAAAAACAAAAACGAAAAAATGAAAAAGAAACAGAAACAAAAAAAAGAGAGATAAAAAACAATAGAAAGCCGAAAAAGAACCAGAAAAAAATAATACAGGAAAAAAACTCGTTTCAGGGAACCTTCTGGAAGGTAGAAGGTTCCCAAAACCGGTTTGGACGCATTATGTGTGGGCCGGCCCATTTATGTCACTCGCTGCGCTGCCCCTGTTTGGTTGCTCGACAGTTTGCCGCAGCGAGCGGCGAATAGGATTTTCCCTTGAGCCTCTTCTCCACCTCCAGGGGATGTAAAAGTTGAGGTTGCGCGCCAACCGCTCAACTACCTTCATATCCTTTCCGCCCGACAGCCTGCCGCCTGCTCCGCCATCGGCCGATTTGCCCAAATCGACGCCGCCGCTGCCCGCCCCGCCTCGACTATGCCTGCCTCGCTAGAGTAGCAAGGGTTGTCCCCCGCATCCGCCGAATCGATTTTGGCCGCCGCTTCGAATCGAAGCTTCACCGGAGGTCCGGCCACCGTAATGGCTTCCACAGCACGGTCTCGCCTTCTTTTCTGTAGGGCTGCAGCCGTCTCCTCTGTCGAGCTACCGCCGCCGCCCGCACAAGCCACTGCTGAACGACTACCCGATTCGCAGCCGGCCGATTTCTTCCACCCCGCAAGCAAGGTGTTCGAGAAATTCCCCCAAGGTAAAAGATGGAGCAAACTTGAAGTTTTTTTATTAGAGTTGGAGAGGTAGTTTGACGGTGATTTTCCACATTGTAGACGACTTGTGCAACTCCTCTTTTATGGACGATTCCTCGTTGGATGAGGAACATGATTTTATCAAAGACGAGGACATTGCTATGCTAGTGGCGATGCACAAGAGGAAGAAGCCGAAGCACGGCGATTCCGTGTATGGTTGTGAGTTCATCTAGAAAGAACGGGTTGAGGCGCACAAGAGGTTGATGTGCAACTATTTTGGTTCACCACCCGTTTTTCCAGAGAGGTACTTCCGACGCCGGTCCAGAATGTTCAAAGATAAGAAGGTGTATAATGAAATTAGAGACTCCAATGCGCACGATCAACTTCAGAAGGATTTGATGGAGGAGTATTGAAAATGGCATGACGAAAGAGCCGCCTATTTTCATTATTTGTTTGTTGTATTGTGCAAAACTTTTTGTATTTGTGTTGCATTTGATATTGCGGATTTGATTAATTATGTAATAATTTGATCTTATTGGTATGTGAATTTTTTAAGTTGTTTTCGGGATGCTTTATTTTAATTTATGCAGCTGTACAGTAGATGTACAACAGCCGCGCGACCATCAGCAGCTTTTTACATCTTCACTTTCCATTATCTATTGCAGGTTCTCTTTTACATCTCCGAATTAGAGACTCCAATATACATCATCTATTGAAGGAAGTTGCTTCGTTTTTTAGATGTAAAAAGCAATTTTTAAGGTAATATTTTTATGTCTTATGTTTACATCTTTTATTAAAGATGCTCTAAGATTGGATGGAGGACTTTGCTGCATGACACTCGGATTAGTCTGAAATTTTCTTCATGAGAAGGGCTTATTGTTTGGCTGTGGAAGAATATATGCACTCGGCGTCGGCGCTCGCTCAAGGTCCGCAAATGTTTTTTTCTAGTTTTTTTAACACAGTGCAAACGCAAGCGCTCATATACACGTGCATACACTCATCCCTATGAACGCACACACGAACATCCTACCTCTATGAGCACCTCCGAAAGATTGAGCTGACATATTATCTTGAAATTTACGAAGTCACCGTAGGCACTTGTTCGTCGACGGGAACGTTTCCTCCCACTGAATGCGCGCCGAAAATCCTGAAATAAATCCACGAATAAATATGAGCACCAGGACTTGAACCCAGTAGGTGGGCTGGGGATACCACGGTCCCTCTAACTATCCAACCACATCTTGGTTCGTATGTTTTTTCTAGTTTTGAACCATGCGAAATTTGTTTTTCAACTCTTGCATGCCATTTTTCTAGCTCTTGATATATTGTTTATGAACTTTTGTTTATTATATTTTCATTAGTATTTTCGTTTGGTTGACGTATCAAGCTCTAAGGCTTGATCGAGGAGGATTTTGCTGTATGCACTCGGATAATCATGAAATTTTCTCTATGACAAATGTGTATTGTTTGGCTTTGAAAGAACGGATGCACACTCTCGACGTATCAGCGCCTCCGCGCATGCAAAGACCATCTAGCCGCTAGCTTTCGTGTGTCTCTCGCCGGCATCTACATCGGGCTGCCTCATCTCTGTGGCCTTAGGGCATCTCCAGCCGTTCGCTCCCCGAGGGCGCCGAAAAAGAGCGGCCTGGGGGCGAATCGATGCTAGATTGGCCCATGGGGTTCGTTTCTCCTCAGCCACGCCCCCAGGTGCCGCCCACCAAGGCGCCCATATTCAAACTTGATCGTTCCCGCTCCAAAAAGCCACAATTCGGCGATCATCGCAATAGTTCGGCGATTCGGTGCCATAGTTCGACGATCAAATGAAAGGATACACAGTAGTTCTGCGTACAAAAAAGGAAGGACGCGGAAGGAATGCATCAAACGTCGAGCTCGATCTCCGGCGTCGTCGTTGGCGTACGCGGGCTGGGAGGAGTCGGCGCGGCTTCTATGCTGCTGGGCACGGTGGAGGCATCGTCAGTGGAGCTGGGCGTCGCAGAGGCATAGTCAGTCGGGCTGGGCGGCGGCGGCGGCGCCTCCCCGTATCTGGTTCAGGATGAGGCCTCGCTCCGCCAAGAACCACGCCTTGAGCTTGTCGTCGCCGCTCTGGAGCTTGTCAGCGCCGCCCATCAAGAAGGCCAGGTTGTTGTTCCTCTTCTTGGCGTCTTGAGCTTTGAGTTTTGCGGCGACGTTGGTCCGGAGCAAGTTGAGTTTGATGGCGTTATTCATCATCAAAGCAGCCCACCTCGCCTCAGTTTTCTTTCTCGCTGGGCGGTCCTGGTCTTGGCGTCGGCGAGGCGGTGCTCAATGGACTCTTGCACGTGTGCGACAACTGACTCGATGTGTTTCGCCTTCTTGGCCCCTTTGTTGTCGTCCGGGCGCCCATCGGCCACGCCCGGGGTCGGTGCGTCCGGCTTATACGTCTCCTTGGCCTTGGCGAGGGTGCGCCGGACGCCCGCCCACTTCTCGCACTTGTCGATCCGCTTGAAGACGTGGAGGTACTTGAACTCTACGTCGCTGTTGTCATCGCGGAACATGGCGAACATGCGTAGCAGCTGCGCCGAGGAAAAGAACATCAGTTGGCGCTAGCGCGCGCGCCCGGGCGCGCACACGGCGAAAAGCAATAGTAAGGACGACGTGCTATACCTGATCCTCGACGCTGGTGCCGCTCTCCGGGCGAGCCGCGACTTCCTTGATGATCCCATGCCATTTGTTGCACACCGTTTGGATGAGCCCCCAATGGTTCGCCATCGCCTTCGACCCACACTTCATGTGGACACCTTTAAAGTAGGGGTCGACGAGCTTGTGCTCGTCGAACTCGGCCTTGATGCGGGCCTAATACGTCTCGATGGTCTGGTTCGTGCCGGTTACCGGGTTGAGGCAGACGGCCTTCCACGCTTCGGCGAGGCACTCCTCTTCCTTGGACGCCCATTTGATGCGTGGCTTGCCGGTCTTGGCCGCCGTCTTCTTCTTCTTCTTGACTTTCCTCGTCGGCGCCGGTTCCTCCTCTTCTTCCTTCTCCTTCGGCTCTTCCTCGCCGTAGTCGAGCTCGTCGTCCATGTCGCCGAGGTCAATCGAGCCGTCTTGGGTAGTGAACCCGGGGAACGGCGGCGGCAGCCGAGCCGACTGCGATGATGTCTTCCATGTCGGCCTCCATCACGTCGGCGTCGCCAAGATGCGATGAGGAGGAGGCTTGCGAGTAGAGGTCGCGGTGGAGAGGTGGCGTCGACGAGTACGTGTATGGCGGGTACTACACGCCGGGAACGCGGGCGAGGGCGTACGCTGATCTGGGCGCCCGTGGGGGAAGGTGATGTTTGGGTTGAAGCCACCGTGGGCGTCGCCATCGGCATAGCCCGCGACGGCATGCTCCATGGGTGCGGCGACGACGAGAACCCGACCGGAGAGCCGACCCTTTTTGCTGGCTCCAGGCCGCATACGGGCCATGCCCACCGGGTGGATTCATCATCGCCGCGAGCGCCGCCTCGGCTTGTTCGGCTGCGGCGTGCTCCGCATGCTCTGCCTCCACCGCGGCCGTCGCGTGCGCCGCTCTCTCCCTGGCCTTCTTGGCCCTGTTGCACCTATTGGTGGTGACGGCCTCCCGACGCTCCACATCCGCCTTCCAGTCGGCGTTGCTCATGCCCGGGGGCTTGGACAGCGGCGCCCTCGGCTTCCTTTGCTTCGGCTGGGCGACGGCGGCGGCTGTGGGATCCGTCGCGGCGCGGGGCATCACGTACTTCTTCGACGCATGGAGGGTGGAAGGGTAGGGAGGAGGCGGGGTTTGGCGGGAGGAATGGAGAAGAGAGGGAAGCCGAGGGGGGAGCGGGAGGAAACGGCGGGAAAAGGGCTTCCTCTCGCCGACATAGCGGCCCCATGCTGCTTTTTCGCTTCTGCCGGCGCCCCCAGGCGACACCCGGTAGCTTGGGTTCGGGGCGGGATCGCCGGCTCCGGATTTGGCCCAAACCAGCGCTAAACGAGGTCTTGGGGCGCGACTGGGCTGATTTTCGGTCACCGGCGCTAAAAATTCGCCTGGGGGGGCCTGTTGGGGGCGCGGCTGGAGATGCTCTTAGGGCCATGGAGGTGCGGTGGATCCGAACCTTGTCGATGGCGTGGCTTTGTTTTTTGATGTCTTTATAACCTTTTTTAGGGTTTTGTGTTCTGCTTAGAGAGGCGAAGCGGCGGCGGCTCCTTAAAGATGAAATATTGTTTACCCCGCCTAGAACTCGTCTCAATGGTGCTTCTTGTGTCGTCGGAGGGCGGGTGGTGGTTTGTCTCCGACGAATCTCGCGTGACGTGATTCGGTTGCCGTTTGTTTTTTTTCGTTCGTGTGTCTACATGTTGGATCCTTTCGATCTACGCTTCTCTTCATCCGCGGTAAATTGTTGTTCTCGCACGCTGGTCCTGTAGGGCATTAGCATGACAACTTTTTGACTGTCTAGTACAACAAGATTTAACCGACTTTGATGTGGGAGGGGTAATAATGGTGGCACGATTTCAATTTGTTCCAGTGTTTTCAGTCGTCGCTAGATAATCTACTGACATGAAGTATTTTTACTTTTGATGTTCTTTGTACTAACTGATAGTTGATGAATAGAATAGATCTTGATCCTCAAAAAAAAAAAAGAATAGAATAGATTTAAAGTTTTTTCTGAATAAAATAAAATAAAATTTTAAGATGTTATGCCGACTCAACGTATCAAAGGCTTCGTAGGACATCATAAATTCATAATGCTTGTGGCAACTCATGGGTATTTAACTACGTAATTAAATTTACATTACGAGAGTCGGTCTTGCGCTCGTGGTAAATTTGCAATTTCCATCAACTTACGCAGCCCGACCGACCAACCGACCGAACCAACAAAGCTTCCCCGTCTCATCCTCTGTTCGTCTCCAGCGGAGCGGCGGTGCAGCCACTCCGGCGGGCGGCTCCGGAGGCGAGGAGGCGAGGAGACCCCAGCCACCAGGAGACAACCGCGTGCGGCTCGGCTACTCCGGCACTACGGGCGCCGCTATTTCCCCCAGCACAAGGGCCCGGCGGCGAATCTGGCAAGCATGGGTGCCGCACCTCCGGCGACCAGGTAACCGATTCGACCTACCGATTGCATTTGTCTACTAACCCTACGGGACTCCCTTTGAGGCTCTGACTGGATGTCTAGAATGTCGAAGAGAAAAGTTCATCCTGATTCCTGAAGCAGTCAGCGACATCTCTGAACCCCGGCAAAATTCAGTGGAATGCCCAAGGAGTGGAAGGATATGAAGGTTACTTCTCTGTTCTTTAATGTTCAGAGTCAACAAGAAACTTACTGAATTCAGTATTTCCTATGATTTTCCTGATGTCTGCTTCAAGCAACTTACTGAATTCAGTATGTTTGGACAGGTGAAAGACTGGCGTTTCTTCATGTGGCTGGACAAGTACTTGGACATGGTCGAGGAAATTTGGATGATAAATGTGCTCATCATGGGCACTGCGTCTGCTCACCGCGTGTCACGCGAAATGCAGCGACGCGTTGATGCTACGAGGGCTGAAATTGATGCTACAAGAGCTCAAATTGATGCTATTAGGGTTGAGACTACAGCACTGGATCGACATATCGACAAGTTGGCCGCCCAAAATGCAAAGCTTCAGGTTTTAGTGTACTTTCTTGTCGTCGTTTTTCTTCTAGTGTTGCTAGTGAAGCTAGTGAAGTAGAATGTCTGTGCAATTGATCGTGGTCACCATCCTGTATGAGACGGTGCTCGCTCTGTCGAATGGGACGAACATGCCGGGCTAGCTGGTTCTGTTGAGACACGTAGAGTTAGGAGAATTTGCAAGTTTACCAAGGGGCAAGACCTTCATTTCACGTGGCATTACTAGGCTCAGAATCTTGAAATTATTCAAGTAATTAGACATGGCAGATGACCAAGAAGGCAAAGAAAACAAGGGTGTATGATCTATATGGTGAACTAAAATAGGGCATATGATCCCCTGCATATGATCAAATCTCCCTGAGGGCTTCCGCGTCCTTATCCCAGATGGCTTTGTGAAAAGATAAATTCAGTGGCAAAATAAGCAACAAACTGACTGGTTACATACTCTCAACAACAACAAAATGTGTAAATTGGTACTTCGCCAAATATTAACAAGCTAATTGTCAAACAGAAATTTCGCTTCATTTGTCAACAAAATATATTGTTACAGGAATCTTCTAAGTTCTAACATGTAGATCTGTTCAGTGAGGACACATAGTTTCCTATTTATTGAAATGCATGCTCCAATGCCATTTAGATAGCTCTATCTTGCCGTTCCAGTTTTTTTTTCCTTCCAGATTCTAGCTGATCCCATTCATTTGACAAGCCGAATGACGAGAGTGCTCTAAAATTGATAAACGCTTCTGCTTCTCTGATGATGGAGTGATTCCCTGATATCATCTTTGGCTATGGTTTTAGCAACTAGTACAGGTAGGATATACCCCGTCAGAATCACTGTTTTTGCAAGGAGAAATCTATGAAAAAGACATGTGTTTTGGCATGGCACAAATCTCCCTCTTCTCATCAGCAGAAGTGATTTGATTGAATTTATTGGAATGATAAGACATCTTGTTAAAACCGTAATAAGTTAACCATCCAATAAAGCTGTAAATGTGAACCTGGGACACTTAATTTAAGCAGGTGTTTTTATGCTTGTTGGATGGCTAACCTGTGCATTTGTTGCAAATGATCATATTTATTTTCTGTTATTGCTGCAGCTTTGTGTTCCAGGAGAACACTGAATTATATCAGAGAGATGAGAGGTACTTATTTAGTTTTATGAATTTCTATTGTATGTGTTTCCAACCGGTCAAGCCTTTGATAAGATATGCAACTTCTTATGCAGATTAAACCTTTCTTCATGTTCATGTTTCACTTATTTTTACACGATGAACTGGAAAGCAAATAAAGAACTAGTGCAGCCACCACAGTTTGAAGCAGAGGTTCTATGTTACCCAAAGCCAAAGATTCTTTGTGATTATTTGTCATGGAGGTAAGCAGAATGTGAGTTTTTCCTCATAAAAGAGCATATCTTGAACAAATTGAAAGTATTTCATTAGGAACTTTTCAACCGGCATGTCAGATCTGAATTTAGTTGTTCAACTTCAGCAACACATATGCTTAAATTTAGTGCTTAGCACTAAGTCGTGACGAATACTTATTAATGCCAGTGTCCCTTTTTCTTAATGGTATCCTGTTGCAAGGGCTTGACTGTTCTAGTAGTTAGAACATACCCATAAGAAAATGAGCTGACTCCTTCGCATGCTAATTCACAGGCCACAACCTGAAACCAGTACAACACATGCTTTTGGATACTATTGAAGTCCGGAAAAGGCGAAGACGGACCTCATGAGATACTGAAGGTCTTATGTCATCATCTACATGATCTAATAAGCCATTCAATTCTTCTGTTATCTACAGTCTCTAACTGCACAGTGTTTTCCCTGAAGGGATCATTACCCAAGGACAAGAACGAGTTGCTCTTTCAGCAGTTTCAGATGAACTACAACAACGAACCGGAGATGTTCCGGAAGGGTTCGTGCACTTAATTACCAGCATAAGGTATTCTGTCCATCATCCGAGAACTGTTTTTCAACAATTAATTAGAAGTACTGCTATGATGAGAAGAAGATGATTCTCGTAGTTTGGACCAGTTTCTCCGCTAATGGCCTACAGTGCAGTTGGTCCAAACCACAACCTCGAACTTGCTTAACCGTCTAAATCACCCCCCTAACCTGCTTAGACTGATTTTGATCTCGGTTCTCTTTTCTTCTTTCTCCTCTATCTCTCTCTCCTATTTTGTTTCCTTCTCTCTCCCAGCCATGATTCTCTCCAGCGCATGCCCTAGTTAAGAGGCAACTTGTTGCCGCTGGTGCTCATACATCAGCCCGGCCCTCACGGTGGCACTTCCTCACCTCTGGAGCCAACTCCGGCGGTGAGCCATAGGAAGAGATTGCAGAATCGGTGACGTGTTGGATGTCATGTGGAGTTGTTTTGAAGAAAACCGGACTAAAAACCAGTTTAACTGGGTTCATTTGGGCGGGGGCGATTTTGGGTTTAGCGAGTTTAAGGCTGTGGAGGGCTTTTTTTTGCCCCCTCACCCCTGACACTTACCTTCCCTCGCCCCTGCGTCGCCTAACCCTAGGCGACATGGGCGGCTTCCCCCACAACACGCCGCCGGCCCCTCCACCCTCCCGCCGCCGCCGAAGGCCACCTCCAGGCGAAGCATGTGTCATGGTAGCGGCGGGGTGTCCCGCCCATGGCTGTGATGCCGTGGCGCCCACTTGGCCCCAACCATACCGCCGGGATCTGGAGTTGCGCTTCTCGTTCGACTCCGACGTTCTCCACCCCCCGGCCCGTGGTGCAGCTCCATCCCTCCCCCCAAGTCGAGCTCGGGTCGCGTCCCCCCTCAGGCGACAACCATGGAGCCGTGGTGCCTCCTGCAGCGCGCCGACCGGGACCTTGGCTACGCGCGCGTTCCCCTTCAACAGCACAAGACCACCTCCCTCACCTTGGCAAGGGTGATTCCTGCTTGGCGGCCACGGACCTGCGTCCCCTCCTGCGTCCATGGCTGTCCGGGGCGGCTTCGGGTTCGGCGAGCTGTTGGAGCTGCACTCCTTCCGGTTCCTTCGGCTCACCGACGCCTTGCGCCTCCGCAACCCCACCTTGCCGGTGCCCTTCGTTGGTCGTCCATCCCGGCGCGTCTTTGATTCCAACGCACTCCGGGAGCTGCGTCCCCTTCCTGCTCCTCGTGGTCGCCTGACGTCCTTGCTGCTCGGTCCGGTAACCAGGTTCGCACTTCCTCCGGACTCCAGCTCATCCGGCCTTCGGCTAGCGTCACATCGCTCACCGCTTCTCTTTCGCCGATCGCCCACCTCCATACCTGTTTGTCCCTTCGCTGCTCCGTTGCTCACATCGTCCGGCGGCGCCCGGTGCCTTCGGCGGCGGCGTGGCTCCCATTTCTGTGGTCGTGGTTTCGCCTATGCTCGACCTCCTATTTTTGATTTGTGCTCCAACGGCTTGGGATTGCTTAGAATCTGGCGGGGTCCTTTGTCGGCGGCAGAGACACCGATGGGTGTCGCCCACTTCTTGGAGGCGCTGCTACGGCCGTTATCTGTGTGCTTCGAGCATCAGGGGAATCCCTATGTCCGGTTCTCCGGATTGGACAGCGACGGCGTCTCGGCGTCATTCTCCTTTGTGAGGGCGTTGTCTTGTTTGCTTGCGGCGTCCTCGGTTTTGGATCTGGAGACGTTGGTTGTCTTGTTGTTGGTCTAGGCTGCTTCTCAGGATAGCTATTAGCTGTATTTTCTCTGTTATGGTTGAGCATCCCATGTCTCTTTGCTCTGGACACCATGTTCACGCCTATTACGTGTACCACATTCTGTACTTGCTTAAACCTCTTCTATCAATGGAATAATACGCAAACTCTACGTATTTGTGTATTCGTGAAAAAAGTCTGAGGTTGTGACAAGTATAGGTTCCAATGCCCAAAGTGCTCTCTTCTAACAACAATGAGAAGAAGATTGTTCTCGCAGTCTGCACCAGTTCCTCTGCTAATGGCCTAGAGTTTAGTTGGGAGTGTTTGTTTGCAGAGGCGGAAGACGGCGGAATTGTGATTTCGCCGGAGAGTGATGGCACGTAGACATGCATGGGGCCAGATAGGTTTTTTCTAGAATGATATGTTTTGAAACGACACGGTTATTAAACAAGATGGCAAAGTCAATATTACGAATTTTTGAATGGATAATGCGAGGTCGGGCGTTCGATCTCTCGACCGGCTTCCCGTGCGTACGTAAACAAGTTTTTTTTGAGACCGGCTTCCCGTGCGTACGTAAATAAGTGACTTTTTATTTCACGCTTGTCTCGGTTGGGCCTCGCACGCTCGCCGGCCCATGCGGGCGAGACCGCACGGTTCGCAGATCGCGGGTTTGTTTTGTCCCACATCGCCCGTCGTGGGACGGCACCTCCAGTTTATATACTGCGCTGGCTATCATGGTATCACCTCCACGGGAACAACAGACTGAGAAAAGAAAAATTAAATAAAAGAGGCCTTAGAGCCCAGAAAAAAGAGAAAAGAGGCGTTTAGAGCCCAAAGAAAAAAAAAGAAAAGAGGCCATTGTGCCCAATAAAATAAAAAGAAAAAGAGGAGCCCAAGGAAAAAAAAAGAAAAGAGGCCTTAGTGCCCAAAGAGGCCCGTGCCCACACAAGAAAAGATAAAACAGTGTACCCATGGAAGGTTGTGCTAGACATTAGCACATGGCTTTTTTGTAGTGTCGAACCCTACGTCCATTTTCTTTATAACTCTTGCGTGCCTTTTTTCCCTCACTCTTATATATAATATACAATAATTATTGCTGATAAACTTTGTCTTCTCTATTTCCACACCATTTTTCTTTCCAACTAACGGCATCAACCTCTAAGGACGGACCGAGGAGGATTTTACTGCATGGCACTTGAATAATCATGAAATTTTCTATTATTATATGTGATATAAGTAATTTACTACATGGCTTTTACTACATGGCTTTTTTGTAGTGTCGAACCCTCGCCCATTTTTTTATAACTCTTGCGCTTTTTCCCTCACTCTTATATATAATATACAGTAATTATTGCCGATAAACTTTGTCTTCTATTTTCACACCATTTTTCTTTCCAACTAACGGCATCAACCTCTAAGAACGGATCGAGGAGGATTTTACTGCATGGCACTTGGATAATCATGAAATTTTCTATTCTTATATGTAATATAAGTAATTGTTGCTGATAAAATTTGTCTATTGTATTTTCACATCATTTTCTTTCAACTGTCGGCATCAACCTCTAAGGCCGGAATGAGGAGGATTTTGCTGCATGGCACTTGGATAATCATGGAATTTTTTTCGTGAGAAACACATATTGTTTAGCTCTGCAACAACATATGCGCACTCTTGAAAGAAAATAAAAAGAAAAAGAGGAGCCCAAGGAAAAAAAAAAGAAAAGAGGCCTTAGTGCCCAAAGAGGCCCGTGCCCACACAAGAAAAGATAAAACAGTGTACCCATGGAAGGTTGTGCTAGACATTAGCACATGGCTTTTTTGTAGTGTCGAACCCTACGTCCATTTTCTTTATAACTCTTGCGTGCCTTTTTTCCCTCACTCTTATATATAATATACAATAATTATTGCTGATAAACTTTGTCTTCTCTATTTCCACACCATTTTTCTTTCCAACTAACGGCATCAACCTCTAAGGACGGACCGAGGAGGATTTTACTGCATGGCACTTGAATAATCATGAAATTTTCTATTATTATATGTGATATAAGTAATTTACTACATGGCTTTTACTACATGGCTTTTTTGTAGTGTCGAACCCTGCGTCCATTTTTTTTATAACTCTTGCGTGCCTTTTTTCCCTCACTCTTATATATAATATACAGTAATTATTGCCGATAAACTTTGTCTTCTCTATTTTCACACCATTTTTCTTTCCAACTAACGGCATCAACCTCTAAGAACGGATCGAGGAGGATTTTACTGCATGGCACTTGGATAATCATGAATTTTTCTATTCTTATATGTAATATAAGTAATTGTTGCTGATAAAATTTGTCTATTGTATTTTCACATCATTTTCTTTCAACTGTCGGCATCAACCTCTAAGGCCGGAATGAGGAGGATTTTGCTGCATGGCACTTGGATAATCATGGAATTTTTTCGTGAGAAACACATATTGTTTAGCTCTGCAACAACATATGCGCACTCTTGGTGTGGGAGCTACAAGTTTTTTTTTAGTTTGCAACCATGCGTCAATATTTATATTTTCAGCTATTATGTGTATTTTTTCCTGACTCTTATATATAATGTAGTAATTATTGTTCATAAACTTTTTTACAGTATTTCCGCACAAATTTCATTCAATTGATGGCATCAACCTTTAAGAGCATCTCCAATAGATGACGTAGATGCAAAAATAACTAACTTTTACATCTCCGAGGCCTAAAAACCCCTCTCCAACAGATGATGTAGATGCAAAAAATAAATAAAATCACATCTCCATCTCTCGAAGATGTAAAATACAAACTTCGAGATGCAAATTTGCATCTCCACCTCCACTAGATGTAAAAACAGCGGTTGCGCGCCAACCGCCCAACTACCTTCATTTCCTTTGCGCCCTGACCGCCTGTTGCTTGCCCAACTCTGTCGCTGGCTGATTTTGCCCAAATTGCCGCCGCCCGCACGCCCCACCGTGACTCCACCCTCCTGCCTCGTCGGAGTAGTGGCGGCTGTCCCCCGCAGTCGCAGATTTGATTTCGGACGCCGCATCAAATCGAAGCTTCACCGGAGGTCCTTAGTGCCCAAAGAGGCCAGAGCCGAAAAATCCCAAAGGCCCGTGCCCACACAAGAAAAGATAAAACAGTGTACCCATGGAAGGTTGTGCTAGACATTAGCACATGGCTTTTTTGTAGTGTCGAACCCTGCGTCCATTTTCTTTATAACTCTTGCGTGCCTTTTTTCCCTCACTCTTATATATAATATACAATAATTATTGCCGATAAACTTTGTCTTCTCTATTTTCACACCATTTTTCTTTCCAACTAACGGCATCAACCTCTAAGAACGGATCGAGGAGGATTTTACTGCATGGCACTTGGATAATCATGAAATTTTCTATTATTATATGTGATATAAGTAATTTACTACATGGCTTTTACTACATGGCTTTTTTGTAGTGTCGAACCCTGCGTCCATTTTTTTTATAACTTTTGCGTGCCTTTTTTCCCTCACTCTTATATATAATATACAGTAATTATTGCCGATAAACTTTGTCTTCTCTATTTCCACACCATTTTTCTTTCCAACTAACGGCATCAACCTCTAAGAACGGATCGAGGAGGATTTTACTGCATGGCACTTGGATAATCATGAAATTTTCTATTCTTATATGTAATATAAGTAATTGTTGCTGATAAAATTTGTCTATTGTATTTTCACATCATTTTCTTTCAACTGTCGGCATCAACCTCTAAGGCCGGAACGAGGAGGATTTTGCTGCATGGCACTTGGATAATCATGGAATTTTTTCCGTGAGAAACACATATTGTTTAGCTCTGCAACAACATATGCGCACTCTTGGTGTGGGAGCTACAAGTTTTTTTTAGTTTGCAACCATGCGTCAATATTTATATTTTCAGCTATTATGTATATTTTTTCCTGACTCTTATATATAATGTAGTAATTATTGTTCATAAACTTTTTTACAATATTTCCACACAAATTTCATTCAATTGATGGCATCAACCTTTAAGAGCATCTCCAATAGATGACGTAGATGCAAAAATAACTAACTTTTACATCTCCAAGGCCTAAAAACCCCTCTCCAACAGATGATGTAGATGCAATAAATAAATAAAATCACATCTTCATCTCTCGAAGATGTAAAATACAAACTTCGAGATGCAAATTTGCATCTCCACCTCCACTAGATGTAAAAACAGCGGTTGCACGCCAACCGCCCAACTACCTTCATTTCCTTTGCGCCCTGACCGCCTGTTGCTTGCCCAACTCTGTCGCCGGCTGATTTTGCCCAAATTTGCCGCCGCCTGCACGCCCCACCGCGACTCCACCCTCCTGCCTCGTCGAAGTAGTGGCGGCTGTCCCCCGCAGCCGCAGATTTGATTTCGGCCGCCGCATCAAATCGAAGCTTCACCGGAGGTCCGGTTGCCGTAATAGCTTCCACGACGCGGTCGTGAATGGGTTGGGCTTGTTCCTAGCCTCGACCCACCGCCTGAGGTAGGGGAGGCACTCCACGCCACCCGCCTGACGGCCGCCCGCCTCTGCCATTCTTCCTGTCGAGCGAAGCCGGCCGCCCGCAATGCCGAGCTCCTGCCTTCTTTTTCTGTAGGGTTGTGGTCGTCTCCTTTGCCAGCTGTCACCGCCGCCCGCACAAGCCACTATCGAACGGCTGCCCAACCCATAGCTGGCCGATTTCTTCCACCCCGCAAGCAAGGTGTTCGACGAAATTCCCCTAAGGTAAAAAATCGAGCAAATTTGAAGGTTTTTTGTTGGGGTTGGAGAGGTAGTTTGACGGTGATTTCCGCATTGTACATGAGCTCGTGCCACTCCTCTTTTGTGGATGATTCCTCGTCAGATGCGGAATATGATTTGATCGAAGAAGAGGACATTGATATGCTAGTGGCGATGCACAAGAGGAAGAAGCCGAAGCACGGCGGTTCTGTCTATGGCCGTGAGTTCATCCGGAGAGAACGGGTTGAGGCACACAATAGGTTGATGCGCAACTATTTTGGTTCATCACCCATTTTTTATGAGAGGTACTTACGACGCCGGTTCAGAATGTCCAAAGATATGAAGGTGTACAATTAAATTAGAGGCTCCGATGCGCACGATCAACTTCAGAAGGATTTGATGAAGGAGTATTAAAAATGGCATGGCGAAAGAGCCGCCTAGTTTCATTATTTATTTGTTGTATTGGGCAAAACTTTGTTGCATTTTGTGTTGCATTTGATCTTGCGGATTTGATGAATTATATAATAATTTGATTTTTTTGCGGGAATATAATAATTTGATATTGTGGACATGTGAAATTTTAAGTTGTTTCTGGAATGTTTTATTTTAATCTGTGCGAGTGTACAACAGCTGTACAGTGGCCGTCGGCAGCTTTTTACATCTTCACTTTGCATCATCGATTGGAGCTGCTTTTTTACATCTCTAATAGGGTTGCCTCTTTTCTAGAGATGTAAAAAACACTTTCTAAATATGTAAATAAATTGTTACATCTTCTGTTTTACATTTTTAAATTTATATATTCAATTAGAGATGCTCTAAGGCTGGATCGAGCAGGACTTTATTGCATGACACTCAGATTATTGTGGAATTTTCTCCGTGAGAAGCGCGTATTGTTTGGCTGTGAAAGAATGTATGCACACTCTGGATGTGGACCTACAAGTGCTTGCATGGTCGGCTCTCGCTCAAGGTCCGCAAATGTTTCTTTTTCCTAGTTTTGAATCATACGTCAACGGGATTTGTTTTTCAACATTTTTTTTGCGGTAAGAAAACTTGTATTACTCATTCATTTTTTTTGAGAAATGTATTACTCATTCATAGGGCCATTACAATCAGCTTGTACCACTTCTAAAACCCTGGGCGGGCGCCAGGTCATAGTTCTCTGTTCAATTCTAGCAAACTAGCAAGATAGTCACTAGCATTATTTTGACTACCGCTTACATGAGTAACACGCGTTTCTCTAAGACCTCTCAGAAATTTGATCTCCTTAATGAGGGCAGCATATACCGATCTATCCACCTCCTTCCCTTGGATCATGGAAACCGCAGAGAGCGAATCCATTTCAATGATAATGGGAGAAGTGCTTCGCTGAAGGGCCAGCGAAAGCCCTTCCATGCAGCCACAAAGCTCAGCTTCCAACGCATCCTGGCACGAAAACAGTTGTCTGCACTTCGAGAAAATAACATCGTCAACTTCATTACGTAAGATCATTCCGGCACCCGTTGTGCCATCCACATTATACGAGCCATCTGTATTAAGCTTGAGCCAACCCTGAGCAGGTGGATTCCACCTTACAACATTCACCACAGATGTGGAGATCGACTCTCTTTTCTCATACGATAAACTCACCTTCCTTTTCCTGGGTCAGCGGATGAGTTTGATCTGATTCTAATGATGCAATCCAGATAACTTTAGAGAAATCTACATGAGGCATCCACAGGGGCGGTTTTTGATGCACCACTTCATTCTGCACATACCAACATCTCCAAAAAATGAATAAGATCATGCTTCACTGTGATTCATCAAGTGTTTCTAGGACCTGGAGCAGCCATTCATTGCCTGAATTCTTAATTGATTCAATTGGCGGTAATTTACAGACCTCGGCCATGGCACCGTACAAATGCCGAGCTAGTGGACATCGTAGCAATGGAGAAAGTTATCCTCCGGCTCCAAGGCACAGACTGGGCATAGTGAGGACACTTTTAGCCCTATCTTGTGCTTATTCTGCCAAGTGGGCCAACTATTTGATACCAATCTCCATGCAAAATTCTGGACAGTGAGAGGTACCTCCGTTGACCAGATTAACCTCCATAAGGATCTGTTTCCACTGGGATTTGTGCTGCTAGCTACCGCCTGCTCCTACGTGCCTCTTCAAATGCCATATCATATGCGCTCTTGACAGAGAATCGACCAACACTAGTGCAGAACAGGGCTATAGCACCGGTTCGTAAGGCCCTTTAGTGCCGGTTCTGTAACCGACACTAAAGGGTGGGGACTAAAGGTCCCCCCCTTTAGTCCCGGTTCAGCACGAACCGTCACTAAATGGCCACCACGTGGCACGAGCCCACGCTGGGGGCAGGGAGACCTTTAGTACCGGTTGGTAACACCAACCGATACTATAGGTTTTTTTATTTTTTGAAAAAATTTGAATTTTTTTCTGATTTTCAAATTTCTGAATTATTTGACGATTTAATCTCTAATCACCCCTCATCATTTCAAATCATCTAACTTCCCGGTCGGTCACCCATCCTCTCAGTACTCCAGCCTGAGCACGCTTAACTTCCGAGTTCTATTCCCCTTAGTTTTCAAGTCTGCACTTGTTGTTTACCTGACAATAATAAGTTGTCAATCCTATTAACCCTCAGGAGTTTAGCTTGATCATGAAGTCACACGTTTTCACCGTTTGAGTTTGAAACTATTATTCTAAAAAATAATAATTATTTATTAACACTAATATTTCTTGAATAAGTAGTTTGACCATAGTTTGACCACAGTTTGACCAAAATTCAAAAAAACTAAAATAATTATTTATTAACACTAATATTTCTTGAATAAGTAGTTTAACCAAAAATAAAAAAAAACTGAAATTTGAGGATATCTTTTTTTGTTTAAGAATTTGAGGATTCTAAAAGTTTGCAAAACGGCCTACGGCGGTCGAAATCGGATGCGGATTTTCGTGCTGATTTTTTTGATATATTATGCATTTTTTCGACATCGTATGCAAAAGATATTGTCGTTTTACACTTTTTCCTAACACTTTTTTGCAAAACATGTCGAAATTTATGTTTTTAAATTTTCCTAACTACTAGATGTAGTAACATAACTACACCTCGAAGCATTTTAATTTTTGAAGTTTTTATCATTTTCTTTTGGTTTTTGTTCAAAATAGAAATGGCGATAGGGGCGGGGGTAGAGTTTCAAAATTGCCCTTTAGTCCCGGTTTATGTCTCCAACCGGGACTAAAGATTAGACCCCTTTAGTCCCGGTTTGTGATACAAACCGGGACTATAAGTTGGCCCTTTAGTCCCGGTTTGTGTCACAAACCGGGACTAAAGGGGCTCGTGGGGCCCGGGCCTGACGCCACCTGCCACCACCCCTTTACTCCCGGTTTGTGATACAAACCGGGACTATAGGTCAGAAATGAACCGGCACTAATGCATAGCCGTTCGAACCGACACTAATGGTCACATTAGTGCCGGTTCATTTACAAACCGGGACTAACGGGCTAAACATTAGGCCCTTTTTCTACTAGTGCAAACCGACTGGGGCCCCAAGCCAACACATCCTCTTCCCGCCTTGGGGAGGCCCTTATCTTCAGAATTTCAGACACATCAGCTGCAGCGAAATACTTTGACACTTGATCATACTTCCATGAACCATTCTCGTTTAGCAAGTCTGCCACAAACCGGATTCAACACCTCCCTTGTGCTGAGATAGATTTGTAAGAAAAAGGTCTCGGTATCCAATTATCTCGCCAAATTCTTATACTTGTACCACTACCGATCCTCCAAAGCAGTCCCTTCTTCAAAAGATCCAGTCCATGGCTAATAGCTTGCCACGAAGATGACGAGTTACCCATGAACACAATATCTTCTAGTTTCCCGTTTGAGTAGTATTTTGCATTCAAAACTCGAGCGCACAGACTTTCCGGTCTATTGATCGATCTCCAAGCTTGCCTTGATAACAAGGCCTGGTTAAAAAGGAGAAGATCTCGGAGTCCCACCCCTCTCTTTGATTTCGTCTGCAGTAGATGATCCCTTGTTTCCAATGCACTTTCCTCTTGCCCTTTGCAGAACCCCAATAGAAGTTTCGAATCATTCTAGTAAGATCATCACATAGCGAGTAGGGTAGTTTGAATACCCCCATACACTACAAAAAAATACACTTCCGTGATGATACATGTTTGTCACAGTAGGTCGCGTTTTTTGTCATGCATGTACATCCATGACAAATTTATGACAGAATCAAGATAGTCATACTGTCTTTGTCGTCAGAGAAGTGTTCCATGACATTACGAAAATTATCATCACGGAAGTGTCCACTTCCATGACGATAAATCGCGCGTCACAGAAGTGCTTTCGTCAAGGGTGACCGACACGTGGCATCTACCGTAACGGAACGCTGTTAAGCTATTGGGTCGGGTTTTGGATCCGATAACCTGTTAACAGCCCTGACCAATGGGGATTTTCCACGTGTAAAATCATCATTGGCTGGAGGAAACACGTGTCGGCTCACCGCTGGGACAGATGTCATCCACTCATTGGACAAAAGGCGCCTATGATACGTCGACATGTGGCACGGCCCAACAGAGGCCCATTGCTGTGAGAAGGCCGGCCCATTTGACTTGGTCAAAAGGTGGCTGGCTGGCCCATGGAAAGCCTGTTAACGGCCTGTTCGCATATAGCCCATTTACAGCCCGCTAACCCAAAGCCCGTTATGCCCTATTCGAATTAGGCCCAGTAGCGTCATCTGGGCCATCTTCCAGCCCGTTTTCACTTCTGGCCCATGTATGGCCCATGACGTCTTTTGGCCCATATGAGGCCCTATGTAACTCTTGGCCTATTAACGGCCCGTGGTGGCGGCCCATAATGAAAAAGTGTATCACTTTACACCCATTAACGGCCCGTGGTGAAACGGCCCGTATAGAACAAATGTATCACTTTATACCCAAACTAGGGTTTGCCCCTCCCACTCTCCCTTGCGCCTTGGGACCCTTGTGGGGCGCACCAGCCCTCCTAGGGCTGGTCCCTCCCACACTTGGCCCACGCAACCTTATGGGGCAGGTGGCCCCACTTGGTGGACCCAGGGACCCTCCGGTGGTCCCAGACATTACCGATATCGCCTCAAACTTTTCCGGTGACCAAAACAGGACTTCCATATATAAATCTTTACCTCCGGACCATTCCGAACTCCTCGTGACATCCTGGATCTCATCCGGACTCGAACAACATTCGGTAACCACATACAAACTTCCTTTATAACCCTAGCGCCATCGAACCTTAAGTGTGTAGACCCTACGGGTTCGGGAACCATGCGACATGACCGAGACGTTCTCCGGTCAATAACCAACAGCGGATCTGGATACCCATGTTGGCTCCCACATGTTCCACGATGATCTCATCGGATGAACCACGATGTCAAGGACTCAATCAATCCCGTATACAATTCCCTTTGTCTAGCGGTATTGTACTTGCCCGAGATTCGATCGTCGGTATCCCGATACCTTGTTCAATCTCGTTACGGCAAGTCTCTTTACTCGTTCCGTAACACATCATCCCGTGATCAACCCCTTGGTCACATTGTGCACATTATGATGATGTCCTACCGAGTGGGCCCAGAGATACCTCTCCGTCAACCGGAGTGACAAATCCTAGTCTCGATTCGTGCCAACCCAACAGATACTTTCGGAGATACCTGTAATGAACCTTTATAGCCACCCAGTTACGTTGTGACGTTTGGTACACCCAAAGCATTCCTACGGTATCCGGGAGTTGCACAATCTCATGGTCTAAGGAAATGATACTTGACATTAGAAAAGCTTTAGCATATGAACTACGATCTTTGTGCTAGGCTTAGGATTGGGTCTTGTCCATCACATCATTCTCCTAATGATGTGATCCCGTTATCAATGACATCCAATGTCCATGGTTAGGAAACCGTAACCATCTATTGATCAACGAGCTAGCCAATAGAGGCTTGCTAGGGACATGGTGTTGTCTATGTATCCACACATGTATTTGAGTTTCCTATCAATACAATTATAGCATGGATAATAAACGATTATCATGAACAAGGAAATATAATAATAATAACTAATTTATTATTGCCTCTAGGGCATATTTCCAACAGTCTCCCACTTGCATGAGAGTCAATAATCTAGTTCACATCGTCATGTGATTAACATCGATAGGTCACATCGCCATGTGACCAACACCCAAAGAGTTTACTAGTGTCGTAAACTAGTTCACATCATCATGTGATTTAGACTCAATGAGTTACGAGGTTTGATCATGTTTTGCTTGTGAGAGAGGTTTTAGTCAACGGGTTTTAGTCAACGGGTCTCGAACCTTTCAGATCCGTGTGTGCTTTGCAATTCTCTATGTCATATTGTAAATGCTGCTTCCACGCTCCACTTGGATCTATTCCAAATGGTTGCTCCACTATACGTATCCGGTTTGCTACTCAGAGTCACTCGGATAGGTGTTAAAGCTTGCATCGACGTAACCCTTTACGCCGAACTCTTTATCACCTCCATAATCGAGAAACATGTCCTCATTTACTCCAAGGACAATTTTGACCGATGTCCAATGATCCATTCTGGATCATTCTTGTACCCCTTGATGACTCATGGCAATGCACACTTCGGTGCGATACAAAGACAACATACTATAGAGCCTATGTCGAAGCATAGGGAAGACCTTCGTCCTTTCTCTCTTTTCTGCCGTGGTCGAGCTTTTAACTCTTAACTTCATACCTTACAACTCAGGCAAGAACTCCTTCTTTGGTGATCCATCTTGAGCACTTTCAAGATTATGTCAAGGTATGTGCTCATTTGAAAGTACTATTGAGCGTTTTTGATCTATCCTCATAGATCTTGATGCTCAATGTTCAAGTAGCTTAATCCAGGTTTTCACTTGAAAAACACTTTTCAAATAACCCTATATGCTTTCCAGAAATTCTACATCATTTCTGATCAACAATATGTCAACAACATATACTCATCAAAAATTCTATAGTGCTCCCACTCACTTCTTTGGAAATGCAAGTTTCTCATAAACTTTGTGTAAACCCAAAATCTTTGATCATCTCATCAAAGTGCACATTCCAACTCCGAGATGCTTACTCCAGTCCTTAGAAAGGATTGCTGGAGTCAGCATACCTTTAGCATCCTTAGGATCGACAAAACTTTCTCGATTGTATCACATACAACCTTTCCTTACTAAAACCGGTAAGGAAACTCGTTTTGACATCCATCCGCCAGATTTCATAAATGCAGCTAATGCTAACATGATTCCGACGGACTTAAGCATCGCTACGGATGAGAAAATCTCATCGTAGTCAACTCCTTGAACTTGTGAAAACTCTTTGCCACAAGTCGAGCTTCATAGACGGTGACATTACCGCCCACGTCCGTCTTCTTCTTAAAGATCCATTTATTTCAATGGCTTGCCGATCATCGGGCAAGTCCACCAAAGTCCATGCTTTGTTCGATATATGGATACTATCTCGGATTTCATGGCTTCTAACCATTTGTCGGAATTTGGGCCCACCATCGCTTCTCCATAGCTCGAGGTTCATTGTTGTCTAGCAACATGTCCTTCAAGACAGGATTGCGTACCACTCTGAAGTAGTACGCATCCTTGTCTCCCTACGAGGTACGTTAGTGACTTGATCCGAAACTTCATGATCACTATCATAAGCTTCTACTTCAATTGGTGTAGGTGCCACGGGAACAACTTCCTGTGCCCTGCTACACACTAGTTGAAGTGACGGTTCAATAACCTCATCAAATCTCCACCATCCTCCCACTCAACTTTTCGAGACAAACTTTTCCTCGAGAAAGGACCCGATTCAAGAAACAATCCCTATTGCTTTCGGATCTGAATTAGGAGGTATACCCAACTGTTTTGGGTGTCCTATGAAGATGCATTTTATCCGCTTTGGGTTCGAGCTTATCAACCTGAAACTTTTTCACATAAGCGTCGCAGCCCCAAACCTTTAAGAAATGACAGCTTAGGTTTCTCTAAACCATAGTTCATACGGTGTCATCTCAACGGAATTACGTGGTGCCTCATTAAAGTGAATGTGGTTGTCTCTAATGCCTAACCCATGAACGATAGTGGTAATTCGATAAGAGATATCATGGTACGCACCATATCCAATAGAGTGCAACTATGATGTTCGGACACACCATCATACTATGGTGTTCCAGGCGGTATTAATTGTGAAACAATTTGCACAATGTCTTAATTGTGTGCCAAAACTCGTAACTCAGATATTCATCTCTATGATCATATCATAGACATTCTATCCTCTTGTCACGAAGATCTTAAACTTCACTCTGAAATTACTTGAACCATTCAATAATTCAGACTTGTGTTTCATCAAGTAAATATACTCAACATCTACTCGAATCATCTGTGAAGTCGAACATAACGATATTCATCTGATGCCTCAAAGACTCATTGGACTGCACACATCAAAATGTGTTACTTCCAACAAGTTGCTATCTAGTTCCATCTTCTATCAAACCGAGGCTTTTGGTCATCTTGTCCATGTGGTATGATTTGCATATCTCAAGTGATTTAAAATCAAGTGAGTCTAAACGATCCATCTGCATGGAGTTTCTTCATGCGTATGCACCAATAGACATGGTTCGCATGTCTCAAACTTTTCAAAAACGAGTGAGTCCAAAGATCCATCAACATGGAGCTTCTTCATGCTTTTACACCAATATGACTTACATGGCGATTGCCACAAGTAAGTGGTACTATCATTACTATCTTATACTTTTGGCATGAAAATGTGTATCACTACGATCGAGATTCAATAAACCATTTATTTAGGTGCAAGACCACTGAAGGTATTATTCACATAAATAGAGTAACCATTATTCTCCTTAGGTGAATAACCGTATTGCGATAGACATAATCCAATCATGTCTATGCTCAACGCAAACACCAAATGACAATTATTCAGGTTTAATACTAATCTTGATGGTAGAGGGAGCGTGCGATGTTTGATCACATAAACCTTGGAAATACTTCCAACACATATCGTCGGCTCACCTTTAGCTAGTCTCCGTTTATTCCGTAGCTTTTATTTCGAGTTACTAACACTTAGCAACCGAACCGGTATCTAATACCCTGGTGCTACTAGGAGTAATAGTAAAGTACACATTAACATAATGTATATCAAATATACTTCTATCGACCTTGCCAGCCTTCTCATCTACCAAGTATCTAGGGTGGTTCCACTCCAGTGGCTGTTCCCCTTATTACAGAAGCACTTAGTCTCGGGTTTGGGTTTAACCTTGGGTTTCTTCACTGGAGCAGCAACTGATTTGCCGTTTCATGAAGTGTCCCTTCTTGCCCTTGCCCTTCTTGAAACTAGTGGTTTCACCAACCATCAACAATTGATGCTCCTTCTTGATTTCTACATTCATGTGTCGAACATTGCGAATGGCTCAAGGATCATCATATCTATCCTGATATGTTATAGTTCATCACGAAGCTTCTAGCAGCTTGGTGGCAATGACTTTGGAGAAACATCACTATCTCATCCGGAAGATCAACTCCCACTCGATTCAAGTGATTGTTGTACTCAGACAATCTGAGCACAAGCTCAATGGTGAGCTTTTCTCCCTTAGTTTGCAGGCTAAGAAAATCGTCGGAGGTCTTATACCTCTTGACGTGGGCACGAGCTTGAAATCCCAATTTCAGCCCTCGAAACATCTCATATGTTCATGACGTTTCAAAACGTCTTTGGTGCCTCAACTCTAAACCGTTTAACCGAACTATCATGTAGTTATCAAAAGCGTGTATGTCCGATGTTCGCAACATCCACAGGCGACGTTTGGGGTTCAACACACCGGCGGTGCATTAAGGACATAAGCTATCTATCGTCCGCATAATCGCCATGTCAACTTTCAACTATATTTTCTCTAGGAACATATCTAAACAGTGGAACTAAAGCGCGAGCTTACGACATAATTTGCAAAAGGTCTTTTGACTATGTTCAAGATAATTAAGTTCATCTTATGAACTCCCACTCGATAGACATCCCTCTGGTCATCTAAGTGATTACATGATCCGAGTCAACTAGGCCGTGTCCGATCATCACGTGAGACGGACTAGTCATCATCGGTGAACATCTTCATGTTGATCGTATCTACTATCGACTCATGCTCGACCTTTCGGTCTCTCGTGTTCCGAGGCCATGTCTGTACATGCTAGGCTCGTCAAGTTAACCCTAAGTGTATTGCGCGCGTGTTTCGAGGCCATGTCTGTACATGCTAGGCTCGTCAACACCCGTTGTATGTGAACGTAAGAATCCATCACACCCAATCATCACGTGGTGCTTAGAAGCGACGAACTTTTGGCAACGGTGCACAGTTAGGGGAGAACACTTCTTGAAATTGTTGTAAGGGATCATCTTATTTACTACCGTCGTTCTAAGTAAACAAGATGCAGAAACATAATAAACATCACATGCAATTATATATAGTAGTGACATGATATGGCCAATATCATATAGCTCCATTGATCTCCATCTTCGGGGCTCCATGATCATCATCGTCACCGGCATGACACCATGATCTCCATCATCGTGTCTTCATGAAGTTGTCTCGCCAACTATTACTTCTACTACTATGGCTACCTGTTAGCAATAAAGTAAAGTAATTACATGGCGTCGTTTAATGACACGCAGGTCATACAATAAATAAAGACAACTCCTATGGCTCCTGCCGGTTGTCATATTCATCGACATGCAAGTCGTGAATCCTATTACAAGAACATGATCAATCTCATACATCACATATCATTCATCACATTCTTCTTGGCCATATCACATCACATAGCATACCCTGCAAAAACAAGGTAGACGTCCTCTAATTGTTGTTTGCATGTTTTACGTGGCTGCTATGGGTTTTAGCAAGAACGTTTCTTACCTATCGTGATATGCCAATTGCTATTTACCCTTCATAAGGACCCTTTTCATCGAATCCGTTCCGACTAAAGTGGGAGAGGCGGCACCGCTAGCCACCTTATGCACCAAGTGCATGTCAGTCGGTGGAACCTGTCTCACGTAAGAGTACGTGTAAGGTCGGTCCGGGCCGCTTCATCCCACAATACCGTCGAAACAAGATTGGACTAGTAACAGTAAGCATATTGAACATCATCAACGCCCACAACTACTTTGTGTTCTACTCGTGCAAAGAATCTACATAATAGACCTAGCTCATGATGCCTTTGTTGGGGAGCGAGCAGAAATTCAAAATTTTCTACGCATCACCAAGATCAATCTATGGAGATTCTAGCAACGAGGGAAGGAGAGTGCATCTACATACCCTTGTAGATCGCTAAGCGGAAGCGTTCATGAGAACGGGGTTGAAGGAGTCGACTCGTCGTGATCCAAATCACCGGAGATCCTAGTGCCGAGCGGACGGCACCTCCGCGTTCAACACACGTACAGCCGGTGGCGTCTCCCACGCCTTGATCCAGCAAGGAGAGAGGAGAGGTTGAGAAGACTCCATCCAGCAGCAGCACAACGGCGTGATGGTGGTGGAGGAGCGTGGCAATCCCGCAGGGCTTCGCCAAGCACCAAGGGAGAGGAGGAGGAGGAGGAGAGGCAGGGCTGCGCCTGGAGAGGGAAGTTCTCATGTCATATGGGCAGCCCCATAGGCCTCATATATATAGGGAAGGGGAGGGCTGCGCCCCCCCCCTAGGGGTGGCGGCCAGCCCTAGATGGGTTTTGGGGGGGCGGCCAAGAAGGGGGAGAGGGGAGGCGCCCACTAGGTGGGCCTTAAGGCCCATCCGAACTAGGGTTTGCCCTCCCACTCTCCCTTGCGCCTTGGGCCCCTTGTGGGCGCACCAGCCCTCCTAGGGGCTGGTCCCTCCCACACTTGGCCCACGCAACCTTCGGGGCAGGTGGCCCCACTTGGTGGACCCAGGACCCTCCGGTGGTCCGATGACATTACCGATATCGCCTCAAACTTTTCCGGTGACCAAAACAGGACTTCCCATATATAAATATTTACCTCCGGACCATTCCGAACTCCTCGTGGACGTCCTGGATCTCATCCGGACTTGAACAACATTCGGTAACCACATACAAACTTCCTTTATAACCCTAGCGCCATCGAACCTTAAGTGTGTAGACCCTACGGGTTCGGGAACCATGCAGACATTACCGAGACGTTCTCTGGTCAATAACCAACAGTGGGATCTGGATACCCATGTTGGCTCCCACATGTTCCACGATGATCTCATCGGATGAACCACGATGTCAAGGACTCAATCGATCCCGTATACAATTCCCTTTGTCTAGCGGTATTGTACTTGCCCGAGATTCGATCGTCGGTATCCCGATACCTTGTTCAATCTCGTTACCGGCAAGTCTCTTTACTCGTCCGTAACACATCATCCCGTGATCAACCCCTTGGTCACATTGTGCACATTATGATGATGTCCTACCGAGTGGGCCCAGAGATACCTCTCCGTCAACCGGAGTGACAAATCCCAGTCTCGATTCGTGCCAACCCAACAGATACTTTCGGAGATACCTGTAATGAACCTTTATAGCCACCCGATTCGTTGTGACGTTTGGTACACCCAAAGCATTCCTACGGTATCCGGAGTTGCACAATCTCATGGTCTAAGGAAATGATACTTGACATTAGAAAAGCTTTAGCATATGAACTACGATCTTTGTGCTAGGCTTAGGATTGGGTCTTGTCCATCACATCATTCTCCTAATGATGTGATCCCGTTATCAATGACATCCAATGTCCATGGTTAGGAAACCGTAACCATCTATTGATCAACGAGCTAGCCAATAGAGGCTTGCTAGGGACATGGTGTTGTCTATGTATCCACACATGTATTTGAGTTTCCTATCAATACAATTATAGCATGGATAATAAACGATTATCATGAACAAGGAAATACAATAATAATAACTAATTTATTATTGCCTCTAGGGCATATTTGCAACACCATTAACGGCCCGTTATTTCGTTGGGCCGTTTCCAGCCCATTTTATCTTTCGGCCTTCTCAAAGCCCATTTATTCTTGGGCTCATTTCCAGCATTCGTTTACTTACGGCCCGTTACTGTCATTTTCTGCTTGTGGGCCAAATTTAGCCCATGGTTACAGTCGGCCCGTTTGTGGTCCGTTAATACGTTGAGCCATTTTCATAGCGTCATCAAATACGGCCTATTAACGATGCCCGTTATGGTCGGCCCATGGACGGACGATTCCAACTCTAGCCCGTTTACGGCCAGAATGCGGTCTGTTTGGCCCATGTTTGGCCAATCGATCATACGGCCCGTATAAGGCCCATTGATGATATGGCCCATAGAAGGCCCACTGTTTCTACGGCCCGTAGAAGGCCCACTGTTTCTACGGCCCGTAGAAGGCCCACTGTTTCTACGGCCCGTAGGCCCAGTGTCACTACCGTGGTGTTTATTGTGGCCTAGTTTTAAAAAATAGGTTATTGCAGCCACTAGCAAACCGCAGAAAAAGAACTGCACTGACTACAAGCAAACAAATAAACAAGACAACAAGGAAATAAATAAGCAAGCAACTTACACTAGGCGATCACGGCTATTACACATATTACATCCACTAGGCATCAAAGTTCGCCACCAGTGCAAATATAGGGAACACAGCAGCATATAAACGCCGCAGCAAAACAAGTCCAGAACTGAAACCGCTTCAGAAGAGCTCAAGAAACAATATCCTGGGTACCCATAATGCTGGCAAGATGCTTAGCAAGCTTATTAACTTTCTCTTGTTTGGCGCTTAAGTCCTCCAGCGCTTGCTGTTGCACCAGAAAGTATGCATCTGAATTCTCGCAGGACTTCCTCGGTCCTTGGCTTCGTCGCATAACATCGATCGATGTCTTTCAACTTGAAGTTGAGACTCAAGAAGCCGAACTGATTCAGCAACGAGTTCAAGAGCTGGTGCCAAGAAGTGGTAGCCGATAACTTTCGAACGCTACATCAAGACAGGACTTTGGGGTTGTCTCGGTGTCTTCAATATAGTTTTTATCAGCTTTCTTGGAGACCAACAGGATGTCTCACTATCTTGAACCTTATCTGCATTACTTCCTTTACCATTGCATAACAGGTACTCTTCTCCAATATTTTATCCGCGTTCTAAAGAGAAACAAACAAACACATCTCAGGTTTACAATGTAGTATATGAAACTCATTTTGGTAAACCAGTTCAAGTAGTAAGGTGGACAGGATAACAACATGAAACAAACATATATCTATGTAGTATGGTCCTTTGTATGGTCTATATCATTCTAGTTTATGTTGCCAAATCAAGATAGATACAGTTCGAATCATATCTATTTAAGACAAAGCAGCATAGACAGAATATAAGTGTGGGAAACTACACAGCAATAACAACACTTGTAATGTGCATGGCATGAGAACATAACTGTTTATTCAATTTAAACTGAAATCAACATAGAGCAAGTTACAACAGCAAACAGCCAAACACGTTGAACAAACAGGTTTAAAACATACCTGTTGCGCCATTGGAGTTTCAATTGCATCCTTCAAATTTGAAATTGGTTGGTATCAGTAAATACAGTGATGCAAGAGCAAAGTAGTATGAACCATAGCTACGGAACCTGACCTGAGAACAATTCTTCTTCTACGCTTTAAGCGTTGACTTGGGTTGGAGTGGTGGTCCTCGTGATTTGGGCACTGCAGTTGCCTTACTAACTGCTCGTGTTTGGGTGCTATGTGGTGGAGACGGTGTTGTGTCAACGGGAACTGGGTGTCTATCTGCTGGGGTTGGGGTTAGAAGGGGTGTAGCTGGTTCTCTGTCCAACTGGGTAGGGGTACAATCTGCATGAGTGTGGGTTATGTGTGGTGGGGCTGGTTCTTGGGCAAGTACAACCGTGGTTCTATCTGCATCGACAGGTAGCACGATATTTTCTGAAGACCGTGTTTTTACTCCCACAGATACTGCCATCACTCCCTCCAATTGAAATGGCTGATAAACAAGAAAAGTAATTGAATGTACAAACATTGTAAGATAGACAGGTGCAATGGATAGTAGGGAAGAAAACAGGGCATGAAATAATTCACATTTATGTTGTCTAAGCAAACATAATAGCAGGACATAATTTCACATATATGATGGCTAATTAAACAGGATAGCATGACACAATTTCACATGTATGATGGCTAACTAAACAGGATAGAATGACATACTTCAAAATATGATGACTATGTAAACAGGATGACATGATATAACTATACGATGTGTCTATTAAAGTGGTTGGCATGCCATAAATCACAAACATGCCGTCGATGGAAACATGATGGCATGATATAATTCACGGATAGAATGACATAATTTAAAATATGATGACTATGTAAACAGGATGAGATGATATAACTATATTATGTCTTTAGAAAATGGGTTGGCATGCCATAATTCAGATACATGCTGTCTATGTAAACATCATGGCATGACATAATTCAAATATATGATTTATATACTAAGGAAGTGAGCAGAGGGCAATCACATATATGATGTGTCAACTAAGGAGATGGCATTCATTATTGTGTATATGATGTAAAAACTAAGCATTGCAATATAACATATGCATTATATGAGTAATATAACCCTGCCAAGTTTGAGCATACACCTCAGGGGGATAATAGGACTGTTCATCTGCCTCTGAATCCTCCTCTGAAGAGCTATCTGTAACCAGCAAGATATCTGCTTCAGCAGGTAGCATTGTCTGCTCTGAAGACCTTGTTTTCACTCCAGATTTCTCCATCACCAATTCAAATGGCTGATGCACAGGAAGAGCAGTTGAATATACAAACATTGTCGAAAAAAGCAATGAGAAATACAAAAAAGGACAACATGATATAATTCACATATATGACGCTTGCCTAAACAACATGGCATTGCATAATTCACATACATAATGCCTTGCAACAAGATAACATTGCATAATTCACATATATAATGTCTTGCAACAATATGGCATTGCATAATTCACATATATGGTAATTAGACACTAAACAGGTGGCATTCACACAAAGCATGTCTAAACTAAGCAAATGACATAGCAATGCAAGATACCATACGCACGATATGAGCAACATAACCCTGCCAAGTTAGGGCATGCACCTCGGGGGGGGGGTGGGGGAATATGATTGGTCATCTGTCTCTGAATCCTCCTCTGAGGAGCTATCGGTAACCAGCAAGACATGCACTTCGTCAGATAGCATTGTCTGCACTGAAGACCTTGTTTCCACTCCAGATTTTTCCATGACCGTGCCGAATGGCTGATGCACAGGAAGAGTAATTGAATGTACTAAAATTGTTGACAAATTTAATACGTAATAAAAAACGATGGCATGATATAATTCACATATAAGATGACTGGCTAATCAGGGTGGCATTGCAAAATTCACATATATGATGCCTGGCTAGACAAGATGGAATTGCATGATTCACATATACGATAAAGAAACTAAACAGATGGCATTGACACAAAGCATGTCTAAACTAAGCAGATGACATCTTTAATGTATACAGTAAGCAATGCAAGGCACCATATGCATGATATTACCAACATCAGCATGCCAAGTTAGAGCGAAGACCTCATGGGGTAAATAGGAGCGGTCTTCTCCTTATGAATCCCCCTCAGAATAGTTATCTTCCTCTTGATTACGATCCAAAATGGGTGGAGGGGGGCTGCCTTTGCGCCCACCATGGAACGACGTCTGCATGAAATTTTATTGCCATGCAAGGCTCGTATCTTTTGCTCTACATGATAAGTTCCATTGTGTACAATAACTGGCATGCATAGGAATAAAACATAGTGAGATTATGTAAGGAGTGCATGCACAAATCCAGAGTGATGGTAGCAAACTGTGGATAGACCCAAAACCAATGATAGCAGGCAGATAATAGCTTTAGTTAAAAAATATAGATAATGGCTCCTTTAATGTTTGTTTGCACCCAACATGAAACTCATAGTAGACACCGGAGATTAACCAGATAGTAGATAGATAGTACTGATTGCTGCCCCAATATGTACCCCACAACCATTTAAAAACTCAATTTTCAGCATTAGTTTGGACCCGACTCGGAGTCTAATAGGTGAACACGACGATAATGTATCATGTCATCATATTAAGCGACGCATAACGTAAGCATGCACGGAAGAGTGCGACCTCTCTTGCGGACCCGTGTAGTCCTCAAGGTCATCTGATCACTTGATGATGTTAATGCAGTTGTCGTGGCTGCCGGCGGCGGGGAAGAAGATCTGAGGCGGCGAAAGACAGTTTGGAGAGCGGATCTCTGCTGTGGTGAACCCTTCCATCGTTGGAGCAGCTGAGCTGGGGTGGAACACAGCGCCGCAGGAGCAGGACAAACCACACAAGGTTTTCTTTGACACATATCTGTAACAGAAGTAATTGAGTAAGGGCTTGTTTGAATTTGAGGATTCTAACAATGCAGGGATAGAAAATAGACAGGAATAGGATAGGAATGCACGTGCAAAACAGAGAATTTAAAAACACAGGATTTCTGCCAATCTGGGTGTTTGATTCACAACAATTGGAAGATCACAGGATGCAAAAAAGCATGGTGAGATTAAGTCAAACCACAGAAAATGTACGGTTATAATGCTATTATGCTACTATCTCTTAGTCTTGTGCTCGATGAATAGGAATATGAAAAGGAGGAGAAGTGGAAATTAGAATTCCTACGGTTTTTCTTTCAAGGAGACACTAAAGGAACAAATCCTACAGTTTTCCTTTGCTCCATTCCTTTGCACCAAATTCATGAAAAGTAGTACCATAGGAAACTTTCCAATTCCTATGTTTTTCATTCACTTTTCCTTTCAAGCACTGGCGATTCTAGTAGGCAGGCTTGAGCAAGGAAAATCCTCACTAAAAAAATGTTTTTGTGCTACTTCTATTACTTTGGACCCAGGCCACTGCCATACTAGCTCAACTCCCAGGCCCATCGACAAACGCACAGCTCAAACGCGCAGAGATAAATAATGATGGCGTTCAAGAGAGTCCATCACGGATAGCTAAGTTGCCTGGTACCTCACAGCTTGTCATATAGTAGGATAAAATAATCGTATTTCCCATTACTACGAGTGCTCAGTGGACAATATATATAACATGTAGAGTAAAAAAAGATGCAACAAGTGTACAACCTCTTTGGCGAAGCCATGTCGATCTCAGCGTGATTGGGTTGGCCGGTGAGGACGCTCCAGCTGACTTTGCTGTCGGAGGAGGGGAAGAAGATCTTAGGCGTCTGGAGATGGAGCCCGAGGTACTGCTCCGCTGTGATGGAGGGTTTCATCGTTGGAGCAGCTCCGGTGAGTTGGACGATGCCGAGGCTGAAGCAGGACAAGAGAGACAACGAACAACGTTAACCTGAGTGGAATTCTAATAGCATCTCCAATACATGACGTAAAATACATAACCACAAAATGCTAGATGTAAAATACATCAGCCGCTCATCTCTGAACTTAACTGTCGAAACTGAATTTTGTTGTCGAAACTGAATTTTGCTGTCGAAACTGAACGCACTAGCAAGGTGAGGCTACACGTCGGTCGACTGACTTTTTCATCTCTGGTCAGTCGATTTTGCAGCCGTTGGATACAAAATCAAGGGCCTGCGGTTCATCTTCAACCTCCACCCTCGAGCCGCCACCACCACCGCCAAACAAGCAGCCCCCCCGCCCATGCGGTGATCGTCTCCAACGTATCTATAATTTTTGATTGCTCCATGCTACTTTATCTATTGTTTTGGACTATAATGGGCTTTATTTTCCACTTTTATATTATTTTTGGGACTAACCTATTAACCGGAGGCCCAGCCCAGAATTGCTCTTTTTTGCCTATTTCAGTGTTTCGAAGAAACGGAATATCAAACGGAGTCCAAACGGAATGAAACCTTCGGGAACGTGATTTTCTCACCGAACGTGATCCAGGAGACTTGAACCCTACTCCAAAGAGTGCCAGAGGCGGTCACGAGAGTGGGGGGCGCGCCCTCCCCCCTGGGCGTGCCCCCTGCCTCGTGGGCCCCCTGACGCTCCACCGACGTACTCCTTCCTCCTATATATACCTACGTACCCCCAACAGATCAAGGACGGAGCCAAAAACCTAATTCCACCGCCGTAACTTCCTGTATCCACGAGATCCCATCTTGGGGCCTGTTCCGGAGCTCCGCCGGAGGGGGCATCCACCACGGAGGGCTTCTACATCAACACCATAGCCCCTCCGATGAAGTGTGAGTAGTTTACTTCAGACCTTCGGGTCCATAGCTAGTAGCTAGATGGCTTCTTCTCTCTTTTTGGATCTCAATACAATGTTCTCCCCCTCTCTCTTGGAGATCTATTCGATGTAATCTTCTTTTTGCGGTGTGTTTGTTGAGACCGATGAATTGTGGGTTTATGATCCAGCTTATCTATGGAAAATATTTGATTCTTCTCTGAATTCTTTTATGTATGATTAAGTTATCTTTGCAAGTCTCTTTGAATTATCCGTTTGGTTTGGCCAACTAGATTGGTAGTTCTTGCAATGGGAGAAGTGCTTAGCTTTGGGTTCAATCTTGCGGTGACCTTACCCAGTAAAGGGTTGCAAGGCACGTATTGTATTGTTGCCATCGAGGATAACAAGATGGGGTATCTATCATATTGCATGAATTTATTCCTCTACATCATGTCATCTTGCTTAAGGCTTTACTCTGTTTTTAACTTAATACTCTAGATGCATGCTGGATAGCGGTCGATGAGTGGAGTAATAGTAGTAGATGCAGAATCGTTTCGGTTTACTTGTCACGGACGTGATGCCTATATACATGATCATTGCCTGGATAACCTCATAACTATGCTCAATTATGTCAATTGCTCAACAGTAATTTGTTCACCCACCGTAGAATACTTATGCTCTTGAGAGAAGCCACTAGTGAAACCTATGGCCCCCGGGTCTATTCTCATCATATCAATCTCCATCACTTTATTTACTTGCTTTGCTTTTACTTTTTACTTTGCATGTTTATACCAAAAATACCAAAAATATTATCTCTATCAGATCTCACTCTCGTAAGTGACCGTGAAGGGATTGACAAACCCTAAGCGTTGGTTGCGAGTAGCTATCGTTTTGTGCAGGTACGTGGGACTTGCGCGTGGTCTCCTACTGGATTGATACCTCGGTTCTCAAAAACTGAGGGAAATACTTACGCTACTGTGCTGCATCATCCTCTCCTCTTCGGGGAAATCCAACGCAAGCTCGAGACGTAGTAAGAAGAATTTCTGGCGCCGTTGCCGGGGAGGCTTACGCAAAAGTCAACATACCAAGTACCCATCACAATCCCTATCTCTCGCATTACATTATTTGCCATTTGCCTCTCGTTTGCCTCTCCCCCACTTCACCCTTGCCGTTTTATTCGCCCTCTCTTTCCCAATCTCCTCCTCTTTTTCCCTTTGCCTTTTGTTTGCTCGTGTGTTAGTTTGCTTGTTCGTCGCGATGGCTCAAGATGCCACCAAATTGTGTGACTTCACCAATACCAATAATAATGATTTCCTTAGCACTCCGATTGCTCCTCTTGCCAATACCGAATCTTGTGAAATCAATACTTCTTTGTTGAATCTTGTTATGAAAGATCAATTCGCCGGCCTTCCTAGCGAAGATGCCGCTACTCATCTGAATGGCTTCGTTGATTTATGTGATATGCAAAAGAAAAAAGATGTCGATAATGATGTCGTTAAATTGAAGCTATTTCCTTTTTCGCTTAGAGATCGTGCTAAAGCATGGTTTTCATCTTTGCCTAAAAATAGTATTGATTCTTGGAACAAGTGCAAAGATGCTTTTATCTCTAAGTATTTTCCTCCCGCTAAGATTATCTCTCTTAGGAACGATATTATGAATTTTAAGCAACTTGATCATGAACATGTTGCACAAGCTTGGGAGAGAATGAAATTAATGCTACGTAATTGTCCTACTCATGGTTTGAACTTATGGATGATTATACAAAATTTTTTTGCCGGATTGAATTTTGCTTCTAGAAATCTTTTAGATTCGGCCGCGGGAGGCACTTTTGGAAATCACTTTAGGAGATGCTACTAAACTCCTAGATAATATTATGGTTAATTATTCTCAATGGCATACTGAAAGATCTACTAATAAAAAGGTGCATGCTATAGAAGAAATCAATGTTTTGAGTGGAAAGATGGATGAACTTATGAATTTATTTGCTAAGAGTGTTTCTTATGATCCCAATAATATGCCTTTATCTACCTTGATTGAGAATAATAATGAATCTATGGATGTGAATTTTGTTGGTAGGAATAGCTTTGGAAACAACGCATATAGAGGAATTTTAATCCTAGGCCTTATCCTAGTAATCCTTCTAATAATTATGGAAATTCCTACAACAACTCTTATGGAAATTTTAATAAGATTCCCTCTGAATTTGAGAGTAGTGTTAAAGAGTTTATGAATTCGCAAAAGAATTTTAATGCTTTGCTTGAAGAGAAATTACTTAAAGTTGATGATTTGGCTAGGAACGTTGATAGAATTTCTCTTGATGTTGATTCTTTAAAGCTTAGATCTATTCCTCCTAAGCATGATATCAATGAGTCTCTCAAAGCTATGAGAATTTCCATTGATGAGTGCAAAGAAAGAACCGCTAGGATGCGTGCTTCCAAAGATGCCTTTATTAAAGCGTGTTCTTCTAATTCCTATGAAAATCAAGATGAAGATCTAAAAGTTATTGATACGTCCCCTATTAAATCTTTGTTTTGCAATATGAATCTTTATGAAACTGAATATGATCTTCCTTTACCTAGAAGGTGTTCTAAGAATTCGAAGCTTTAGATCTTAATGATGAAATTGATAAAAGTGGGATTGAAAGAAATAGAAATCTAGATGTTGCTAAACCCACTATTTTGGATCTCAAGGAATTTAATTATGAAAATTGCTCTTTAATTGATTGTATTTCCTTGTTGCAATCCGTGCTAAATTCTCCTCATGCCTATAGTCAAAATAAGGCTTTTACCGAACACATTGTTGATGCCTTGATGCAATCTTATGAATAAAAGCTTGAGTTGAAAATTTCTATCCCTAGGAAACTCCATGATGAGTGGGAACCTACTATTAAAATTAAAATTAAAAATTATGAGTTTCATGCTTTGTGTGATTTGGGTGCTAGTGTCTCTACTATTCCCAAAACTTTGTGTGATTTGCTAGATTTCCGTGATTTTGATGATTGCTCTCTAAACTTGCATCTTGCGGATTCCACTATTAAAAAGCCTATGGGAAGAATTAATGATGTTCTTATTGTTGCAAATAGGAATTATGTGCCCGTAGATTTTATCGTTCTTGATATAGATTGCAATCCTTCATGTCCTATTATTCTTGGTAGACCTTTCCTTAGAACGATTGGTGCAATTATTGATATGAAGGAAGGAAATATTAGATTCCAATTTCCATTAAAGAAAGGCATGGAACACTTTCCTAGAAATAAAATAAAATTACCATATGAATCTATCATGAGAGCCACTTATGGATTGCCTACCAAAGATGGCAATACCTAGATCTATCCTTGTTTTTATGCCTAGCTAGGGGCGTTAAACGATAGCGCTTGTTGGGAGGCAACCCAATTTTATTTTGTGTTTTTGTTTTTGGTTCTGTTTAGGAATAAAATAATCCATCTAGACTCTGTTTAGATGTGATTTTATCTTTTAATTAGTGTTTGTGCCAAGTTGGACCTATTGGATCTTCTTAGATGATAGTTATTTGATCTTGCTGTAATTTCCAGAATCTTTGTGCTTAGTGCCCGAATTGTTAAAAATCACCAGAACGTTATAAAAATACTGATTCCAATTGCTGCTGATCAATAAACAAATTGTCCAGGTCGTCTTATTTTGGTAGAATTTTTGGGTTCCAGAAGTTTGCGTTAGTTACAGATTACTACAGACTGTTCTGTTTTTGACAGATTCTGTTTTGCGTGTGTTGTTTGCTTATTTTGATGAATCTATGGCTAGTAAAATAGTTTATAGTCCATAGAGAAGTTGGAATACAGTAGGTTTAACACCAATATAAATAAAGAATGAGTTCATTACCGTACTTTAAAGTAGTCTTTTGTTTTCTTTCTCTAACGGAGCTCACGAGATTTCTATTGAGTTTTGTGTTGTGAAGTTTTCAAGTTTTGGGTGAATTCTTTTGATGGATTATGGAACAAGGAGTGGCAAGAGCTTAAGCTTGGGGATGCCCATGGCACCCCCAAGATAATCCAAGGACACCAAAAAGTCAAAGCTTGGGGATGCCCCAGAAGGCATCCCCTCTTTCGTCCACTTCCATCGGTAATTTACTTGGAGCTATATTTTTATTCACCAACCTGATATGTGTTTTGCTTGGAGCGTCTTGTATTATTTGAGTCTTTGCTTGTTAGTTTACCACAATCATCCTTGCTGTACACACCTTTTGAGAGAGCCATATATGAATTGAAATTTAATAGAATACTCTATGTGCTTCACTTATATCTTTTGAGCTTGATAGTTTGCTCATAGTGCTTCACTTATATCTTTTTGAGCGTGATAATTTTTGCTCTAGTGCTTCACTTAGATCTTTTAGAGCACGGTGGTGGATTTGTTTTAAAGAAACTTGATCTCTCATGCTTCACTTAGATTATTTTGAGAGTCGTTAATAGCATGGTAATTTGCTTAATGTTAATATACTTGGTATTCAAGATATGTGAAACTTTCTTTTGAGTGCGTTGAATACTAAGATAAGTTTGATGCTTGATAATTGTTTTGAGATATGGAGGTAATAATATCAAAGTCATGCTGGTTGAGTAGTTGTGAATTTGAGAAATGCTTGTGTTGAAGTTTGTAAGTCCCGTAGCATGCACGTATGGTTAAAGTTGTGTAACAAATTTGAAGCATGAAGTGTACCGGCTTGTGCATCCTTATGAGTGGCGGTCGGGGACGAGCGATGGTCTTTTCCTACCAATCTATCCCCTAGGAGCATGCGTAGTACTTGAATTTTTGATGACTTCTAAATTTTTGCAATAAGTATATGCGTTCTTTTGACTAATGTTGAGTCCATGGATTATCGCACTCTTACCTTTCCGCCATTGCTAGCCTCTTGATGCACGTGCATTGCCCTTTCTCACATTGAGAGTTGGCGCAAACTCAGCCGGTGCATCCAAACCCCGTGATACGATACGCTCTATCACACATAAACCTCCTTATATCTTCCTCAAAACAGCCACCATACCTACCTATTATGGCATTTCCATAGCCATTCCGAGATATATTGCCATGCAACTTTCCACCGTTCCGTTCATCATTATCATGACATACTTTACTTTTGTCATATTGCCATTGCATGATCATGTAGTTGACATCGTATTTGTGGCAAAGTCACCATGCATTATTTTCATACATGTCACTCTTGATTCATTGCACCATCCCGGTACACCGCCGGAGGCATTCATATAGAGTCATACCTTGTTCTAGTTTCGAGTTGTAATCCTCATGTTGTAATCAATAGAAGTGTGATGATCATCATTATTAGAGCATTGCCAAAAAAAAGAGAAAGGCCGAAAAAAGAAAGGCCCAAAAAAAGAAAAGAAAAGGGCAATGCTACTATCCCTTTTTCCACACTTGTGCTTCAAAGTAGCACCATGTTCTTCATGTAGTGAGTCTCATATATTGTGCTTCAAAGTAGCACCATGTTTTTCATAAAGTGAGTCTCATATGTTATCACTTTCATATACTAGTGGGAATTTTTCATTATAGAACTTGGCTTGTATATTCCTACGATGGGCTTCCTCAAATGCCCTAGGTCTTCATGAGCAAGCAAGTTGGATGCACACCCACTAGTTTTCTTTTGTTGAGCATTCATAGCTCTAGTGCATCCGTTGCATGGCAATCCCTACTCCTCATGTTGACATCAATTGATGGGCATCTCCATAGCATATTGATTATCCTCGTCAACGTGAGACTTTCTCTTTTTTTGTCTTCTCCACACAATCCCCATCATCATATTCTATTCCACCCATAGTGCTATATCCATGGCTCACGCTCATGTATTGCGTGAAGGTTGAAAAGGTTTGAGATTATTTAAGTATGAAACAATTGCTTGGCTTGTCATCGGGGGTATAGAAGTTGGGAACATCTTTGTGTGACGAAAATGAAGCATAGCCTAACTATATGATTTTGTAGGGATGAACTTTCTTTGGCCATGTTATTTTGAGATGACATAATTATTTTGATTAGTATGCTTGAAGTATTATTATTTTTATGTCAATATGAACTTTTGTCTTGAATCTTTCGGATCTGAATATTCATATCACAATTAAGAAGATTTACATTGAAATTATGCGAAAGTATCACTCCGCATCAAAAATTCTCTTTTTATCATTTACCTACTCGAGGACGAGCAGGAATTAAGCTTGGGGATGCCTGATACGTCTCCAACGTATCTATAATTATTGATTGCTCCATGCTACTTTATCTATTGTTTTGGACTATAATGGGCTTTATTTTCCACTTTTATATTATTTTTGGGACTAACCTATTAACCGGAGGCCCAGCCCAGAATTGCTGTTTTTTGCCTATTTCAGTGTTTCAAAGAAACGGAATATCAAACGGAGTCCAAACGGAATGAAACCTTCGGGAACGTGATTTTCTCACCGAACGTGATCCAGGAGACTTGGACCCTACTCCAAGGAGTGCCGGAGGCGGTCACGAGGGTGGGGGGCGCGCCCCTCCCCCTAGGCGCGTCCCCCTGCCTCGTGGGCCCCCTGACGCTCCACCGACGTATTCCTTCCTCCTATATATACCTACGTACCCCCAACAGATCGAGGACGGAGCCAAAAACCTAATTCCACCGCCGTAACTTCCTGTATCCACGAGATCCCATCTTGGGGCCTGTTCCGGAGCTCCGCCGGAGGGGGCATCCACCACGGAGGGCTTCTACATCAACACCATAGCCCCTCCGATGAAGTGTGAGTAGTTTACTTCAGACCTTCGGGTCCATAGCTAGTAGCTAGATGGCTTCTTCTCTCTTTTTGGATCTCAATACAATGTTCTCCCCCTCTCTCGTGGAGATCTATTCGATGTAATCTTCTTTTTGCAGTGTGTTTGTTGAGACCGATGAATTGTGGGTTTATGATCCAGCTTATCTATGGAAAATATTTGATTCTTCTCTGAATTCTTTTATGTATGATTAAGTTATCTTTGCAAGTCTCTTCGAATTATCGGTTTGGTTTGGCCAACTAGATTGGTAGTTCTTGCAATGGGAGAAGTGCTTAGCTTTGGGTTCAATCTTGCGGTGACCTTACCCAAGTGATGTAAAGGGTTGCAAGGCACGATTGTATTGTTGCCATCGAGGATAACAAGATGGGGTATCTATCATATTGCATGAATTTATTCCTCTACATCATGTCATCTTGCAAGGCGTTACTCTATTTTTAACTTAATACTCTAGATGCATGTTGGATAGCGGTCGATGAGTGGAGTAATAGTAGTAGATGCAGAATCGTTTCGGTCTACTTGTCACGGACGTGATGCCTATATACATGATCATTGCCTGGATAACCTCATAACTATGCTCAATTCTGTCAATTGCTCAACAGTAATTTGTTCACTCACCGTAGAATACTTATGCTCTTGAGAGAAGCCACTAGTGAAACCTATGGCCCCCGGGTCTATTCTCATCATATCAATCTCCATCACTTTATTTACTTGCTTTGCTTTTACTTTTTACTTTGCATCTTTATACCAAAAATACCAAAAATATTATCTCTATCAGATCTCACTCTCGTAAGTGACCGTGAAGGGATTGACAAACCCTAAGCGTTGGTTGCGAGTAGCTATTGTTTTGTGCAGGTACGAGGGACTTGCGCGTGGTCTCCTACCGGATTGATACCTTGGTTCTCAAAAACCGAGGGAAATACTTACGCTACTGTGCTGCATCATCCTCTCCTCTTCGGGGAAATCCAAGCAAGCTTGAGACGTAGCAGCCGGCGGTGCGCCGCCGCGCCCGCCCCGAAAACACTCCCCACCGCCGGTCCGCTGCCGCCCGACCATCCTCTAGCCCCCCCCCCCCCCTCCGTGCCGAGCTTTTTCTCCGCGATCCCCACGCCACCGCCCGCCAACGCCCGCCACCCGCGACCACCGCCCCATCCTGAACCCTAAGATAGATAGTGGGGTACCTCTCCGGCGAGCCCCCTCCCCGCTGCGGCTGGTTCTTCCTTCACCCCACCCCCTAAAAATCGACTGACCCAAAAGTCGATTCAGTCCACTGAAGTGTAGCTAAATTGGAGCAGCATTGCAAGCAAGAGCAAGAGCGAGAGCAATAGCAAGAGCAGACCAGGCAGGGGACCGAGAGCAAGAGCAGAGCAGCAGCGCAAGCGAGAGCTAAAGCAGCAGCAGCTCCTACTGATGTGGACGTCGCCGCCAAGGGAGCGACGCCGTGGAGGAAGTGGCCGGCGATGCCGCCGTGGATGGAGCCGCGCCATGTCGGCTCGGGACCGAGCGCTGGCAGCACCGTGAGATCGAATCAAGAAGAAAATGTGGCGATTATTTTACAACCTCTTTGGTGGCGCCGATTAGGCCGCAGCTTCATCCGAGGAAACGTGATGATGATGCTCTTCCGGTGGTGCAGGTGAAGACGGTGGTGTGGGAATGGAGGTGGCGCGAAAGACGAGGGGAACGTCGGGGCAGCTCCTTGGAGGTGGAGGACGGGGTGGCTGAACCGGCGGGACGATGAGATCAACGACGGATCCTCATCCGGTACGGTGGATGAGGGACGTCGAGGTGTTGTTGTGGACGACATCGTCGGGGAAGAGGCTCCGGCTGGGTGGCGGACGGAGCAGCGTGTGGGGTTTCGTCGCGGGTTTTCGCGGCCTCGGTGTACGAATGGGTGGGCGGATGGGATGGCAGTGGGGAACCATGGCTTAGAGACGCGCTTGTCCGAAATGTGGGGTAAGTTACGAAAGTACCCCCCACCGATTTGAGGCGGTTCTTTCGGTTCTGGGGTACCACGGGCATTTCGCGTGTCGGGATTTCACAGGAGGTGGGAGTTTTTGCGTGCGTTGTAATTTCGGAATAGCAAGGCGCGGGTTGAGATGGAGGGAGTTGTCGGAGCACAACGAGACAAAGATATAGCTTAAATATTTCGGGCTAACAAGGCACGGGTTGAAGAGGCGGGAGTTTCGTAGCACGATAGACAAAGACGCTAGCTTGAATTTTCGGCATAACAAGGCGCGGCTTGAAATTTCGGAAGAACAAGCTTAACGTGTACCCAAAAAAAGACAATTTGCACCTCAATACGCACAACACACACACAAACACCATTTAGAATAGAGTAAGGTACACGTGCATTGCACGCATGAGAATTGGCAACCAAATTATGAATAAATACCACATTATAGCATGCAAGCTTTGAGTCATATATGCATGATGTAGATGTTCGTTTAATTCTTATAGTCCATTTCATTCAAAATCATCTAGTTTTTATAAGAAAGCTAATCTATTTTAAGATTCATGGAATTGTGCGTTGTAAGACATAAAGTAAAAACAAATAATGGCAAATCATGTAGAAAAACATTTGGGCAGTTCTGATACGGAAGATTCTAGAACAAATAAGAAGTGCTTGTGTTTTGATGTTTGTGCATTATGCTTAAGTTCGACCATGGAGTCTTCTAGATTATACATGTGGCGAAATCTGGTGGAATCTAGATGATATCCAACGGCCAATAGTGCTCAAATTTGCCATCTTTGGACCATCGGATTCGCCTCATCCAACGACCATCTTTCAAAGTTAAAGTTACCCGCACACAATATAAAAAAATATAAAATATATATATATATAGGGGTATAGATATAGATATGTGATGCTAAGCCGCCCATCATCTCCAATTAGAATAGTGTGTCCATGCACGGATGCGACGTGGCCAAATGATGTCTGCCATCGGTATCTCAAATTCAAATCAGTCTGACCTTGCTCAATGTGTATACATTACAACATGCTCGTTTCCAAACCACACCGCGCAGATCTCCGTTATATTCACGCATGCATGGGTTTGAAACATCAGGATCTCTTATTCAAATATTTGAATTTAACTTTACATTGATTATGACCTCACCTATTCTTTTACACCCACACAGTAGTCTTCTCTTTATAATTGTACCACTAACTTTCTCTCATGCATGCATGCACACACACTACCAGTCGGCATTATCCATCGCACGCATGCAATCTTTTTCTTAAGGTCGGTCTCCCATGAAGGCACACACCCACACACATCCCCCTCTCCATCATATCGAGCATTCTTTATCTCTCACGCGTGCATGCACAACGATCGATGTTCCTCTATGTATGTGTGTATATAGCTAGGTCTTTTATAGTTTTCCACACAAGCCGATCAATCGATATATCCAGTGAGGTCTCACCCTCTTTCCCACATCCACATCGATCAATCTATACCTCTCTATATAGGATTAACATATATAGCTAATACACCCACATTAATTATATATCCAACGTCCCCCTCTCATCATCCATGCCTTCGCTTCATCTCTCTCGCAGCGTGCACAATGGCGAAGACAGAGGGCCGTAAGGGCCCTGCCCCCCCCCTAACATCACTATATATCGAGGCTAATATGAATGTGATTATTAGACAATTGCTGCTAAAAAAGGTTTAATTTCATGAATTGACCCTCCTCGTAAAGGATTAGCAATGCTTGGCCCCCTAGCTCATTTATTTTTCATGGCTCCACCACTGCGTGCAACAACGCACGTGTTTGCCCCCTCTCTCTAAATATCGATCTCGCACTTGTGCATTCCTTCATAGTCTCCCTCCACTCGGCCCCTCGCACCATCTTCTAGCCCCCCACCGGATTTTGCCACATGTACAATCTAGCAGACTCCATGGTTGAACTTAAGCATAATGCACAAACCTCAAAATAACAGTGGTTCTCTTTTGTTCTAGAATCTTCCGTATCATAACTGCCCAAACTTTTTTTCTAGTTGAATTGCCATTATTTGTTTTTACTTTATGCTTTACAACGCACAATTACATGAATCATAAAATAGATTAAGGGCTTCTTTGATTCAAAGGATTCTCAAAGGAATTTTGGAGGATTCTAATCATTAGGAATTTTTCCTATCTTGGTTGTTTGATTCGTAGGATTGTAAACCATAGGATTTTTTCCATATGATTCATTTGCACTAGATTTCATAGGAAACATCCCATCCACTCAAACCTCTTTGAAAGAATTCTGCGTTTTTTCCATGCACAATCAAACACTCGTACAATCCTGTAGGATTCAAGACGACATTCCACTATAATCCCATGTTTTTCCTATTCCCGTGTTCTTAGCTTTTTTATAAAAACTAAGAGGGTGCTTGGATCCAAGGGACTTATTTTAGTCTCACTAAAAATAGTCTCTTTAAGAGACTAAAGTTCCAAGCACCCCTGACTAAAGAGGGGCTAAAACTAGTCTTGAGACTAAATTTTTTAGTCAGGGGTACCCCTACTAAAATGTGGATTAGTCCTCTCTCTCCTCATTTAACTCCTCTCCTTTAACACGGGCAAGTTCTGGATTGGAGGGTTTGGAGGATAATAAATGCTCATTAACTTGATTTTAGTCTCCTTAGTATTTGGATCCAAGCATGGATGAGGCTAGCATGTTTTAGTCTCACTACTTTTAGTCATGGGACTAAAACGTATCCAAGCACCCTCTAATTGATTTTGAATGAGATGAACTATAAGAATTAAACGAAGGGCTACATCAGGCATATATGACTCAGAGCTTACATGCTATAGTGTGGTATTTATTCATAATTTGGTTGCAAAATCTGATGCGTGCAATGCACGTGTACCTTACTAGTACTTCGAGTATGTGCAAAACACGTAAATTAGAATACCAATGGCACGCTATACAGTGTCTCTCTTACAGTTCATGAAGCCACGTGGCACATGTGGAGGCGTTGTCGCGACCTCCTTGCATGGATTGATCACAGTGACGTGCTGCTGGTTCCAGAAGAATGTACTCGTCCTCCCTGAGCCATACTGGCGGTACATGCATGAAGCGAAGATGTGCACGCACGCCACACACGCACTCATTCCTCGCACGCGCTGCTGGGTACGCGGCGGACGCAATTTTGTACCAAGATCCACCCCATGTGATAATTTGACGCGTGTAAAGTCGTTCACTTCATTGATGGTCAATTAATACAGGGCATGCAAATTGAGTGGACGTGAGGGCGGAAGAAAGACATTATTACTCCACTGCACGCATGCGAGTAGTTAAATCGTGGGTTGCTAAGTAGTACTTCCATTGGTCTCCTTCGTATTTTGTGCCAATTTTTGACAGTAACATAATATTTATGCATTTGAGCAGTGTAGTACTTGAAATTTATGTTCCGCTAAACTCATCGGGAGCCGTTTCGGGCCTCGAAACCAAAACCATCAATTAATCTTTACCTTGTTCCCATCACATTCGAAAGCCTGCTCACACCTACTAGTACGTACCAAACCTGAACGTGTCCCCACTATGCAGGTATTAGTACTAGTGCTAGTACTTAGGTTATAAAAAGGGGAACTACCTAACCGAAAATTACTCTACCTTTCCTCCTCATAAGTGCTTCTTCTTCGTCCGTCGTTGCCATGGCCGGTGAGCAGAGCTCTAGGTCGAGAACTACTCGTAACAAGGGAGCGGCAACCAAGGCTGCGGAAAAAAGAGAGGGCTCGCCGCCACGCAGAGACCTCGAAAGATCTCTCACGGCAGGCGGCGATGGCTCCCCGGAGCGCCCTAGCATGAGGCGAACATGCCGAGCCGGCGGAGCTGGAGTCGTTATCCTCGGCGGCATGCCCGATCAGCTCAATAAGCACCTCAATAAGCGAAGGAGTTCATCCAAGGCTTGATGGAGTTGCTGAAGGAGAGCCTCGACGACATGCCCGCTGAGCTCAATCAGCGGGGAGTTGACCGCCCGGCTTGGTGATGCTGAAGAAGAGCATTGCCTCGGAGAAGAAGGCGACCAGAGAAATCCTGCGACTTCAGGAGGACAAAGCGAAGCTCTGCCACGAGATCGACCTGTTGAAGGAGAAGAACGCCGGCTGGAAGAAGTTGCATGAGAATAGTAGTTCCTCGATGAAGATGCTGCAAGCCCTTGTCATGGAACAGAAGAAGGAGTTGGCGAAGCTCCGGATCGAGCACCCGGCTGCTGTCAAGGTACGTAATGCGGCCGTGGAACAGATGATGAAGGCTCGCGTCAAGAAATCCCGCGTCATGGACAGAATGAAGAAGATGGCGGAGGAGACACGCAAGGAGATGGAGGTCGTGGAGGCGATGAAGAAGCGATTCACGACTCATGGCGAATTAGATCATTTGGGGTGATAATCTTCCTTCTTCTTTTGTTGCTGTGTTTCATCTTTTGCTTCGGGTGTTTCGCCGCACGTGTCACGTTCTCTGCAAGGCATGAATAGTACAATGGTTTTTTTAGGGAATGAATAGAACAATGCTAACAATGAGATGACTAGCAAATTAGATCATTTTTTATCGCCATATGGCACTGGGCTGCCGTGTTTTGTGCTCCTCCATCGCAGTACTACTCCAGTGGAAAACTTGAGTATACCGCACGGTTCTTTGCTCCTCCTCGATCAGGTCGTCGGCGCATTTATACGAGCAGTCAAATCACAAGGCCCCGCCTTCCAGCAGTAATGAGCCGTCAAATCACAAAGGCCCTCGCCTCTCGTGAAACCGACCAAGCTAGACTGCCCCGCCCTCTAGCCTTTTAAAAAATGTATACTTTTGTACAACAGTAGTATCGATGGATTGCGCCATGGAGCAAAACTTGAAATTAAAAAAAAGGTGGTACATATAGAGAGCGCTGGTCGCCAAATTATGCATATAGTACTATTAAAAAGGCTAGTCACAATAATGGTGTCCAGCACAACCCACCCCTCAAATAAAACTAAGCACCCTGGAATTCTTTGACAAAACTAAGCACCCTGAAATTCTTTGACAACTAAACTGCTGGCTATATGATGTTGGCCATATATATTGTATGTATATAATGTGAAGAAACGAGTGGTAGTACTATACCAACTAAAAGATGAAATGTAAGAAATACTAGTATGTACGTACTGAAGAGTTAAAGTAACAAGAAGAAACATAACATAGTTCTGTCGGGGGCTCAGCACAACACATCCCTCAAATTAAATTAAGCACACCTGAAATTAAACTTTGCAACTATCCTGGTAGACATTGCATTAGAACCACCAGGAGCAATGACACTGCCACCTTACTCGGAGTCCTCGTCCACGTCCTCGACTTCGTCCTTGTCCCTCTTCCTCTTGGCTGATACTTCTTTGCTTGAACCGCCAACTTGGCTGTTGCTCTTCATCCAACCCTTGTAGATATTGAAACAAAGGTAGCCATCCATTGCAGCATAGTGGATGTGGTCTATATCTAGTACATTCCGCTGCCATGAATGACGATGAAACGTGTATGGAGGTTTCTCCAGTTTACCGTACGAAGGATGAACCATGGCTCCTGCCGGGGTCAGCATTGAAGGCTGGCGAGAGGACACCAGCTGATTCTTTTGGAGGTCGAAGGTGTTGCCTACAACAAGGCCTATCCGACGCATGACTTCTTTGTCGTTACCAAAGTCTACAGTAACGAATTTGACTAGGTTGCTCTCGAGGAAGTCCTTAAAATCCTGGAACTCAACGTCGGCATGGCATATGTGGTAGACCAAGCATAAGTCATGCACGCAAACCTGGATCGCGGCGGGCTTCTTCCTCTCTTCGTCCTTTAGATCCTTCTCTCGTCCCAGGACTGTGGTGTACTCAACATCTAGCCCAGCGACCCACTCATCATCGAGTCTTGAACATGCGTGCAGCGCGAAAGGCATCCTTTCACCGTCGCGGAAGAAGCGGGTGTAGATGACGTCAAACTCATCGCCGGTGATGGTTCGACCTTGTACTCACCGCCGATCGGGGAGATTTGGGGCGCCATGGATTTGGGAGGAGGTTAGGATTAGTGGAACTGCCGTAATGTGAATGGGCGGGACGACTAGGAGCGAACCGCCGTAGTATTAAAGGGCGTGCGGGGGCGAGTAGGAGCAAACTGCCGCGTCGCGAACGGCAGGGTAGTGGCTTTCCATTCTCCCATGATACGGGCTTCCGAGAGCCCTTGGATCTGAGATCGAGCGGTTGCATGGCGTGATTCTAGACCTATGGGTGAATATCCTATCCTTGAGGGTTATTCGCAAATTTTCAGCAACTTAGCATGCGACCGTTTGATCTCAGATCCAAGGGCTGCCAACAGCTAAATATCATGGTCGCGCCTACCACGACCGTCGCGTCGCTCGTCATGATGGTCGCTCTTGGAGATTTAACACGGTGCGTTAGGCTATCTGATGTTGGCATGTCATACATAGTCATCACTTAGTCACTCATACTACAACAAGGTTGGCTATAAGGTTGGCTATAAGTGTATTTTTTTACTCCTCTCTATCTATTTCTTCGTACTGCCTCCGTCCCATAATATAAGAACGTTTTTGACACTAGTGTAGTGCCCGTCCGTTGCACGGAAGAGTGAAATGCATTGATCGGGGTGTTGTTTATTTTGACCAAGGATGCGGGGTCATCTCATGTGTAACAGGTATCGATAAGTTTCTTTAGATATTATTTCATCTCTAGAGCTCAGAAACATCCGGGTGAAATAGATAAAAAAGTATCTTTTGCAAACAAAAGCGTTCAACTGTTCAACCTGCATCCAAAACTTGTGAAGAAATAACTCTTATCGTGCTTTGCAAGAAATGGTTCATCATAAGTCTTTCACCGGTACTGTAGTAAAAATTCATACATGGAAGATTCTAGACTAAACCATAAATGGATACACTTTTATTCATGCGCGATACTCCAATAGAGCAAGATCATGCATGGAAGTCTCCACATGCTTAGACAGCGGATTACATTGAGCGAAGACTAATGATCAACATTTAACTTAGTAATGCATATGTCTAGGTGAACCTCCTTGGAGTCCCCATGCACATTGTTGGGGGTCAAATAATACCATGCGTCTTCCATGTCCACATCGGCGGGAAGGTCCCAGCTCGGCAGAGTCCAAGTCAGCTTGACATAGCCAGTGTCGCCGCCCACGGACCTCCGAGGGGTAGTAATAGTGAGCATGCACCCGTACATCGGCCTCGTGTAAGTGTCAGCGTCGCCCCTGACGCACACTACAGAGATGTGGCGGCGGCCTGCGCGAGCCTCGCCGGTGGCCACGATCAAGAGGAAGACGCTGCCATCCTCCTCCGAGACTAGCAGGCGGCGCTGATCCTCCAGCGACTCCGGCACGGTGAACGGGTAGCACGTCTCGTACTTGATGTTCTTCGCCAAGGGCCAGTAGTGATCGCCGCACGCCTGCGTCAGGTGATGCACGATGTCCGCCGGCGAGCCCCAAAATGGCATCAGGCACTCATAGCAGTAGACGAAGGGCTCCTTGGAGGCATCGACCAGGCCGTCCATGAAACGGGAGTGGCTGTAGGGGACGTTCCGCCAGTTGAATATATGAGCAAGTTACTACGAGATTTACTACAAAATAAATCATGATGGCTATAACATAGATTAAACTAATCATGCGGACTAGCATAGTAGATGAACAGATCGAGTCTAGGACACAGAGTAGAAACATGAATTCTACCATGATTTCGAGCAAGAAGGACAGAAACACATACGGTGCAACGGGAGCAGCACCATTGGCGTTGAGGTTGTCGCCCATGTCGTTGAGGAAGAGGTTGCCGAGGTCGGGGAAGAAGTCGTCATCGGTGAAGTCGTGGCTGCTAGCAGTCGCGAGAGTGCGCTCCCCAAATGTCAACAGCGCTCGCCGAATGGAGCGCAGGAGGGAGTGGCTGTTGGGGACGTTGCGGACGCCGAATGGAGCGCAGGACTAGCCCACGAAGCAGTAGATGGTGCTCCTCCCTAGTCTCTATTCTTATCTCTATCTCTACTACTCTTCTTTGTTTTTATAATATACTAGTTGTAGTTGTCAAATCGAATAGTACTGCGCCGTCCACTGCACGCCCGGCTGAACACGCCTCCTCGCCTCCATTAAACCCGCATGCAAACCGAGAAACCTACTCCGGCCCGTGGGAGGAAATTTGCCGGTTGCCGCGGGAGGGTTATTCTGCAAATTTTCAGCAACTTAGCATGCGACCGTTTGATCTCAGATCCAAGGGCTGCCAGCACCCCATATCATGGTCGCACCTACCACGACCGTCGCGTCGCACGCGCGGTCGCGCCCTTGGAGATTTAACATGGTGTGTTAGGCTATCTGATGTTGGCATGTCATACATAGTCATCACTTAGTCACTCATACTACAACAAGGTTAGCTATAAGGTTGGCTATAAGTGTAATTTTTTACTCCTCTCTATCTATTTCTTCGTACTCCCTCCGTCCCATAATATAAGAACGTTTTTGACACTAGTGTAGTGCCAAAAACGTTCTTATATTATGGGACATAGGGACTACTAGTATTTATTGCATTTGCCAAGGAGTGACCTCTTCCAATGAAATGGTGTTGCTAAGTTTGCTTCATTTAATTAGCTATAGACTCAAAATTGTCTTTTCACCTAGGTACACACACTTAGCACCGTTTCTTCCTTGGGTCACCAAACTAGTCTCTCTCTTCTTGATTAACTTGCCACATCAGACTTTATGCCTATGTGGCAAGCTTAAGCACCTGTAGGAGCAAGTAAGTACAATAGTGCGCTTTACATGGCATTTTTGCATATGTGGAGGAAAGAGAGGCAAGGAAAAAGTGGAGAAGTGGGCTCTCATGCAAGAGCCAACCTCTACTACATGGTGGAGCATTGGGAGAGGCACCTGTATGGAGGTGGTCAGGAATCGGGAGACTCACGCCGGTCATAGCGCCGCAGTTAAAATGATAATGGCAAGTCAAATCACGAGGCCCCACCTGTCCAGCAGTAACTCGCTGTCAAATCACACATCCCTACGTTTGCAGCAGCCTACTCCCTCGTCTTCTCGCGTCTCTGTCGAACCGACTAGGCGGAACTACCCCGCCGCCTACCGCGCAGGAAAAGCCCCGCCCTCGACTTTTAAATAGTATACAATATACTAATTTTGTATCCATGGATTGCGCCCGCGCCATGGAGCAAAGTGTCTAGAAAATGGCGGTACACATGTACGGAGTATACAGCATGCCCGTCGCGTTCGCGTCGCACCCCAGATGGTCGGTCGGTCTGGCACGCTGCTCTCTGAATGGAACGCGTGTCATATTGTGGTCGCACACACATGTGGGACGGCAATTGAGAACCGACCATAGGCACACTCCCCGGCCCCGCAAGTCGGGTGACTTAATAGAAGAGGGAGACGAGCGATAGTACTCCCTCCTTTCCGGTTTATAGGGCTCAATTCAAAAATCTCACCAACCAAGGTAGATGGTGAGTGGTGGAATACTTTTTGTAATTTGCAAAAGCACCCAATTAATGCTCTTGTGTTCCTCAAAAATTTATGTTTACCAATGTATTAATTGCAATGCATGGATGCATAGAGTACATGCATTGGTCAATTTTCTCTTAATACTTGCATGCAATTATTTAATGCACCTTGGAATCTGAACTTGTGATGGGGAACAACCAAATTGAGCCTTATAAAATGGAAAAACTAAGATTTTGAGATAAGCCCTATAAACCGGAAAGGAGGGAGTACTAGAGAAGTGTTGTAGTACTACGTTGGTGCCTGGACGATCCCTGCAAGACACGGAAGATCAGTTCGTCCATGCATGTGATCAGACTCCAGCAGACACGCCTGGATTGGCTATCGTCTACATATCGTGCAGGCTGTGTTGTACATGGCTGTAGTTGTGGTGAGAAATCTAAAAAAAGGTTTCTTGTCATCTCGCAAAATTAGGTGTCATGTGCTTCGGATCACTGCGAGGGTTAAACAGCGACAACTGAGTTGGGCTAGTCATTGGGGGCACATGCACGAACAGTGACTACTCGGCTGCCATCTAGGTCAAGCCGGCTATGTTAATTAGGACATCTATCGACGGACCCCTTTTCTACGAGTTTATCTTTAATTTGAGCTTTGTTCCTCGTCTAGTTTGTCCGTCGGGATTCATGTTGTCTCCTTTGGGAAGTGAGGTTATGATTTCTTGTCATGTGGCATTTTTTCGTGTTATATGTTATAATCCGGCGCTTCAGATCAAAATGACGACAACTGCGCCACCGGGCCACGTGCATGAAGACTACTCGATAGTCAATGACGAGGTCAAGCCGGCTCCGGTAGACAAAAGAAAACTAGTACTACTCCACTATATAGGCAGGAGCCTCCGCGCTTGCTTGCTAGTGTTGCTCTCTTCACACTATCTCGGCCTCTACAGATCTAAACACGACAGCGGTGGCCACTCTCTCTCTCTCTCTCTCTCTCTCTCTCTCTCTCTCTCTGCTCACCTCTGGTCACAGATCCAGCCGGATCCTCTCCGCCGGGAAAGGTGAGAAGGTGCAAGTTCACGTGGTCGTCCTCGGCGACGGCTCTTACCACTCTTTGGCGCGCCCCGATCAGCCTGCCTTGCCGTTCTCTCCCAAGCACCGTTGGCGAGGAGGGCCTCGACCCTTCTTCCTCGCTATTGTAGTGTGGGCAGATCCGGCCTCCGCCGCCCACCTAGCGACATCCGGCGACCATCGGTATAACTTCCTTGAAACCGCCTTGCTCTACTTCCCGAGCTCTCGACGTCGCTGCATTTGTATCTTTTACTATTTCTCAGGCCCCTCGCAGATAGGATCGATCGGCTGTTGAAAACCACCTATTTTTTTACGTTTAAGAGGTAAAACTAGTTCATGCACTCGAATCTAGTACTACTTGGTTGAAACAAGGAAGAAAGGGGTGGGGTGGGGAGGATTTGTTACTGAATCTAGGACTTGGTCGAAAGAGGAAATAATGGGGCGAATAGTAGCAGAGACGGCTATCCAACTGGTCTCTAGGTCTAATAGGAAATAAAGGAAGCGCAGTACAAACTCAATATAAACCCGATCTATTGGTTGAAAAAGGAAAGAAAGTGGGGACTGGGGACAAGTCAGCGAGTAAGTACAACACTAGATTTGCTAGCCTCACACAAAGTATAAGGTGGCTATACCAAACAAAAATGGGACCAACCCGGATATCATGTTACGATGTTTGTTGCCCGAGCCACTCTTATGTAATGCCTTTGGTAAAATGTAGCGATCGACCGTTAAAAGTAAGGACACGTTAAACCAATGTTGTTTTCAATGTAATGCCTCCGAGAATATGAATCAATGGCACTTCTTTACATGTCCTGCTAAAATTTCCCATTAAGATAAGTTGGTTCTTTTCGTTAGAAATGCAACTGTCCTGGTCCGCCTACTCTCCAAGTGCCCAAAGTAATGTCGTATTTAACGGTTGTCATAGTTAATCCTAATGCCCACACTAATATCTAGCAATGCCACTGCTTTAGAAATTGCTACTGTCCTTGTAGGATTGCCATTCAGATAAGGAACATGCTTCTTTTCATTTGATGCATGTTTCATCACTTGTTAGTCACCCTCCTTTCCACCTTTTTTGTGCAAACAGAGATATAAATTTCACGCTCGATCTTAGTTGAACTGCACAAATGATATCCAAATTATAGTTGAGCATTCCAGGAGCTTCACAACCAACCTTGATGTTGCTCAATTTTATTGCAACTAATGAAGAAGAAGCTCTGTGGGTTTCATTTTCGATGGAAATGGAACCGGGCTGAGCCCTTTTCTTAAAAAAATTGAAGAAGAAGCTGCTAGCTCACGGGACATTGCTTCATTTTAGGTGAACTGCACCAAAAGGTCCCATGAATTGAATCATCCATGTTGGTGACTGAAAGAGCCAGCTTGACATCGATCTAAGCACCCCGGCCTCCATCCTTGCGGACGCACGGTACACCTTGTTTGCCACCTTTCGACCCTAGTGTCCCGATAAAATGAAGTAATAATACAGTTAAAATAGAGCGAGTGTCATCTCTATCATTTCATTTCCAATGTAGATAAAGAAAGTGCTTCTCTTTGTTAAAGTATGTTTCATCAACTAGTCCCATTGTTAATGTTTAAGCGTTTCCGCAAACTGGGTGCTTAATTTTAGTTGATATGTACAAAAATAGAGATTTGAATGTCTCAAGGCGCCTCCTTGTACTACCGCTGTACACTGATGTTCATCACTAGCAGAAGGTGTATGTAGGAGACTTGGGACGATGTCCAGTATGAGGTGTACCGTATGAGGCGTCATGAGGCCCATCTCGCCCTCATGACATGGCATACTATGATACTATCGCAATATTTTCTTCTATTTATTTTGTGTGTTTCATCAACTAGTGCCACTATAATGTAATCACGCTTTTTCATTATCTATGCAAACAGGGTTATTCAGCTGCATTTTGGTGGAACTGCACAAATGTACGTATGGAACCGGCATATATGCAGAGTGCGAGGTGTGCCAAGTAAAAATTACCGACACCAACCATGCTGCATGCACGCATTGGCATCCACCACCACCAGTGGGATGTGTGGCGCTCTCTGTGGACAGATCTTTCTTGGCAGCAAATCCTCTAACCAAATACTAGTAGCTTATATTGGCAGTTTTCTAGGGAGTACTCTTTTCTGAAAGAAGCACCAATTTATTTTTCTTTGTTTGTACTTTGTGTCACAACTTTGACCCAAAGGTCCGAGCTATTTTAGGGTGATTGGCGTAGTACTCGGAGACTGATTGTAAGCATGATTTTCATTAGCTGTCACACTGATTGTAAGCATGAGCAGGTGGAAGATTAGGTTAGTGCGAAGCTTACCTTAAACCCTACCGCCGCCGTTGAAACGAGGCGAGCATTGAGGGAACCGTGGAGAACGGCGGGGAAGCGACGTCGCGCCATCCGGCCTCCTCTTGCGGTGGGAGAACGAATACTCCTGTGGCTCCGGCTGCCTCTGCACCCTCACGAACGGCACATCATACTCGATCGATTCGTTATCCTCTGGGTGCTCGACCTTCGACCTGTACGCCCACCAGCTCCGTCTGACTATCGCCTCGGGCGAATCTGTCTGCTCCATCGCCCAGAGGAGATACTCGATGAACTCGGAAGACTATGGCGTGACTGCCGCCGAGGAGTACATGTACATCGCCGCCGTCTCGCTCTTTCGCATACATTGCCACATGGCTCACACCGTCCTCGAAATCTCCCACTCATTGTCAAACCAAGTAAGGATCTCCTTCAACCTGGCTAACTTTGCACAGTCGCCCCGGCGATCTGCTGATTCGCTGCTGCATCCTCTCCATGGATGTCCTTCTCGAGTGGTCGGTGCTAGCTTTGGAAGATGGGAGGAGAGCGGTGGTCTTGCAATAGAGAAGAGGGAGAGGCGAGACGGTGGTTTTGGAATGGAGATGATGGAGAGGAGAGGAGGTGGTTTTGCAATGGAGAAGATCAGAAGAGGGAGAGGCGAGATGGTGGTTTTGGAATGGAGATGATGGAGAGGAGAGGAGGTGGTTTTGCAATGGAGAAGATCAGAAGAGGGAGAGGCGAGACGGTGGTTTTGGAATGGAGATGATGGAGAGGAGAGGAGGTGGTTTTGCAATGGAGAAGAGGGAGAGGAGTGTGCGGCAGCGATTTAGGATTGGGCGAGAGGGTCGGCGCTGTGACTGGATCAAAATCAAAATCAATTTACCCTTCAATTAAGAAAGCGACCCCACATTAACTAGTCTCCCTTTTATTCTGGGTCATAATTGACCATGATTTTCGCACATAAAATATATGTTATATGTTGCAAAAATAATATAATTTGAAAGTACATTCAGATACGAACTAAACGATGCAATTTTTGGTGACATGCATTCACATTTTGCTTGTCAAATACAGTACGTGGTCAAACTTTGACCCAAAATACGCAAAACAACAAAAAATACTTCCAAGACCAGCGCCGCTCTTCCGCTCTTCTCCTCTTAAACCACCTCCGCTCCTCTCCTGTTCCAATCTAAATCTAGCGCCGCTCCTCTCCTTGTCCATTTCAAAACCACCTTCCCTCCTCTCCTGTTCCAGTCCAAAACCATCATCGCTCCTCTCCCGTTCTAATCCAAAACCAGCGCTGCTCCTCTCCTCTTCCATTCAAAAACCACCGCTGGCGAGTGAAGGTGCTGTGGAGAAGTAGATCGATGGAGGAGTACAACCGATACGTGAGGATCGCAGACGGCGACCCTGTGAAGCTAGCTAGGATGTTGGAGATACAGTCCATGTTTGACAACAAGGACCAACTATCGGCGACGGCGACATCCATGGCCAAATATCTGCAATAGAGCGAAAAGGCGGCGATACTCCCGGAGGGAGTCGCGCCGGAGTACATAGAGCTGCTCCTCTGGGCCATGGAGCAAACAGATTCACCGAATTCGATCGTGAGGGAGCGGTGGTGGGAGTATCGATCCCAGATGGAGCATCCACCAGAGATTGAAGGATCGAGCATCAACAGGGTGCCGTTTGTGAGGGTGTCCTGCCAGAGCGAGCCGGTGGAGTCTTCGTCGACCGAACCCAACTGCAAGAGGAGAAAAGCAGTTGGCCCGACGACGCTTCCCCGCCATCGTCTCCCTCGCTGTTCAAATCGTCTCACGGGGCGGCTGTTTACCACCGTGGAATAGAGGGGCTGCCCCCAGCCCAATAGTCGGGCAGGTTGTGAATTGTCAGGAGGAGCTTAGGTTTGTCAGCATTTGTAGGTTGTGAATTGTGTTTTGTGTTGTGTATTTTGAGAGTACTTTCAGATATGAATGTCTTTTGAATTTCATATTTGCAGTATTGAGCATATGAAGTATTTTATGAATTCTAGAGATCTATTTTTAGCACTTAAAAAAATGTAGTTTCATAGGAGTATAAAAGTGCAAACAATGTGATTCTCAGAGAAGAAACTGCAAGCTTCAGTTTCAGATAAGAAACTACAAGTTCAGTTTCAGATAAGCGCAACTTTCAGAGGCGAGCATTTATATTAACACGTCCTTTTCAAACAGGGTTAACATCATGTTGGAAGTTTTATTCATGGTCGAAAATGGAACTACCAGCCAGTTAACATCATGCTGATCAACATTCATGCATAGCACATCTTCATATGATGCACAGTCAAAATGCCCACACAATGTCAAGTGTGCGAAACACAGAGAAAACGAGGGATGAAGTTTTGGCAAGTGTTGGACGTGGTTTTGGGCTGCCCCGTGTAGGCTTTCATTTTTAACATGCGCAGCCCACGACCTCGGATGGGAGGTCCATAGGCCTGTTTGTATTTTCTTAGGGCCGTCATGTATCGACCGGCCTATGGACCTTCCATCCGAGGTTTTATTTTTGGCAGCCCAATTTATGTATTTTTTTGAAGAAAACACAGAGGTCTGTTCTATTTTTCTATATAAGAATAGGAGCATGAGGTCCAACTTATGTTTCCTTCTAACTATATTATATATATTTAAATTATTTTATATGTTATTATATATTATTTTTATTGTCATAATATATTTAATAGATACTTATATATGTAAGAAAACAATATCCCACATCTTATTAACTTATAAAAATAATTTCTTAACAAATAAAATCCTGGATTGTTTTGGCACGAAAATCCTAGTGATTGTGTACAAAAGCTTGGTAAGATTTAAGGACGAATGTAATAATATCACTTATTATTTAAATATATTTATAACAAAATGCTCAGCCCCTTTTTTTTTTTTTGATAACATTGCTGGCCCAACCCAACATTATAATTAGAATCAGCCCAGCAAAATCGTGTATTTCGAGAAAGTGCAAATGGCCTGTAATTTTTTAGGAAATAAAATAAATGGGCCGCATGGACGCTACATTATTTGTTCACCCAGCCCAGCTAATGGCTGTAATTCAAAAAAGATCAAATTGACTGTAAATTCTACCGCGCAAAAAAAAGACTGTAAATTCTGAAAAATGGGTTGAATCGTGCCATATTTTGGAGGCTGAAATGTGGGCCAATAGGTGAAAGCCAACGCAAGTCGTTGTCAATTTAGTCAACAAATGATTTCGACATGTTAGCCGTTGGATTTACATCCAACGACCGCATCCATCTTCAATCTCTCGTCTTCTTCCTCCAGCGCGCCGGGACCACCTCCGCCTCCTGCTGCTAGCAGCTCGCTTAGCACGCCGCTATGAAGCGCTACTCCATCGTTGGCCAGGCCATCCCTCCACCCTCCACACCTCCTGTTCTTCTCCATCGATTGCCGAACCACACCGCACTAGAACTAGTTAACCCTCGTACACCTCTCCGTCCACGACTCTACTCCCGTGTCTTCCCATCTCCGGCTCGTTGCTGTCCGGGGCCTCGCCGTCGTCCACCACCTTGGATGCGCTCGGCGCGGCGTGGTCAACATGGTCAACAAACGACACCATCGGAAGTAGACTGTGCGTGGAGAGGCTGACAGCTGGGTCCAAGGCCACACACAAGGAAATGCCTCCTTATTACACGCAAAATAATGATTCATCCACCTGACATCTGGGACCCACCAGAAGAGCCTCTGTATTTCGCGGAAAAAAACGTGCCCCTAGCTGACATGTCGGACCCACCAGCTATCTTCGCGCGCAAGGAAGTGCCTCCTTATTACGCACAAAAAATGAATACTCCCCCTGCCAGCTGGAACCCAGCATAGTGGGAGGCTGACTTGTGGGCCTACCGAGTTGACGGGGACGGAGGGCTTTGTCAACTTAGTCAATATGAACGATTCTAGCTCCTATTACCGTACAATGTTCATCCAACGGCCGTAGTGCTTCTTCAACCTCTGGTCTTCTTGCTCCGGCCGCCCAAACCAGCGCCGGTTGTGCGCGTGGTTCCTGCCTCCGTGGCGGCTGTGATGCCGCGGAGGCCTCACCGCCCCTACTACTCCCACCGCTGGCCAGGCCATCCCTCTACTCACCCACACCCCTGTTATTCATGGCGACAAAGAGCCTCACACCACACCGAACAGTGAACCCTCGTACTCCTCTTGGCGGGCATCCATTGCTGCGTCTTCCCGGCCCGAAGTCGTCCCCTTCCTAGGCCTCGCCGTCGTCCACCGCCGTGGTGCTCTCGGCGCGGCGTGGTCAACGTGGTCAAGGCGACTTCCATCGAGCGTGGATTGTGCGTGGAGAGGCCGACAGCTGGGTCCACTGACGCAGCAAGGAGGTGCCTCCTTATTACGCGCAAAATAATGATTCCTCCACGACAGCGGGACCCACGGACGGGCCACCATATTTCGCGAGAAAATGTTTCCCCGACACGGGACCCACCAGCTACATCTTCGCACGCAAGGAAGTGCGTCCGGGCAAAAAAAGATGATTCGCCCCCCTGACTGCTGGGACCCACCAACTACATCTTCGCACACAAGGAAGTGTGTCCGGGCAAAAAAAAATGATTCGCCCCCTGACTGCTGGGACCTACCAGCTACATCTTCGCACGCAAAGGAAGTGCGTCCGGGCAAAAAAAATTACGATTCGCCCCTCTGACTGCTGGGACCCACCAGCTACATTTTCGCACACAAGGAAGTGCCTGATAGTTGGGACCCACCTAGTCGAAGAGTACGTAGCGTTGTCATTCTGGTCGCGAAAGTGTACGTACATATTGGTCGTTATAGAGGCGCGCATGTATCATAGTAGAGGCGCGCAAGTAGCATGTACACGTACGTACAGCGGTCAGGGTGCAAGAAAGAAAATACGGCCACGTACGTACATACGGGCAGGGTCTCGAACGCCTACTCGCGCATACGTACGGCGAGGGCTCGTGTACATGGCTGGGTCGAAACGGAGAAACAACATCGTATATCGTGTTCATGGGGAGGCAACAGAATGCATCGTGTTCATGGGGAGGCAAGAACGCGTCGTGTTCATCGGGAGGCAGCGGAACGCGTGGGAGCCAACCGGCTTGGGCGGAACAGCGATGGAAGCGAGGCTGGCGTCCGCAGAAACGGAGAAGCGGCCTTGTGTTCGACCGCCACGTTCAAACGGGTCCTGTTGATCGGGAGGGGTCCGCGCATCGCAAAAGCGGAGGAAAAGGACCTCCTACGGTCGAAACGGGGTCTGTTGATCGGGAGGGTGTGGCGTACCGCAAAAGCGGATTTAAACGGACCTCCTACGGTCGAAACGGGGGTTCTGTTGATCGGGAGGGGTGTGGCGTACCGCAAAACGGAGGAAACGGACCTCCGAAATGGACCTCCTACGGTTGAAACTGGGGTCCTATTCATCGGGAGGGGTGTGGCGTGCAAAGCAGGACTCCACGGGATCACGTCGACCTTCATCTCCACCATCGACCTCCTCCAGCCTCCACGGGCTCCTGTTCATCTAGCCTCCACCGCGCGTTACTCCACCAGCTACTATTCAACCACCCCTCCACGGGCACCCCTCCACCGTCTACTGTTCATCCAGCCCTCCACACCACGGGGTCCTGTTCAACCACCCCTCCACGGCCACCCATCCATCGTCTACTGTTCATCCAGCCCTCCACGCCACGGGGTCCTGTTCATCCAGAGGCAACGCCACCGCTCACTGTTCATCCAAACCACCCCGCAACGCTCACTGTTCATCCCAGAGGCAGCATCGATCGGCTTGATTAGCAGCGAAGAGCGAAGAATCGCTCGATCGGGTTCGATTAACAGCCATCGATCGATCGCTCGGGTTCGATAGCGTAACTGCGGTCTGCAATCGCTCGGGTTCAGTTAGAGCCCAACGCCTCACTCGGGTTCAGTTAGAGCCAACGCCTCGCACACACGCGCGTACGTATGAGAGAAACGCGCATCACTCGGCCCCCGACCTCCCACCGTAACCGGCAACTCCCCGAAATTTTCCTCCCCCTCGCTTCTACCACGGTTTTTTCCGTCATGGACGGCCCAAAGAATGTCATGCAGCTGCTTCTCCGGCTCGCCCAGGACGAAAAGCCCATTTTTTGTCATGATTTTTTGTCATAGAAGTAGGAGCCCACCACATCTATGATGTTACCGGGTTCTGTCACAATTATCGTCATAGAAGTGTCATATGTATGACAGGAAAAAAATTTCGTTTGGCCCAAAATGTCACGGATGTGTCTTTTTTTTGTAGTGATAATATATGTTTGCAGCGACAGAGCCACCGACTTGATCAAAGTCTCCCTGCCCGGTTGAGCTAAATGCCCATCCCCCATTGAATTAATCTCTTTGTCAGGCTGGTTTGCAAGCTTTGGAATCGCCCCTTCGACATGCGGCCCTCTAGGGTTGGCAGACCCAGATATCTCTCCTCAAAAGAAGTACTGGTAACCTGAAGAGTCAACCTTACTTCAGCCTGAACTGATTCTAGACATGAAGTGCCAAAAACACGAGCATTTGTTGTAGTTGAGGCTTTGGCCCGTAGCTCTATTGTATAGATCCAAAGCCTTCTTTACTTCCAAAGTTTGTTCCTGTGATGCTTTAAAAAATAGGAGAGTGTCATCTGCGAAGAGTAAGTGTGAGATGCCTCGAGCTCTCCGATAGCTTTTATTGGAGTTATTGCATTAGCCATAACATGCTGCCTTAAGATTGAAGAGAGACCATCAGCCACAAATACTACAGTAATCAGGCACTTTGCCGTCACATGGCGGACCTTTGCCATCAGCCAGCAGACAGCAACAGGTCCGGCTGAATAGGCTACTGAAGGAAATATGCCCTAGAGGTAATAATAAAGTTATTATTTATTTCCTTATATCATGATAAATGTTTATTATTCATGCTAGAATTGTATTAACCGGAAACATAATACATGTGTGAATACATAGACAAACATAGTGTCACTAGTATGCCTCTACTTGACTAGCTCGTTGATCAAAGATGGTTATGTTTCCTAGCCATAGACATGGGTTGTCATTTGATTAACGGGATCACTTCATTAGGAGAATGATGTGATTGACTTGACCCATTCCGTTAACTTAGCTTTTCGATCATTTAGTATGTTGCTATTGCTTTCTTCATGACTTATACATGTTACTATGACTATGAGATTATGCAACTCCGTTTACGGAGGAACCACTACAGAATCAGCTACTTTGCCATCTCGCCACGGCGGACGGCAAAGGCATGGATGGCGGACGACAAAGACCTTTGCCATCACCACGGACGGCAAAAAGGGGCGACAAAGTAGGGGAAGGCTAAGAGCTGCGTTGCCGCCCGCTTGGCGGTGACGGCAAAGGGCCTTTGCCATCGCAGCGGACGGCAAAGAAGGCGGACGGCAATAAATGCGTTGTTACTCCGTTAGGTGGTTAGCGGCGAGGCCTTTGCCGTCCGCTTCACGGACGGCAAAGCCTGTGCCGTCACCATCAGAGGCAAACCGACCAAATTGGTCACCTCCCGAAGCACTTGTTGCTGCCACATGGCCTCTTTGCCGTCCATTCGCCGATGGCAAAGAGCCCTTTACCGTCGGTGGCGACGGCAAAGAGGCTGCATATTGTCTCTTTTTTTATATTTTTTTAATTCAACAATTTACATAGCAAATATATATGACATATATAGATATATTTCACAGGGCTATTTAACAACAATCATATCACATATCCAGCACATAAGTTTCATCCATTCATACATAAGCAAGTTCCATCCATACACATTGTTCCATCCATATACATATTACAATGCAAAGTTTCATCAACATATCAAGTTCCATCATAGCAAGCTAGATACAATGCAAAGTTTCATCAAAGGAAAAGCAAGCACTCCATCATAGCAAGCTAGCTTCCATGAAGTGAATGAAATCTGCAAAATGGTAAATAAGAAAGTTAGAAATAGGTGACTAGAACAAGAAGTATATGTCATTTATGAGCTAACTTAGGTGAAATGGATCATATATGAGCTAACAAAGTTGAAATGGGTTGTTTATGAGCTAACTTAGTTGAAATGGATCATTTATGAGCTAACTTAGTTGAAATGGGTGGTTTATGAGCTAACTAAGGTGAAGGGCATCGTTTTTAGCTAAGTAAGGTGAAATGGATCATTTTGAGCTAACTTAGGTGAAATGGATCATTTATGAGCTTTTATGAGCTAACTTAGTTGAAATGGGTCGTTTATGACCTAACTAAGGTGAAATGCCACGTTTTTGAGCTAACTAAGGTGAAATGGATCATTTTTTAGCTAACTTAGGTGAAATGGATCATTTATGAGCTAATTTAGGTGAAATGGATCGTTTTTAGTTAACTTAGGTGAAATGGATCGTTTAGGATCAAATCTAGGTGAAATGGGTCATTTTGGAGCTAACCTAGGTGAAATGGGTCATTTTGGAGCTAACCTAGGTGAAATGGGTCATTTTAAAGCTAACGTAGGTAAAATGGATCATTTAGGAGCTAATCTACGTAAAATGGGTCATTTTAGAGCTAACTTGGATAAATTGGATCACTTGTAAGCTAACTAAGGTAAAATGAGTCATTTTAGAGCTAACTTTAGGTAAAATGGATCGTTTATGAGCTAACTAAGCTAATTATGCAATTTTTGACATAAGTAACCTAAGTACATATCGTTTTAGAGCTAACTTAGGTAGAATGGATGGTTTATGAGGTCAGTAAGCATATTAAGTCATTTTGGAGGAAAAAAGCTAACTCTAGGTCATTATGGTAAGCATATTGGAGGAAATAAAGCTAAGTCTAGGTCTTTATGCATTTGTTAAGCAAAACACTAGAGAAACTTACCGTGATCAGGGAGGTGTACGAGCGGGCTGGCTCGCGCCGGTAGCTGGAGAAGGATCGTGCGATGCGTTTCTGGAGTTAAGCTGCACCAAAGATCATTTCCAATGTCTCGTTAGCATTATGACACTCAAATGTTAAGACTAGCAAGTAATGTCCATTCTAATTAAACTCACCGTGCTCCCGGGAGCAATCACGGCATCGGTGAGCGGTCTCGACGGACTTCTCGCATGAGATCGAACATTTGGTTTTCAATGAGTCATACTAGTTAGTAATGAGACTCAAATGTTAAGACTAGCAAGTAATCTGCAGAAGAAACTTACCACAAGGAGCTCATACATGGCCCTTGCCTGCATGTCATTCCGTGCCCTCTCCTCCTCCAACATCTTTGTCGTCCTCTCCTCCAACTCCCGCTGCCTCTCCACCGCCTCCGCCAGAAGTTTCTCCATTCTATCTCTCTCACTCTGTATAGCAGCCTGCAACACCACTCACATGACCATTTGTAATCATTGATGGAAGCGCACACAATGTAATGGAGAAAGATAGCTGAGTACTTATAACTAACCTTGAAGGCGAGTTGGACTGGCCGTTCACGAGGCCTTATCTCAGGAGCGGAGCTCGACTGGCGCGCCTTGATCTCCGGGAGAGTGCTAGGACAACGGATAAGTCCATCTCCCATGGCTATGGAGCCATGGGACCTCCCGCCACCAGATATCATCAGCAGCTCAGTATCAATGGGACCACAGCTCGGGTTAAAGTCCTCCCTTTCCTCGCCTTCCCCGATCTCTATATTGCACGAGCTTGTCGTGGGCGGAGATGTTGGTGAAGTTCTTTGGATCATCGAGGTCGACGCAGAGAATGCCTTGACTTTCTTGTAAGAGCGGTGTGGGCCATGGCATACAGGTCGTACACCTCGGCACCTTATCCGCCTTATTGTAGCGTGCACGAAAGAGAGAAACAAAGTAAATTAGTAATTAAAGGGCTAAAGCTAGCATGATGAATGAATTGCATGAATCATGAAGCAAACCACATACCAGTTCATGCGTCATGAAATAAGTTGGAGCTGCCTTGGTGGTGTGGCACACCTTCCATTTGGGCACGTTTGTCCTTGGCCTCGTTGTGGGAGGCCCGCCATTGTTTTGAGCACCACGCATTGACCAACACCTCCCAACAATCCATCCGATCCGCACACCATCTCGGAGGGGCCTAAGTTAGCAAATAGAAACTTTAGCGCTTCTGCTATGAATTACTAAATGAAGGAAGTAAGTACAAGGCCTTAAGAATTACCTTCATGTACTGCTCCTTACTCAAGAACTTATCGCGGCACTCCTGCTTGGGCTTCTTGATACCACGCCCGGCGTAGTACTCTCGAACAGCCTGCACCCGAACCTCATGCCGTAAGTTCTGAAGTAGGCACTTGCACTCCTTGTCGATAACATCTGCCGCCTCCTCCTCGTATCCCTCCTCACACCTGTAGAATGTCTGCAATCAAATGATACAATATTGATTAGTATAATTAATAACTAGCTAGTTCAAGATTTTTAATTGTGTAAAGGAGAAATTACCCAGAACTTTCTGATCACCACGTCTGCCCTCGTCTTGCACAAGACACCGTCGATAATCTCACCCGGCGGGGCCAGGGCAGCCAAGTAGTGCTCCCAACTCAATCCAACCTCTGGAAGCCGACCCTCACCAGGCAACGTGACAAACCCCGGGAAGTTTTGCCGAATCAGAACTCCAAGGACGGAGTTGGGACGGCGGACACTTTCATGGTGGTCCCAACCCCTGCAGCATGACAAGGCCAACGCATTAGTTATTTGAAGAAACGTGAATGCAGTGTTGGGGAACGTAGTAATTTCAAAAAAATTCCTATGCACACGCAAGACCATGGTGATGGCATAGCAACGAGAGGGAGAGTGTCTGTCCATGTACCCTCGTGAGACCGTGGCGGGCGTTATAACAACGCGGTTGATGTAGTCGACGTCTTCACGATCCGACCGATCCAAGTACGAGCGTCACGGCACCTCCGTGTTCAGCACACGTTCAGCTCGATGGCGATCCCGGGCTCCGATCCAGCAAAGCGTCGGGGATGAGTTCCGTCAACCTGACGGCGTGGTGGCGATGATGATGCTCCACCGACGCAGGGCTTCGCCTAAGCTCATGACGATATGACTTCACCGGCGCGGGGCTTCGCCTAAGCTCCACGACGATATGACCGAAGTGGAATATGGTGGAGGGGGCACCGCACATGGCTAAGGAGCGATCCGTAGATCAACTTGTGTGTCATGGGGTGCCCCCTGCCCCGTATATAAAGGAGCAAGGGAAGTGCGGCCAGCCCAAAAGCGGCGCTGGAGGAGTCCTACTCCCAGGGAGTAGGACTCCCCTTCCTAGTTGGAATAGGATTGGGGAGGGAAGAGGGAGGCGCCCCCTCTCCTTGTCCTACTCGGACTAGAGGGGAGGCGCGGCCTGCCCTGGCCGGCCCTTTCCTCTTCTCCCTATGGCCCATCAAGGCCCATTGACCCCGGGGTTCCAGTAACCCGGTGTTCAATAACTTCCTGTTTTCATCGGAACCTTTCAAGAAATCAAACATAGGCTTCCAATATATCAATCTTTATGTCTCGACCATTTCGAGACTCCTCGTCATGTCCGTGATCACATCCGGGACTCGAACAACCTTGGTACATCAATACTTTATAAACTCATAATGAACTGTCATCGAAGCGTTAAGCGTGCGGACCCTACGGGTTCGAGAACTATGTAGACATGACCTAGAACCATTCTCGGTCAATAACCAATAGCGGAACCTGGATGCCCATATTGGTTCCTACATATTCTCTGAAGATCTTTATCGGTCAAACCGCATAACGACATACGTTGTTCCTTTGTCATCGGTATGTTACTTACGAGATTCGATCGTCGGTATCCAATACCTAGTTCAATCTCAATTCATTGGTAAGTCTCTTTACTCGTTCCGTAATACATCATCTCACAACTAACTCATTAGTTGCAATGCTTGCAAGGCTTATGTGATGTGTATTACCGAGAAGGCCCAGAGATACCTCTCCGACAATCGGAGTGACAAAACCTAATCTCGATTCATGCCAACTCAACATATACTTTTGGAGACACCTGTAGAGTACCTTTATAATCACCCATTTACGTTGTGACGTTTGGTAGCACACAAAGTGTTCCTCCGTAAGCAGGAGTTGCATAATCTCATAGTTGCGGGAACTTTGTATAAGTCATGAAGAAAGCATAAGCAACATACTAAACGATCAAGTGCTAAGCTAACGGAATGGGTCATGTCAATCACATCATTCTCCTAATGATGTGATCCCATTAATCAAATAACAACACATGTCTATGGTTAGGAAACATAACCATCTTTGATTAAAGAGCTAGTCAAGTAGAGGCATACTAGTGACTATATGTTTGTCTATGTATTTGCACATGTATCATGTTTCCGGTTAATACAATTCTAGCATGAATAATAAACATTTATCATGAAATAAGGAAATAAATAATAACTTTAGTATTGCCTCTAGGGCATATTTCCTTCATGCAGAAGGTACAAAAAGATTAAATGCACTTACCTCTCCCCATCAGGGAAAATCAACCACCTCTGCTCGCGGGTCGCCGGCACGGACGGGAGCCGTGTAGCACCACGCTGGTAGACGTTGCCCCCCTCCTCCTCAATATCAGTCGGCTCCCCGTCATCATCAGCATGGCCACTCGGCTCCCCGCCATCATCAGCATGGCCACTCGGCTCCTCAGGCTGACCCGATCAGGTACCCCATCCAGACGTGTGCTCCTCCGGGGTTTCGTGGGCCCAACTCTCATGGGCCGAAGGCCCGTCGACCGAAGGCTCGTGGGCCGAAGGCCCGTCGACCCGAGGTTCGTGGGCCGAAGACCCATGGACCGGAGGCTCGTGCACCGGAGTCCGTGTAGCCTCCTCCTCGGACGAGTCCACCCTAGCAGTCACGTGCTTGGGTGAAACAGCTGGGGGTGGCGGCGAGGAAGGAGCCGTAAGAGTCACCCTACCTCCTCTCCCGCGACCACGTGCTCCACCTCCTCTCTTCTTCTTACCTCGTCCCTGCTGGGCACCGCAATCGGCGAAGAAGGGCCAGTGGTGTCGACATATTGTCCAGCAACGCTCGGCGGAGAGGTGCGTGTGCAATGGAAGACCTCGCAACACGCGCCCGACGAAGAAGGGCCTCGGCGCTCCCGACCAGCGCCCACCATCTTTCAACACCTGCCATGACAGAGAATAAACGAAATTAGTACAACATAAAAAAAGTACCGACATGAATAATAATATGTATATCACTTAAGTGTATCATCATCAAGTACAACATAAAAAAATTGAATACCTGGCACTACTAATAATCTCGATCAGTATCATCAATAAATGCAAAATCATCATCATCACTATAATCAATATGGGCTCACTATAATCATCATCATCACTATCATCACTATAATCATCATCATCATCACTGGACACACAACAATTATATATACAATTCACCACGAAATTTATGCATCGGATCCGGAGCAAAGCATATGCGTCGGATCGGGTGTTGTTTCGGGGTCGGGGGTTCGGTTGTCGGGGTCGGGGTGTCGGGTCAGGTCAGGCTCGGGGTCGGGGTGTCGGGTCAGGCTCGAAATCGGGGTGTCGGGTGAAAGTCGGTCTCGGGTCGGGTGTCAGTCGGGTGCCGTGTCGGTGTCATGATCGAGTGTCGATCGGGTCAGGCTCGGGTCGAAAGTGTCGGGTCGGGTCGGGTCGGGTCGGGTGTCGGGTCGGGTCGGAAGTCGGGTGTCGGGACGGGTGTCGGGTCGGGTGTCGGGTCGAGGTCGGTTGTCGGGGTGGGTGTGTGGTCAGGTCGGCTCGGGTGTCGGGTCAGGTCGGGCTCGAAGTCGGGTGTCGGGTCGGGTCGGTCTCGGTCGGGTGTCGTCGGGTCAGGGTCGGGTCGGGTGTCGTGTCGGTGTCATGTCGGTGTCGATCGGGTCAGGCTCGGGGTCGGGGTGTCGGGGTCGGGTCGGGGTCGGAGTCGGGTGTCGGGGTCGGGTCGGGGTCTCGGGGTGGGGTGTCGTGTCGGGTGCGGGTCGGGAATTCGGGTGCCGTGTCGGGTCGGGTTTTTTCCTATTTTTTTTCCTTTTCTTCTTCTTCCTCTTCTTCCTCTTCTTCCTTGTCTTCCTTTTTTTTCCTTCTTCTTCTTCTTTTTCTTCCTCCTTTTCTTTTTCCCCTTCTTCTTCTCCTCCTCTCCTCTTTTTCTTCTTCTTCTTCCTCTTCTTCTTTTTCTTCTCCTCCTCCTCTTCTTCTTCTTCCTTTCCTTTTCCTCTTCTTCTTCTCCTCCTCTCCTCTTTTTTTCTTCTTCTTCTTTCCTAAACCTAAACCTAAACCTAAAACTAAACCTAAATCTAAAACTAAAACTAAAACTAAAACTAAATCTAAACTAAACATAAACCTAAAACTAAAAAACAGAAAAAAGGAAAAAATTAAATCTAAACCTAAAACTAAACCTAATCTAAAACCAAACCTAAAACTAAAACTAAAACTAAAACTAAAACTAAAACTAAATATAAACTAAACATAAACCTAAAACTAAAAAACAGAAGAAAAAAAAGGAGGTAGAGCTCACAGGGGCAGGGACGGTGGAGGAGGTGGCGGTGGAGGAGGGGGCGGAGGCGAGGTGGTGGTGGAGGGCAGGAGGCGGGGGCGGCAAGGCGTGGCGGCACCGAGGCAGCAGGCGGGCAGAAGCGGCAGGCGGCGGCAGCAGCGGCAGTGATGACGAGGCGGGGGCGGTGGAGGAGGGGGGGGCTGGGACGGCGGTGGCGCCGGAGGTGGTGGGGCTGGGGGCTGGGGCGGCGACAGGGGCGGGGGCGGGGGGCGGCGTGGGGGTGGGTGTGGGGCGGTGGGGCGGCCAGGGTGGCGGCGAGTGGTGGGGCGGCGGCGGCGTGGGAGCAGGGAGAGAAAGAGAGAGAGAGGCGGGGCGGGCGTGCCGTTAGATATGTTAAATGTTTGCCGTCCGCCCTCTTTGTCGTCCGCTTTTGCTTTTGCCGTCCGCTAGCGAGACGGCAAAGAGGGGATCAAGTATATTTTTTAAACAGCTCCTCGGTGGGGCCCCTCCTCTTTGCCGTCTGCTAGCCGACGGAAAGAGTCTTTGCCGTCGACTAGCGGACGACAAAGAACTAGCTGATGGCAAAGAGTCGGCGGATGGCAAAGAGGTGGCGGATGGCAAAGTAGTTGATTCGATAGTGAACACTTTGTGTGCTACCAAGCGTCATAACGAATCGGGTGATTATAAAGGTGCTCTGGTGTCTCCAAAGGTACTTGTTGGGTTGGCGTATTTTGAGATTAGGATTTGTCACTCCGATTGTCGGAGAGGTATCTCTGGGCCCACTCGGTAATGCACATCACTTAAAGTCTTGCAAGCATTGCAACTAATGAGTTAGTTATGGATGATGTATTACGGAACGAGTAAAGAGACTTGCCGGTAACGAGATTGAACTAGGTATTGAGATACCGACGATCGAATCTCGGGCAAGTAACATACCGATGACAAAGGGAACAGCGTATGTTGTTATGCGGTCTGACCGATAAAGATCTTCGTAGAATATGTGGGAGCCAATATGAGCATCCAGGTTCCGCTATTGGTTATTGACCGCAGACGTGTCTCGGTCATGTCTACATAGTTCTCGAACCCGTAGGGTCCGCATGCTTAAATTTAGATGACGGTTATATTATGAGTTTATGTGTTTTGATGTACCGAAGGAGTTTGTAGTCCCGGATGAGATCGGGGACATGACGAGGAGTCTCAAATGGCGAGACGTAAAGATCGATATATTGGACGACTATATTCGGACTTCGGAAGGTTCGAGTGATTCGGTATTTATCGGAGTACCGGAGAGTTACGGAAATTCATCAGGGAGAAGTATTGGGCCTTATTGGGCCATACGGGAATAGAGGAGAGACGCCAAAAGGAAGGAGGCGCGCGCCCCCCCTCTGGTCCGAATTGGACAAGGGGTGCAGCCCACTTTTCCTTCTCCCTCTCCCCCTCTTTCCTTCTCTCCTATTCCAACAAGGAAAAGGAGGAGTCCTACTCGGTGGGAGTAGGACTCCCCCCTGGCGCCCTCCTCTTGGCGGCCGCCTCCCCCTTGCTCCTTTATATACGGGGGCAGGGGGCACCCCATAGATGCAACAATTGATCCCTTGGATCTCTTAGCCGTGTCTGGTGCCCCTCCACCATAATCCACCTCGATAATATCGTAGTGGTGCTTAAGCGAAGCCCCTCGTCGGTAGAACATCATCATCGTCACCACGCCGTCGTGCTGACGGAACTCTCCCTCAAAGCTCGGCTGGATCGGAGTTCGAGGGACGTCATCAAGCTGAACGTGTGCTGAACTCGGAGGTGTCGTACGTTCGGTACTTGATCGGTCGGATCGTGAAGGCGTCGACTACATCAACAGCGTTGTGCTAACGCTTCGCTTCGGTCTACGAGGGTACATGGACAACACTCTCCCCTCTTGTTGCTATGCATCACCATGATCTTGCGTGTGCGTAGGATTTTTTTTTGAAATTACTACGTTCCCCAACAGTGGTATCAGAGCCAAGTTTTATGCGTAGATGTCATATGCACGAGTAGAACACAAGTGAGTTGTGGGCGATATAAGTCATCTGCTTACCGGCATGTCATACTTTGGTTCAGCGGTATTGTGAGATGAAGCGACCGGACCGACATGGCATGTGCGCTTACGAGACTGGTTTCACCGTTCTGAGCACTCGTTTCTTAAAGGTGACTGGCGGGTGTCTGTCTCTCTCACTTTAGTTGAACCGAGTATGGCTACGCCGGTCCTTGCGATGGTTAAAACAGCACCAACTTCACAAACTATCTTTGTGGTTTTGATGCGTAGGTAAGAACGGTTCTTGCTAAGCCCGTAGCAGCCACGTAAAACTTGCAAACAACAAAGTAGAGGGCGTCTAACTTGTTTTTGCGAGCATGTTGTGATGTGATTTGGTCAAGGCATGATGCTAAATTTTATTGTATGAGATGATCATGTTTTGTAACGAGTTATCGGCAATGGCAGTAGCCATATGGTTGTCGCTTTATTGTATGCAATGCAATGCGCTACTGTAATGCTTTACTTTATCACTAAGCGGTAGCGATAGTCATAGAAGCATAAGATTGGCGAGACGACAACGATGCTACGATGGAGATCAAGGTGTCGCGCCAGTGACGATGGTGATCATGATGGTGCTTCGGAGATGGAGATCACAAGCACAAGATGATGATGGTCATATCATATCACTTATATTGATTGCATGTGAGGTTTATCTTTTATGCATCTTATCTTGCTTTGATTGACGGTAGCATTTTAAGATGATCTCTCACTAAATTATCAAGTATAAATGTTCTCCTTGAGTATGCACCATTGCGAAAGTTCTTCGTGCCGAGACACCACATGATGATTGGGTGTGATAGGTTCTACGTTCAAATACAATGGGTGCAAAACAGTTGCACACACGGAATACTCAGGTTAAACTTGACGAGCCTATCATATAACAGATATGGCCTCGGAACACGGAGACCGAAAGGTCGAGCGTGAATCATATAGTAGATATGATCAACATAGTTTAGTTGATTTGGATCACGTAATCACTAAGAGGATTAGAGGGATGTCTATCTAAGTGGGAGTTCTTAAGTAATATGATTAATTGAACTTAAATTTATCATGAACTTAGTCCTGGTAGTATTTTGCAAATTATGTTGTAGATCAATAGCTCGCGTTGTTGCTTTCATATGTTTATTTTGATATGTTCTAGAGAAAATTGTGTTGAAAGATGTTAGTAGCAATGATGCGGATTGGATCCGTGATCGAGGATTGTCCTCATTGCTGCACGGAAGAATTATGTCCTTGATGCACCGCTAGGTAGCGGACCTATTGCAGGAGCGGATCACGGGCGTTATGAGCGTTTGGCTAGCTCAATATGATGACTACTTGATAGTTTAGTGCACCATGCTTAACGACTTAGAATCGGGACTTCAAAGGCGTTTTGAGCGTCATGGACCATATGAGATGTTCCAGGAGTTGAAGTTAATATTTCAAACAAATACCGAGTTGAGAGATATGAAGTCTCCAACAAGTTCTATAGCTAAAAGATGGAGGAGAATTGCTCAACTAGTGAGCATGTGCTCAGATTGTGCAGGTACTACAATCGCTTGAATCAAGTGGGAGTTAATCTTCCGGATAAGATAGTGATTGATGAGTTCTCTAGTCACCATCACCAAGTTCTTTGGAACTTCGTTATGAACTATAGTATGCAATGGATGGCGAAAATGATTCCCGAGCTCTTCGTGATATTGAAATCTACGAAGGTAGAAATCAAAAAAGAGCATCAAGTGTTGATGATTGACAAGACCACTAGTTTCAAGAAAAGGGCAAAGGGAAAGAAGGGAACTTCAAGTAGAATGACAAGCAAGTTGTCACTCCTTGAAGAAGCCCAAAGCTGGACCAAAGCCTGAAACCGAGTGCTTACACTACAAAGGAAATGGTCCTTTGAGCGGAAATGTCCTGAATATTTGGTGAATAAGAAGGATGGCAAAGTGAACAAGGGTATATTTGGTATACAGGTTATTGATGTGTAGCTTACTAGTGTTTATAGTAGCCCTGAGTATTTGATACTTGTTCGGTTGCTAAAATTAGTAACTTCGGGCAGGAGTTAATGAATAAGCAGAGACTAGTTGAGGTGAAGTGACGATGTGTGTTGGAAGTGGTTCCAAGATTGATATGATCATCATCGCACACTTCCTATACTTTCGGGATTAGTCTTAAACCTAAATAAATGTGATTTGGCATTTGCCTTGAGCATGAATATGATTTGATCATGTTTATTGCAATACGGTTATTCATTTAAAGTCAGAGAATAATTGTTGTTACATTTACATGAATAAAACCTTCAATGGTCATACACCCAATGAAAATAGTTTGTTGGATCTCGATGGTAGTGATACACATATTCATAATATTGATGCCAAAAGATGCAAAGTTGATAATGATAGTGCAACATATTTGTGGCACTGCCATTTGGGTCATATCGGTGTAAAGCGCATGAAGAAACTCCATAAAAATGGACTTTTGGAATCACTTGATTATGAATCATTTGATGCTTGTGAACCGTGCCTTATGGGCAAGATGACTAAAACTCTGTTTTCCGGAACAATGGAACGAGCTACTGAATTATTGGAAATAATACATACCGATGTATGCGATCCAATGAGTATTGATGCTTGTGGCAAGTATCGTTATTTTCTGACCTTCACAGATGATTTGAGCAGATATGGGTATATCTACTTAATGAAGCACAAGTCTGAAACATTTGAAAAGTTCAAAGAATTTCAGAGTGAAGTGGAGAATCATCGTAACAAGAAAATAAAGTTTCTATGATCTGATCGTGGAGGAGAATATTTGAGTTACGAGTTTGGCCTTCATATAAAACAATGTGGAATAGTTTCACAGCTCACGCCACATGGAACACCACAGCGTAATGGTGTGTCCGAACGTCATAACCACACTTTATTGGATATGGTGCGATCTATGATGTATCTTACCGATTTACCACTATTGTTTTGGGGTTATGCATTAGAGACAGTTGCATTCACTTTAAATAGGGCACCATCAAAATTCGTTTGAGACGACGCCTTATGAACTGCGGTTTGGCAAGAAACCAAACTTGTCGTTTCTTAAAGTTTGGGACTGCGATGCTTATGTGAAAAAGTTTTAACCTGATAAGCTCGAACCCAAATCGGAGAAGTGTGTCTTCATAGAATACCCAAAGGAAACTATTGGGTACACCTCCTATCACAGATCCGAAAGCAAGATATTCGTTGCTAAGATGGATCCTTTCTAGAGAAGGAGTTTCTCTTGAAAGAAGTGAGTGTGGGAGGAAAGTAGATCTTGATAAGGTAATTGTACCTTCTCCTGAATTGAAAAGTAGTTCATCACAGAAATCAGTTCTAGTGATTCCTACACCAATTAGTGAGGAAGCTAATGATGATGATCATGAAGCTTGAGATCAAGTTACTCTGAGAACCTCGTAGGTCAACAGAGTAAGATTCGCACTGAGAGTGGTGCGGTAATCCTATTATGGAGGTCATGTTACTTGACCATGGCGAACCTAAGGACTATGAGGAAGCGATGATGAGCGATTCATGAAATGGCAATTATGAAATCTGAGATGAGATCCATGTATGAGAACAAAGTATGGACTTTGATTGACTTGCCCGATGATTGGTGAGCCATTGAGATTAAATGGATCTTCAAGAGGAAGACGGACGCTGATAGTAGTGTTACTATCTACAAAGCAAAGAATTATGCATAAAGGTTTTCGACAAGTTCAAGGTGTTGACTACGATGAGAGTTTCTCACTCGTATCTATGCTTAAGTCTGTCCGAATCATGTTGGCAATTGCCGCATTTTATGAAATCTGGCAAATGGATAAACAAAACTACATTCCTTAATGGATTTATTAAAGAATAGTTGTATATGATGCAGCGAAAAGGTTTTGTCGATCCAAAAGGTGCTAACAAAGTGTGCAAGCTCAACGATCCATCTATGGTGGTGCATGCATCTCGGAGTTGGAATATACGCTTTGATGAGTTGATCAAAGCATATAGTTTTATCTGAGACTTGCGGTGAAGCCTGTATTTACAGGAAAGTGAGTGGGAGCACTACAACCTTTCTGATAAGTATATGTGAATGGCATATTGTTGATAAGAAATAATGTAGAATTTTCTGGAAAGCATAAAGGAGTGTTTGAAAGGAGTTCTTCAAAATAAAGACCTCAGTAAAGCTACTTACACATTGAGCATCAAGATCTATAGAGATAGATCAAGATGCTTGATAAGATTTTTCAAAGAGTACATACCTTGATAAGATTTTGAAGTAGTTCAAAATGGAACAGTCAAAGAAGGAGTTCTTGCCTGTGTTGCAAGGTGTGAAGTTGAGTAAGACTCAAAACCCGACCATGGCAGAAAATAGAAAGAGAATGAAAAGTCATTCCCTTTGCCTTACTCATAGGTTCTATAAAGTATGCTATGCTGTATACCTATTATATAAAGGAGTAATCAACACTACTAGCGACCTACTAGTACCAATCCCGGACTTGGAGACAAGAATTGGATACAAGAGATGAACTAGGGTTTTGAGAGGAGATGGTGCTGGTGAAGATGTTGATGGAGATTGCCCTCTCCCAATGAGAAGAGCGTTGGTGATGATGATGGCGATGATTTCCCCCTCCCGGAGGGAAGTGTCCCCGGCAGAACAGCTCTGCCGGAGCCCTAGATTGGTTCCGCCAAGGTTCCGCCTCGTGGCGGCGAGTTTCATCCCCAAAGGTTGCTTCTGATTTTTCTCGACGAAAGACCTCATATAGCGGAAGATGGGCATCGGAGAGCCACCAGGGGCCACGAGGTGAGGCGCCTGGTCTTCATCTTTGGCAAGGATTTTTCATTATTTTTATAAGATGTTCCGTGGAGTTTCAGAATTTTGGAGTTGTGCAGAATAGGTCTCTAATATTTGCTCCTTTTCCGGCCGAATTCAATTGCCAAACATTCTCCTCCTTATGTAAACCTTGTAAAATTATAGAGAATAGGCATAAGTATTGTGACATAACGTGTAACAATAGCCCATAATGCAATAAATATAGATATAATAGCATGATGCAAAATGGGCGTATCGGAGACCGAGTCAACGTACCAAGCGCAAGATGGCGGTTTGGGGTTGTTACGATGGTGACGATATTCGGACCCCTTGAACCGCGAACGGATTACGATCTTCATGGGCGTACACAGCCCATGTTGCAATCTTCAGCTACTGACATGATGATTTCGGATCAGCAGCCAGGCGAGGAGGCCCAGCGCACCGATCACCCAAGTCTTGTCCGGTTTATTGGACGCTGGACGACATTCTTGGCCGCTGGTTACCCGGATACCCAACATCAGCATAACGTGGAGGTTGCTAAACTGTGAGGATCGGATAACTCAAGCCAAGGAGGATTTAGTGGTGAAGAAACCAAGATGGCTGAGGAGCGGGCGCTTTGGATGCACAGCCACACGGGATTCGAGCGAAAATTACCGACTCATGTTGGACGAGCGCTTCAAGCGGCGTATTGCGGAGAAGGCATCAATCTCGATTGCCACGGTTCTGAAGCAATGAATCTCTTGACACACGGAGGCGCAGGAACCAGTAATCCGGCAGCGGTAAGCGGATTGAAGCGCTAGTGGCAGGAGCACCGGATCAACCACGGGTAACTGACCCGCCTCGACGGACCCATGACCCGCCACAGTATATACCAACGCCGCCGGGTCACTTCTCCACCCCTTTGGATAACATGATCGCTGCGGCATCGTGATTGGCAGCTATCCCAATGGAGAGTGAATCCCCAGCGGTGGTTGAGACGCGGCGCGCCAGGGATCTTCTTCAAACGGCTATGGTACAGCAGCAGGCCTATTCATATAGCCGAGACAGGCTTCATTCAACCCCACGCCCGGGCGGAGTTACACCGACACATTGATGAACCAGCTGTGTCAAGCAATGCGCGAAACCGAGATGTCCCTCGAGGTCCTAATCCGGCGCGTGGTAGGACAAATGCTCAGGATGTGGTGGATAACGGAAGAGCACGTCGAGAAGCCGAGTTAGCAGCACAGGACCGTCAGCTCACTCCGGTTCGTCCAACGACTTCCGTGGAACGAGGCCTTACTTTCAACTCTTGGGAGTGCCTGTCTCACCCGGCTTTGCGTAATGTCGGCTACCCAAAGTTTCAAGGGTCCACGTAAGGTGCCTAATTACACGCTGATTTACCGCCGAGTCGTGGGTTGAGAGTTATGAGATGGCAATGGAGATGCTGGATGTGGATGAGCGGCATGTGTGAAGTATTTCACTATGATGTTGGGCGGGCGGCTCGCACTTGGCTGAAAAGTTTACGATTAACTCCGTTGGGTCATGGGCGAGTTAAAAGCCGGTTTATAGCAAACTTCAAAGACACGTGCAAGCAACCCATGTCAATTGTGGATTTAGCTGCCTGCGTCCAGGAAGAGGGCGAGTCAACAACCCATTGGGTGCGCCGGGTCTCAGAGATTTTGCATTCATCGGACCGCATCAATCTTGACTCGGCAGTTATAACCTTTGGAGGTAATTGCTGTTTTAAGCCTTTGAAACTGAAGTTGGGACGGCTCAAGCGTCCTTTGCAATGATATGGGAGCAGCTTATGGTTGTGCTAGTTAAGTATGCCAATTCTGATAGTACCAAGGACCCCGATCGATGATGAAAAACCGGAGAAGGGAAGAAGAACGGCAACACCAAGGGCAGCGACATAATCAAGCGGGCCATAGTAACAATGGTAGCGTAAAGCGGATGATAATTCAGATTTTATGGCTAACACCTGTCTGCGAGGGTAATGGTCAGCGTCGTAAGGTAAACCGCCCCCACGAGGTGGAGAGCCAAGTCCCAATCAGTGCCTAAATTACTGTTGAACCAGCCCTGCCCGAAGCATGGATCATGGGACAAGCCGCCTCGCACCTCTGGAAGGACTGTTATATCATGCGAGTACAAAAATTCAGATTTTTTCCCGAGTGATCATGGATCGTCCGGCGGTTTAGGTCCCGGGTCCTACAGGCCGGGTTATGGTGGAGGTAATTCCGGTTCAGGATTTCAGGGTAATCAAGGTGGACATGGCAATCAAGGTAATCAGGGCAACCAAGGTGGTTACAATCAACAAGGGAATCAGCAACAGCAGCAGTCGGGTTATCAGAGTCACCGGAAGAAGTTAAGTAGTGGGCAGTACCATGTTTTCACCACTAGCCTGTGCAAGCGCGATCAAAAGCTTCATAAAAGGGCAGTGAATTCCGTTGAACCGGCGGTGCCCCGTTATTTGCGCTAGTCTGCTTAGCCTATCGTGTGGAGTCGAGAAGATCATCCGCCCCGGTTGATAATCCGGGTCATCTGGCGTTGGTGGTAGCACCGCAGGTTGGAGGTTATAAGTTCACTAAGGTGCTCATGGATGGAGGGAGCAGTATCAACATCTTGTATTATGACACCTTCTGGCGTATGGGGTTGACAGATAAGAATCTTAAACCGTCGAACACCGTTTTTCACGGTGTGGTGCCTGGTAAATCGGCTTACCCAGTTGGTAAGATAGACCTGGAGGTTGGTTTTGGAGATGATCATGATTCAAGGTCAGAAAATTTGACTTTTGAAGTGGTAAAAATCAAGAGTCCATACCATGCCCTGTTTGGACGGCCAGCTTATGCTAAGTTCATGGCAAGGCCGTGTTATGTTTATCTGCAGCTCAAGATCTTTGGATCATAAGGGGACCATTACGGTGCATGCAAGCCGTAAGACCGCTTTGAAATGCGAGGAAGGTGATGCGGCTTATCTTTGAGTCGGTTTTGCAGCGGAGGTTGAAATTCTATAAGGACAATGTTGATCTGAGGCGATATGACTTCTTTGAAAAAACCCACTACGGAGCATGACCCGGCCTTGAAGTTTAAATTGGCCGATGAGACCAAGTTGGTTGATTTTGTACCCGGCGATTCATCCAAGCAGTTTGTCATCAGTGCCAATCTGGATCCGAAATAGGAAAGCGCGCTCATCGAGTTCATCCGTGAGAATCGGGATATCTTTGCATGGAAGCCGACATGCGGGTGTACGAGGGAACTAGCTGAGCACACCCTTAATGTTGATCCCAAGTTTAAACCGGTCAGACAGTTTCTTCGCCGGTTCAATGAAGAGAGACGTAAGGCCATTGGTGAGGAGGTAGCCCGGCTCTTGGCAGCATGGTTCATTGTTCAAGTTGAAAGTGCTAGTTATCGACTGGAGGGGGGGTGAATAGGCGATTTTTATGAAAGTCTTCAAAACACGGATGTTTGAAGACAAACAACGAAAATGACCTAGTTGATAAGCAGCGGAAGATAAACTACAACAAAGAAAGCCATAGTCAAGTATGCAATAATGTGAGCGGACAAGACTAATAGCAGCTATGTAGTAAGGATCGAGGATGGAAGATAGTATGAAGCCAATCAGCTAAAGTAGTCAAGCAATGAAGTCAAATAGATAAGGCAAATAAGCAATGACTTCATGAAGACAAACTAAAGGTAAAGGAGGAAGGATAGAACCAGGTCACTAGTTGAAGACCACGAGTTTGGGGTTTCCTTTGACGACCTTCCCAAACCTTCCAAACCCAGACTTGGTCACTCGGCGATCCACAATTCCTCTTGGATGCTCTAGACCATGGCGCCTAACCATCTGGAAGAAGCCAGTCTTCAAAGGTAACAAGCGTCGGATTCCACAGGATCAATCTCTTGATGATGCTCAATCACTTTGGGTTTTTAGGGGTTTGGTTTTGGGTTTTCCTCCTTTCGATGATTTTGCTCAAAGTCCTCGGAGGATGGGTTGCTCTCAAATGACAAGTGTCAAGTTCTCTCGAGGCAGCCAACCAGCTAGTGGTTTGTGGGTGACTATTTATAGCCTAAGGGAAACCGACATGATAAGACATAAATGCCCTTCAATGATATGACCGTTAGGTGGATAAGATATTTTGGGACAGGTGGCCTTGACAACCCATTGATCGGAAATTTGAATCTCAAATTCCTCGGGGCTATCATGTTCCTCCTTGTGTAGGCAATCCCATGGTGAATTCCTAACTCCTCGGTCAGAACAAATTCCTCGGTGACCGGAAGAACCGTCTCCATCCTTTGAAGAAATTTGAAGCTGTATGAGATTTCAAAGGCTTCACTCGAAGGATTGGTAGGTGTAGGATTTTGAGTTGAGCATCACATGGAAATTTTTCCTTAGTATTTCCTCGACCCCCTTTAACGTCCGGTGTTTCCTATGACTCAAGAAAGAGAAAATGAAACCTAAAAACAAAGTCTTCACCTTCATGTTCCTCAAATGAATACCAAGTCTTCAAGGTCACAAATTTCTTCACTTTCAAAGTCTTGGAAAGTCTTCAAAATATCAAAGTCTTGATCGAAGAACTTCATTTTAAAATTCGACTTTTCTGTAAATATCAAACTCCTCATAGACTTATAGACACATGTACACTTATAAGGCATTAGTTCCTTAACCTATAAGTCTTCAATACACCAAAATCACTAAGGGGCACTAGATGCACTTACAATCTCCCCTTTTGGTGATTGATGACAATATAGGTTAAGTTTTCAACGAGGGATAAACATATGAAGGTAAATACGGATATTGAGGAATTTGATTGCAAGATATAGAAGAACTCCCCCGAAGATGTGCATAGTGAGAATTTGCTTTTGAGGCAATGCACATTTGAAGAGTTGAATCATGGAGATCTCCCCTATATCTTGTAATTCATACGCATTTGACAATAGTATGAAGAATTTGAAATGCATGATGAAATATGGTGCTTGATATAATTCAGCATCGTGGAATAACATTAATGAGGAACAAGCATGCAAATAGGCATCAAAATATCATAGCTCAAGAGAATTTGAGATAGTATCGAGCATAGTGCAAAACACGGTGCATCAAAAGTATCAAAGCACCATCGGGTTTAAGATTACAACTCGATCAATAAAAGTTTAGGAAGAGCGGAGTTGTAACAACAAAAAATTTGCCCATATAATAGACCGGCTTGAATAACTCAAATTTCTCCCCCTTTGTCATCGAATGACCAAAAGGATCGGCGAGGACTAAGCATACTGAAGAATTTCAAGTTGAAGAACCCGGGTTGTTGGTGGGGTTTGTTAGGGGTGCCCTTTAAGTTTATTTTCATGGTTCCATGAAAATAGGGCTTTAACCAAGGAAGGAATTTGATTCTTGTATTTTTGGGGGGTGAAAAAATTCTTCTTGATCCCATTTGGGCCCGCGAAATTTAAAGAACAGCCAGGGTTTGAAGGTTTATGGAGGTAGTAGGGTTTTTTTAGTTTAGCATGTTTAAATTAACCAACCTTAATTTAGAGGGGAAATTTAAAAAATCCATTATAACGGTGGTAAACTTTGTGGGTAAAGGGGAGCAGTTGGATTCAGGTGGAGAGGGGCGTTTGGGTTAATGGGCGAGCCTTTCATCGGGCCCTTCCCTTTCATCGGTGAGGAAATGGTTTAGGACTTCAACAGGAATGCCTTTTGTTCCCTTGAATTGAGTAAACCTTGCGAGTCCTTATAAACGTAATTCGTAAATGGTCTGCAATGTTTGGAGTCCTTGAAGAAATAGGAATTGGCACCCATATGAATTGAAAACAACTTCATGAGCCAGGACTTCTTCATCATTTAGTCTGGCCTTTGAAGGACTTTGTTTTTGAATTTTTCCGAGGCCAAACATAATTTTGGAGGAATTTGGTTCTTGGGCCCCCTTTTAAAGGCTTCATCGGCACTTGCTTGGTTTTGAAATTCGGTTGGTAAATCCAAACCTCAATGGAGGGGCAGTGGTGCGAAGAATTCAATTTTGGTTTGAGTAATTTTTCGGACATATCAAACCCATAGTTCCTCTTGGGCTCTGTTGCGGTTCATGAAGAAAATGAGTTCCACCATAAGATATGGGGAAATTAAGTCGCGCTAAAACGAGGCGGCTGAAATGCGGATCCTTACAAGGAATAAATTGAAGATTTGTTTTTTGAAAGGGGAAAGCTTGGGGCTCAACGCCCTTCCTTATGATGAAATAATGGTTACGGGAAAATGGCCATGGAAAAGCACCTTGAATTTTTGCTTTTTAGAAGGGATTTTGGCTTTCGGTATTCATGAGTTCATCCGACCTCGGGAATTCCAATTTTTTTGAAATTTCTTTTCCCAAATCTGAATCGCAGGATTAGGCGCGTGGTGGAAAGGACGTGAAGTGGGAGATTTCTTGGCCCATTTGAGATTGGAGCGGGGTGAGGATTGTTGGTTGGGGGAAGAGGGAGAATTTGGTTTCCTTTCCCAAAGCTCTTCTCCTTGGCGTTTGTTAATATAATCTTCTTCAAGCCCCCCCTTTTTTGGGGACTGGCGGGGTTGGGGTTGAAGGTTGCTTCCCCAATTTCCATCAATCTGGGTTTGGGGAATTTTTCTTCACAGTCCGTGGGATCCAAATTTCATCAAAGGAAAATCCTTTATGGAAGAGAAGTGGAAAGTCTAGGGTTTAAAGGTGGCAGGGGGTTTTTTTGGGAAAATTTGGGGTTGATGGTTTTTTCGGGCTTTACCCTTTTCTTCATCGGGCGGTGGGAAAATTATTTTTCCCAAAGGTGGGAATGGTGATTTTCCCGGGGGTTTTGGGTTGAACTTCAATTTCTTTCACCCTGTGGGCCAGAATTTCTTCGGTTTGGTGGGATCACAAATAATTTTCAGCCAATTCAGGTTTGGATGCTTATTGGGGTAGGCTGGCTGGTTCATTTCTTGGGGACAAATTTGCTTTTCTCGGGTTCAATGCCTTGGCCCTTGCCCCTATAAGCATAAAGTTTTTTGGAGGTTTGTTTTCCGGCCTTGAAATTCCTGGTTATTTTCCCGGTTTTCGGAATTTCCCTTTACATTATTTCTTGCCCTTGTTTTCAAACCCATTTCTTTTGGAAATGGGTCAGCAAGACTTTTCAGGGTTGAAATAGGCTGGGGTGTTTGGATTTGTGCGAGGTCAATAAATCATTTTCCTGGCAAAACCTGTGGTTGCTTTGGCCAGCCCTTTCTTGGCTCCATATTTCCATAAGTTTTTATCTATTTTGGCCTTGGAAGGCCTTTTCTTCGGGACTTCAGGACCTCCCTTTTGGCCTTTCTTAAATTTGGGCTAAACTTTTCTCTTCTTTGAGAAGGGGCAATAGAATTTGCGTCCTTTGGTGGGGATGGGGTGTTTGGACTTTGTCGGACTTTGAGGTTGGGAGGTTGGGATTTTGGGGAAAGAAACGGGGGTTTGGGTTTGGGGAAAACCCTTGGAGGGCCTTTGTTTCCTTCTTGGCGGGCTTCTTTGTAGTTTTCTTGGCAAACCGGGGAGGGGAGGCAGCCCATTGAATTTCCTTTTCCCAGGTGGCCAACGGGGCGGCCCATTTTGGGCCTCACCCAACTTTGGTGGTTGCCTTGAGGTCCTGGAGCTCTTGGGTGGGGTTGATTGAATTTCCATGACTTTGGGCATGGTTTTTTTGATTCCTTCAATTTTGGATTTTGGTATTTTTTTCCTTTGCAACTCGGTTCATCTGTGCAAAATTCGCATTTTTCCTGGGGATTTCAAAGGGATATCGGGCCTTTTTCCTTTGGGTTTCAACGCCATACTTGGGTTTCCGTTCTTTAAAATTGAATTTTTAAAAGGGAAAATAAGAAACCCCTGGGGTTTAATTAAGGCCCCGACTTATTTTTAGCGGAAAAGGATACCCTACGGGGGAGATTTCGCTGGTGATTTCGGACGAAAGTCGGGGGTCCCTCCCGGGCGAGAATGGGGGGAGGGTTTTAAAGGGCTCGGCGGAAGGAGAGAGAGGAGTCGTGGCGAGATAAAAGAAGTGAGGATGGAGAGAGGGAGTATTTATAGAGGCAGTGAAAAGCGTACTGTTAGGTGATTTAGGACAAAGCGTGCCCCGACCATTCTCCTTCTCCCGACATGTGTCACCGTCTCTGTGTAGTGGAGATCATGTCTGATCGTGGGTGAGTAAAATAATGCATCGTGGGATCTTGGAGCAGTTTAATGACAAAACCGGAAGTTTGGATAAGATCAGTTTTAAAGTTTAGTTCATAATTTCTTCGGTGACAAGGACACATTGAAGATTTTGAGCGAGTTTCAAATAGAGCGCACTTGAAGAATTTGTGAATAGATTGGGTTGAGTATAGCATAGAGGAAGGTCCGATCACATTCACTTAGCGAGAAAAAGCGACTTGAAGAAATAGCCATAAGTGAATGTTGTAGAGGACATAAACCCATATATATATTGCCAATGAAGAAAAGCAGCGGAAACAATGAAGATTTTGCAAAGTTGAAGAAATTTGAAAAACTGAAGAATTTCAAAAGCGAGGAAAAACTCCAAATTGAAGATTTTCAACTTTGGTGGTGCGTGACCCACCGTATAAGAATGATGATTCAGACACACGTACAATTGCCGTGGGGTTACGAGAATCAAATTCTTCATTAATTTCTTCACACTTAGGTGTTATTCTTCATGGATTGAAGAAAAGCGTTTCTTCATGTGTTGCACATCTAAGTCATCAATTTTGCATAAGTGTCGGGGATGTGTGTCCTTTTCAAAGACGTTGAAGATTCTAAGATATTTAGCTCACACATAACTTGCTAAATCTCTTCTCATCCAAGAGCTTAAGTAGAATATCGGCATTAGCTGTTCTTGATCTTCACATGCTTTCGATGGAGATGTAAGCCCTTCAACACATGATCATGAAGAAAATGATGGCCAATTTGAATGTGCTTTGTCTTGAGTGCTTGAGCGGGTTGTGAGCAATCTTGATGGCACTCTCATTGTATCACGATGAGAGGCACATTCTTCACGTTGATGCCGTAGTCCTTGAGGTTGCTTCATCCATAGCAATTGAGGCACAACACGAGCCAGCAGCAGTATTCAGCTTCATGATGAGCGGTGATACTGATTCTGTTTCTTGAGGACCAACGGATGCAAAAGATCGTCAGAGAAATGACAAATACCATAGATGTTTACTTGCGGTCCACGATCACCAGCATAGTCAGTCGAGAATATCAATGAGATCAAAAGTAGAGCCCTTGGGTACCATAATCCTAGTGTTGGTGTGTGAGCTAGAAATCGAAGAATATGCTTCATAGCCTTATGGTGTGATTCCTTGATTGTAGCTTGAAATCAGGCGCACATGCAAACACTAAGCATTATATCGGCCTAGATGCACATAAATACAATGAGAGAACCAATCATGGGCGGTATACCTTGTGATCGAAGTCAATACCATTTTCATCGATTGCATAGATGGCCATTTGTGGGCATAGGAATTTTGACACCTTTGCAATCTTGCATGCGAGATTTCTTGAGGACATCTTTGAGTATTCTCTCACGAGATATGAATATGCCATTGTGTTTGTTGATGAATTTGAAGACCTGAAGAATTTCAACTCTCCATCATAGACATTTGATATTCTTCACTCATCATATAGGCAAATTCATCACTATAACGTTGGTCGGTACAGCCAAAGATAATATCATCAACATATATTTGGCACAAACAGTTCACCATCATATGATTTAGTAAAGAGTAGTAGGGTCGAGTGAACAAGGGTGTGAAGCCATTCTTCACGAAAAATTCCTTCAATGTATCATACCACGCTTAGTAGAGAACTTGTTTGAGACCATAGAGGGCCTTGTTGAGTCTGAAGACTTTGTCGGATTCTTTGGATCTTCAAAACACAGGGTTGAGCAACATATACTTCTTCCTCAAACTTACCATTGAGGAATGCACTTTTCACATCCATTTGATATAAAGTGATATTGTGATGGTTAGCATCTGCGAGATAATATCGCGAATAGACTCAAGTCTAGGCAGTGCAAAAGTTTCATGAAATCAATTCCTTCTTTATGTGTGTAGCCTTGAGCTACAAGTCGTGCCTTATTCCTCACCACAAGGCCATTTTCATCTTGCTTGTTGCGGTAGATCCACTTTGTGCCAATGATATTATGTTGCGAGGATCGGGATGTTTGACCAGTTCCAGACATTGTTGAGCTCGAACTGATGTAATTCTTCTTGCATGGCTAGAATCCACTCGGGCTCGGAAATCTTCATCTACCTTAGTGGGCTCTTGATAGAGACAAAAGCATAGTGCCCACAAAAGTTAGATAAATGTGAAGCTTTTGAGCGTGTGAGAGGACTGTAGGCTTCAATGTCATCGATGATCTTGTCAACTTGCACTTCTTTTTGCAGCGAGGATGAGCTGGTTGTCGTCGAGGAATTTGATCATTTTCCTCAGCACCATTGTCTTGACATTATCTTGATTGCATCATTTCGGCGTTCTTAGCGTCTTTGAATGAATTCTTGATTGATTCTTGATGGGAATGACATCCTCGATTTGCCTTGAACTTGATAGATTCCTCGGTGCTGGTTCATCTAACACGAGAAGGTAGGTGCTCTCTTTGCGAGCCATTAGTTTCATCGAACCGCACATCTGGTGTCAACAATCTTGTGAAGAACGATGTTGAAGACTCTGTAGGTGTGAGAGTCCTTTCAAGTAACCAAACATAAAACCTTCATGTGCTTTGGTGCAAATTTAGAATTGTGATGAGGATCTCTAATCGAGCATTTAGCACGAAGACTTTGAAATAACTTACATTGGGTTTCTTGTCGGTGAGGAGTTCATAGGCAGTCTTCTTGAAGAATTTGTGAAGATATACTCACATTGATGATGTGGCCGCAGTATCAATTGCATCAATCAAAAGCGACTAGGCGTTTTGTATTCATCAAGCATAGTGCAAGCCATCTCAACAAGAGTTATGTTCTTGCTCCTGACGCCGTTTGCTGGCGAGGTATAGGGGCGGATAACTCATGAGTAATACCAAGTTCATCAAGATAGGCATCAAGACGGAATTCTTGAACTCGGTTCCATTGTCACTCGATGTGTACGATCTTCACACAAAGTTAGTTGAAGCCCTCGAGGAAAATCGTTTGAAGACTTCCTGCACTTCATTTTTTGTAAGTAACAATGTGTACCCATGTGTATGAGAGTAATCATCAACAATAACAAAGCCATATAGAGATCTCGTCATTATTGACAATTGGTAATGATTAGGACCAAAGAGGTCCATGTGAAGCAATTAGAAGGAAGAGTAGTGGTCATGATAGTCTTATTTGGATGCTTGGCCTTGGTCATTTTCCAGCTTCACAAGCTCCACACAAGTGATCCTTGAGAATTTGACATTCTCAATGCCAATGACATGCTTCTTCTTTACAAGCGTGTTCAAATTCCTCATACTGCGTATGACCAAGTCGCCGATGCCATAGCCAATATATACGACTTTACAAGTAGACACATGGCTGGTTGTGGTCACGTAGAAATCAACAATATATGAGTCTCCTCTCCTAAAGCCTTGAAGACTTTGGAATGTCGACTTCCATAATCACAACTTTGCGATACTTGCCAAAGATAACAACCATATCAAGATCACAAAGCATTGAGACTGACATGAGGTTGTATCCTAAGGACTCAACAAGCATGACTTTGTCCATGTGTATGTCCATAGAGATCATAACCTACAAGACCAATACCGGCTTTTGCCTTTGTCATCAAGATGATATGCTTGAGATGTAGCGGTGATAAGGAGCATCCATCAATAGATTCTTGTCACGGTCATGTGATTTGTACATCCACTATCAAGAACCCTTTCGTTGGCTGGGTTGTTGATCATCCTGCGGATGAATTAGTGCAACTTACGATCTCATATACTTCATCGGTGAAGAATATGATATCAAGTTCATCGAGATGAATTTCATCGAGACGAGTATAATAGATAAGCGGTATGAGGGCGTGTGAAATGAAAGTTCATTTCTTCATGATTAGCATGCGTCCTATCGGGCTTGCATTTGTCAGCCCCCAACAAATTCTTGGGGCGTTTAAAGCACGTCTGGAGACCTGACCTCTGAAGAGGTTAGTTCTTTTTCTTCACCCACATCGAAGGGGTGGCAAAGTTCATCACTCTGCGAGGCACCATATGAGAATGGTGGCATAGAGGCCAATCCATTTCGTTTCACATAAGAGGGTTAGGGTAAGCATATGAATAAGCGGAGAAATTCTTGAGGACTTATGAACATATTGGTTTGAAGAATAATGCACATATTCATAGCCCTTAGCTCTACCTGCGAAAGCAGAGTTGTTATGCGATGATAATCATATGAGGACTTTGATCCTTTTGAGGAATTTGATCACGTGAGAATTTGGTCAGTATGAGGACTTGGATCCATATGAAGAATTTGGTCCATATGAAGAGTTTGATCTGGGTTCCTATTCTTCACGGGTGGTGTCATGAGGACATTCACTGAAGACTTTCAAGGCATTTCTTGGGAACCAGATTTTCTTCATAGAGGACCGTTCCTGCGATTAGTGCCAACATATCTAGCAAATACTTCACCATTCTGATTTTTGAACAGTTTATAGTTGGAGTCAAATGACTCATCGAGAAGAATGAGGAGATTCGCATGTAAAGCGAGATAAGTTAGATGGATCAATTGGAGGTCCCTTTACAACCCATGAGGTTTTGGGATCTGCTCAGGCTTCCAATATGTTCCATGAGCATTGAGTTTCCTCTCAAAGGCAATACCCTCTTTCCTAGGGTTTACATTGAGGATCTGCTTTTAAGCACATCACAAAAGTCGATGCCCTTTGAGGCTTTTGTACATGCACATCATATACAATTCCTTCAATACACATCGTCGGTGATACTAGCAATGTCCTCGAGATGAGGAATTAGTGATAGCGAGGCGGGTGAAGAATTTATAACAGTTGAAGCATTTGAACATTCGGGTGAAGAATTAAGCGATTCACGTTCAATGCACTTTAAGCATGGAGGAACAAATTCTTCCTGAGAAGCGCTGATTTGTTGAGCAAGTAATGAATGGCGCTCCTTGGAAGATCTTCATAATTCACTCTTAGCTTCTCAAGATCTTGCTTTCTTTGAAGAAATTCATAAGAAAGTTTCTCATGATCGAGATAAGAGAGTGTTATGATGACCTTGAAAGGTGTCAAACCTAGGCTGAAGTCTCTGAAGATTTTCGATCGAGAACTTTAGTCGATCCATTTCTTCACCTAACATATCATCACTCTTATCTAGCATGTTTTGAACCTTTTCCAAGGCATGTTGTTTGTTTGGTGGCAATGCAAACAAGTTTGGTATAACTAGGTTCATTGTCATCATCGGATCCATCATCATCAGATTCACAGTCACTAAATTCAGATGAGAACATTGATTACCTCGACACCCTTTGCCATGAGACATGATCTTGATGATGATTACGGTTGAAAGTCATCGTTTTGAGAGATTCCTTGAAGTCCTCAAACCAAGGGGATCATAGCAGGTTCGATGACCTTCATAAGCGTCGGAGATTCGGTCCCGGATAAGCTTCACATTGCAAAGATGCATAATGCGCTGAATTCATCTCTAGATAGGCGAACAGATGATATCCTTAGCCATGATATCAAAGGCGAGTGTACTGCGAATATCATCACGTTCGCCGTTTTGCATAGATCAGTAAGACCAATTTCAGTGGCGGTCCACGACTCGCTGTCCATTGCCATAAGGCGCTTCCTCATCATGGCCTTCCACTTGGGATAATCATGACCGTCAAAGATAGGGCATGTCACTTTCTTCATACTGCGGTTGACATAACTAAAACTCGGTGGTTAAAGCAAAATCACCACAGAACAAGGGAGCCTTTGCTCGATACCAATTGAAAGTGCGTTATATATCGACTAGAGGGGTGAATAGGCGATTTTATAGATTCTTCATGAGGAATTTGCTTGGTGAGAAATTCCTTAGAAAACTACTACTGTGAGGAATAAGTACTGCGAAGTAAGCATAAGAGAATCGGGGCATGGTCATCATGATGAAATGAAGACAAACAAAAGAATCTGAAAAGCGTAAACACGGGATAGCACAAGATGAAGACAAAGCAATGAGAGAAATTGGGCGAGGAGATTGAGTAAGTCTTGATCGAATCTTCAAACAGAGATATGAACAAACACTCAACACAATAATGAGGAAATGAAAGGGTTGAGGAAATAGAACCAGATAAGGTTGGTGAAGACAATGATTTGGTAGACCAGTTCAAGCTGCTATCTCGGTTATGCGTCTGGTTGGGCGGCTGAGTATTTAAACTCGAGGACACACAGTCCGGACACCCGATCGTTGAGCACAGCACTCGGGACACCAAGTCCTCACCGTATTCTCCTTGAACTAAGGTCACAGACCTCGTCCAATCACTCGTGGTAAGTCTTGACGACTTCCAAACCTTCCACAGACTTGGTCATTCGGCGATCCACAATTCCTCTTGGATGCTCTAGACCATGACACCTAACCGTCTGGAAGAAACCACAGATCTTCAAAGGTAACAAGCATAGGATCCACAGGATCAATTTCTTGATGATGCTCAATCACTTTGGGTTTATAGGGGTTTGGTTTTTTGGGTTTTTCCTCACTCGATGATTTTCGCTCAAAAGTCCTCGGAGGATGGGTTGCTCTTAAATGACAAGTGTCACGTTCTCTCGGAGCAGCCAACCAGCTAGTGGTTGTTGAGGCGGCTATTTATAGCCTAAGGAACAACCCGACATGATAAGACATAAATGCCCTTCAATGATATGACCGTTAGGTGGATAAGATATTTTGGGACAGGTGGCGTGGCGCGCATTACGTAGCGATCGGAAATTTGAATCTCAAATTCCTCGGGGCTATCATGTTCCTCATTGTGTAGGAAATCCATGTGGTGAATTCCTAACTCCTCGGTCGAGAACAAATTCCTCGGCGACGGAAGAGCTTCGTCTACATCCTTTGAAGAAATTGGTTGAAGCTGTATGAGATTTCAAAGGCTTCACTCGAAGGGATTGGTAGGTGTAGGATTTTGAGTTGAGCATCACATGGAAATTTTTCCTTAGTATTTCCTCGACCCCTTCTTGATGCGGTGTTTCCTATGACTCAAGAGAGAAAATGAAACTACGAAAACAACAGTCTTCACGCTTCATGTTCCTCAAATGAATACCAAGTCTTCAGAGGTCACGCCAATTTCTTCACTTTCAAAGTCTTGAGAAAGTCTTCAAAATCATCAAAGTCTTGATCGAAGAACTTCATTTTGAAATTCGACTTTTCTGTAAATATCAAACTCCTCATAGACTTATAGACTGTGTACACTTATAAGCGCATTAGTTCCTTAATCCTATAAGTCTTCAATACACCAAAATCACTAAGGGCACTAGATGCACCTGGTCCCTCAACCACATTTGTCGTCAATACTCCAAAACCAACTAGGGGTGGCACTAGATACTTACAATCTCCCCTTTTTGGTGATTGATGACAAAGCCCAGTTGAGAGTTTTCCATGAGGATAAAATATGTGAAATTGTAAAGGATAGAATTGTCTTCATAAGTAGCAAAGGCTCCCCCACGAAGATGTGCATATAAGTAGTTTGCTTTTGGAATGCAAATGCAAATGGCGAGGTTATACTTGTGGAGATCCTCTTCAACTTATGAAGATAATTCATCATGCATGAAATGATATAGCTAAAGAATGACATGCATAATGAAAATGAATGTCTGCGTGAGAATGATCTAAGTCACGGAAGTTATCGTCGCAGGGAGTAAAACAAATAAGTAGCAGGCGACCATCAAGTTTAAGTGTTACAACTCATAAGAACCAATGTTTCAAAAGCGAGTTGTAAGCACTAGGCAAAATAATGCAACTGCCCTTATGAACCGGCTTGAGACTATCAACTCATATGCTTCTCCCCTTTTGTCGATGTGACCAAAAAGGTTTGAAGACATAGAGCATCTACTCGTCCTCTTGGGAAGAAGATGATGCAGCAGAGTTGTCATTGTTGGTTGGCGGTGCGAGGAGCAGGCTTGGCGCGAGTGTCGATTCATGCGAAGTAGAGGCGTGAAGTAGCATCGGCTTCATCATCGATCACTCTGGCATTGACCGTTGCCGTGGAGGAAGAATAGTCGAGTCTTCAAGAGATGGAGTTAAATCGTAGGACTGCATTCCGTGGAGGTGGAGTCAAACTTGAAACATTCGATGAAGCCATTGTCTTGAAGATAAACCTGCTTTGGGCAGGTCAAACTCTTCCATGATGGCGACAAGTCTCGTGAGTGACAAAAGCATTCTTGGTGGCAAGGTTGCGAATCACGTTGGCGTCCACAAGAGGCTTTGCATTTGGCAACAAGCCAGGGTGATGCTTATCTTGCTTTTGATGCGGCGCCACAAGAAGTTCTCGATCATTGAGGACTCAAGGCGCGTCAGGGCCTTTAATGGTGTGCTCTCGGTGGCTTGATCCGTGCGATGAAAGCAGACGAGAGTGTTCCCGGCCGGGGATGAACCGAGATACCGGCTTAAAGCGCCTTCAATGGGTTGAGAAGCTGTGGTGATCTGCATTACGAAGACTTAGTGGTGTTTAGCGGGCTCGGGGTATATAAGCTAGCGAGACATATCAACCTGCGGTAGAAAAGATCGGATGATTGCGGCGAGAGGTTGATAGTTGATAGCGAGTGCATCTTGATGAGGCGCATGACCCATGGAGCATAGAACTTCGGTCAAGCGGATCGAGATCGAGATGCAGCCAATTGCACGATGAAGAAATCTTGCGTGTTGATGCCATTGAGGATATAGAAGACCAATGTCTTCATTGCTCCTTCAAGCTGCGGGGCTTAGTGGTGTTTAGCGAGGCTCAATGATGTCAAGAGCTTTGGCTTCATGATGGACATTCCGATCATCCACTCGAGGACCCATGTCTTTGTATCTCTATTGTAGCAGCCCGGATGTAGAGTGTGGCAAAAATTGAAGCACTAATTCTTCAATCCATGCTCTTTATGCATTCTGAAATAGCGGACTGCATCATGAAAGCAATCAAGTGCTTCTTCTAAGCCGGCGGTCCGACAATAAGCCCGATGTCGGCGCATATGAGGAAAATCAAGGCCGTGCTCTAAGAACACAGGAGTAATAGCTTCTTTCTTGATAGCTCGAACCGGTCGGATGAGATCCTTGGCCTTTGTATGGGGTTCTTAGCTTTATCAAATAAGGTATTGTGGGCTTTGAAGCCATTTGCATTGAAAGAACGAGTTGAGGTGGCGATGCACGAAACCTTAGCGGTCTTGGCCCGGCTTACGGACCGGAGGCCTATGAGCAATATGATAGTCGAGAGGACCCGAGGCATGAGGCGGAGGGACGAGTGCAGACCATCTTCTTGTGACTAGCTCGCCATGAGTCGTAAGCTTGCTTTCGATTGTGTAGGGCCTTGGTGGCGGAGGCTGGGCGATGGCGACAAGCGAGGCTTGAGCTGCCTGCCGAGATCTCTGGGGCGAGTTTCCTCATTGGCTTGAGGCACAGTTCCTTCGCAGCTTGGGAGCGGTTGGGACGGGCTCCACATTGGCTTGACCATGACCCGTCATTGGCTTCATTAGTGTTGGATGTGGCAGCCTCAATGTTTTCAACCTCCACTTGAGGAGGCTGGAGGGTGCAGCCTTGGCGAGTTGATATCTGGAATAACTTCTTCACTTACGAGGGGTGTAGGACCGCGTTCTTCTTCTTCTTGGGTGTCATTGGTGATGCAGCGGATTGTCTTCAGCAACTTAGCCGGACTTCGAGAGACATTCACGGTTGGGTGGCCACGAAAACACTTGGCGTTCAACGGGTTGGTGGTGCACTTCTCCTATGCAGAGCCTTCGAAAGAGGCACTTGGGGCCTTTGACCTTCCGAAGCACTGCGAAATCTGGCGGCGCCTTTGGAAGATGGGGTTGCACGGGCCTCAAAGTCTTCCTCTTCTTCTTGGTGTTGGGGAGTGACTTGTTGTTGGGAATGACTTGTTGTTGGGGAATCTTGGGGAGTCTTGTTGTTGCAGGCGATCAGCCCATGAAGCATCTGAGCAATTGGCATCGGAGGGCGACCAATCTTGATGAGTTCGTTGTTACGTGAAACGGTGATGATACCACATTGTATTCGATTTGAGGAAGAACTTCATCATCTTCAACATTGTCATGGTGACCAATGTCTTGATAGTGAGGGGATCATTGCTGGAATATCTTGACAGGGAGCCTCTGTGAGGCGAGGCTCATGAGCAGTCATCACGAAGTTCTTGGGTTGCGGGGCAGGGGACGAACCATAGAAATGGGTTCAACAATCAAGGGCTCTGTGGGAGCAGCCCGATTCTTCTTGGTCTTAAGCTTCTTCTTGGAGGACCAGAGGAGGGCGTCAGGGATTTTCCTTCTTACGGCTTCGACCTCGGAGCTCTCGTCTTCTTACATTGAGAAGCGGTTGGCCGGACCTTTGGCTTGAGCCAGTCATCTGCTTGGGAAGACAATGCAGGGCTCTTCCACGCCTTGAAGGTGTAGCAGTGGAGTTGAAGACTTCTTTTGCAGCCATCCTAGAATCGATGCCGGGGCGGCCAAGAGCCTTCGCTTCTCGGCCTCATTGTAAGCAAAAGCACGCACTTGTCGCAAAAGCCTTCATACACTCCACGAGAGCCTCTGGCTTCTTCACGCTTCTTGAGAAGTTTTCTTTGAGGTCGTGCAGCATGACCTTGAAGTTTTCACGTCTTGCGCTGAGTGCAGCCATATGCTTCTTGGCGGAGCCTTCTCATAGTCAATTTGTGCTTCGGTTCAACAATCCGTTGAGCTAGAGCTAGCTCGAAGCAATGGCGCCGTTGAAGAGATGTTGAGGCCAATTGGAAGTTGCGGATCTTCAAAGCTGATGTTTGGTGTGTCAAACCACTCATCAATGAAGTGATGGATGATTGCCACATCAAAGAGAGCAAGTTGTTGAAGATTTATGCTTCTTCTTTGCTCTTGATAAGTTGCTCAAGAGCATCATCGCAAGATCGTCATCACTTGCGGATCAATGTGCTCTTCACGCAGAATTGCAGCAGGAGTCGATGTCGATTCGAGTATTCTTGACACTTTTCTTTCTCTTCTCCGTCTTCTTGGAATCTGGGATTGATCCTCGAGGCTGTGCAGCGGCTTGGAGGTCAGTGGCGATGGCTTCACTCGTGAAGCTTTTGGAGGAAGCGTGACTTTGAAGCCTTGACTTTCTTTTGCTACATGGCTTTGGGCGAGGGAGCAGGAGCTGGGGCTTCATCGAGAATCAGCCTCGTCATTAAGTGATCCACTTTGGCACCTGGACCAAGATATAAGTGATGAGGCCATCAAGGTTTGAAAAGGACCGATGACATTGGGTTCGGCGCCACGTGAGCCGTCGGCCGAGAGGCGAGAGGGACGGGGTTGAAGTCTAATCCCAATGACTTCTTGTTTTCCTTTGCGAAGCCTTTGCGTCTTTGAAGTTGCGCTTGAAAGATTGTCATCACGACACGAGCAAAGAGCGTCGAATTGGCATTTTCGGTGAGAGTCCACGGACCATGCAAGGATAGAAACCTTGTGCAATAGCTTCACCATGCTCTTGGGAGGAGGCCTCAAAGCAGAATATCACCCAAGGGCTTACGATGGCATTCTTCGGCATATTCTTGTGTGACAAAATTGTACTTGAACCTGTTCAGCCCAATAGTGTCGAATCCATTGGATTAGTGTCTTACACCTGTTGATTGTAAGTTTCTTGAGGATCTGTCTTGTACAGCTCGGCGAGTCATCGGGAAAATCTTTTGAGGTTCCCTCACGATCTTTGTATGCCGCCCTTCTGACTGATTTATGCTGTAGCCATGAGCTTCAAACTGAATGGCTTCACAATCAAAACTTCAAAGGCTTGCGTTTGGTTGTGAGCGAGGAGGCTGGCTTGGGAGAGTTGGTTTGATGTTGTAAGAATTACATGGCGAATGCTGAGACTATGAGAACCAAGGATTCTCCACGGACATGTACTGTGACAGCATTAGAATCTGAGGGAAGAAGAGGTCATATGCATTCTCGGAAGATTTTGAAGATGAATCGGTTTGAAGACATTGACCTCATGTTGCGAAGACATTCCTTATCGTTGAGAGTTGGTTCCGGTTATGCGAATCCGTGAATAAGTACAAGTGAGAATCTAACTAGTTGAGAAGCTTAAGTGAATATACTAAGCGATCGAGATCTGCGAACCAGAATAGATCTAACTTTGTATGGGCGAAACCATTTTTGGCAAGTAGGATGAATCTTTGAGGATCAAAAGATGGTAAAAATAGAGATATATTTACGCTTGAAGAACTGCTAGACGGAAGAAAGGAGGCGAGCAGTTCAGTCCACCGTGCCCTAACTTGGCGACGGAGGACACCTCTGACAGCGGCGGAGATGAAGATGTTATGACGGCGTGAGGACGGCGTCGGAGAAGTCGCAGCAAATAAGCGCTTCGTCGCGGCGTCGTCGAAACTAAGCCCGGTGGCGCTAGGGTTTTGTGAGGTGGAGAGGTGGAAGAAGATTTTCTTTACCCGCGAGGGACAGGTATTCATAACGAGGTGTGCGGGTATGGCGCAATTACTCAGTGCCTGGTGGTTCACATCTGAGGGGCACGTAGCATACATACAACATACAATGAGATGTCCCATTCCCGCCCGCCGGTTTGTCGGAGGGTCATTCCGGCTTCTCCGGAGTTCAACGATAATGATGAGTCATAAAACAAACTTAAGTTTGTCTCTGTGTCTTCTGGCGACAAGGGCAGCGGAGAAGACATTCGATAGTTTCACTAGAATGCATATGATTTGGACGGATAGAGTTTGAGATAGAAAGCATAGAGAGATTGGGGTCGATCACATTCACTTAGTTCAAAAGATTCAACTTGAAGACATAGCTATAAGTGAATGTTGTAGAGAACAGAAATATATATATGTATCGGAACAGCAACAAATCATCATTGTGAAGAAAATGAAGATAAGTTGAAGTTGAAGTCAAATCAAATCACGAATAGCTTCAGAAATAGCGCCATGAGTGAAACACTTCAAACAAAGAAATTTGGTGGTGGCGTTATCCACCGTGTAAAGAATTAGACCGGACCACGGCGCACAATTATATTGGCGCTCAAAGTCAAATTCCGTTAATGTATTCACACACGAGATGTAAGTCTTCATTGATTGAAGATATACGTGTAGCGACCCGAGCAGCGGTCAGAGTCTGCAATGTGGCTGTACCATCCCAAGATCATCTTTGGCTTTTACGGTACATTGATGCAAAGATTCAAAGTTCAATCACACTGAATTTATTACGATTCTCATATCGAGTCTTTATTACAAAATAATAAATTAGGCGAAGGCCAACTCATGAAATAAACTAAATAAAGCTGCTTGAGCGTGAGCGAAATAGCGAGTCCATCCGACTCCATAGGGCGATCGCCAGCGTGGATCGTAGCCTCACTCGACGGGAAAACTCCTCTGCAACATAAGGCGTTGCATCCGTGTGAGTCGACATTTTGAATATCTTGGCAAGTCATGAAGAGAACAACAATAAAATTACTAACACTATATGCAATTTGGCTGTGGGGCTCTAAGTTTCATTATTTTGCGAAAAAGCAGTTTTCCTACAACAAGGACTTGTTTGCAAATACTACAAAATGTTGGTAGTTATTGAGATGGTTCCGCCAACCAATGTCTCATTCCCAATTATTAAATAACCCCTCAATTAATTTATTAAGTTTGGTGTTGAGATATCCGAAATACTCCAAGTTCGAGGCTCAAATTGTGTGTAACAAGGGGACACGGCTAACGATTAGATCTTCACTCTGCGGAGGTTTGCGCTTTACCCATGAAATCGTTCCCTCCTTTAAGTCTTACGCTTCACGGTGTTTGAAGGCGGGACGAGCAACAGGATCTTCGAAGAGTTCCTCTGGGCCTTTGCGGTACCCATCAATCCTGGTTCTTCTACATCTCGTAGCACCGTCCGGCGAGTCACACCTAGAATTGACCAAGCGAGCCCATAATGGCTTGCGGCTGCAGATAACTTCGGTCGATGGGGTATCCATCCGTCTCTTAATGGCTGGGTGAAGCTTTCCATGAAGATGTCATGGCTCTTCTCCATGCATCCGGCCAACGCTGGTTTTCTCCGAGGTGCCGTCAGCAATCCTCCACCCGTGGTGAATTTTGAAGTCCATCTTGAGCTTGAAGTCATGGGGTTGTCATCTTCTTGACTCTCACATCTCCTTATGAATCACTCAACCAACCCGTCTGAGCATAGCAAAATAAACTACTTCGTCCCGGGCCATGGTAACAAGGGATTGGTTTCATCCTACCTCATGATACTACTCAAGAACATAACTTAAAATTCTCCTCTGCATGCATGGTGGGAGGTATAATTCTAATGCAATAAAATCATAGGTATTGTAAAAAACATGGTCAAATGACTTGCCTTGGCGGTCTTGAAAGCTAGGGACTCGTGATAGCAGGCCTACGCACTCCGGAAATTCTACAAAGGCAAACAACAATCATAATAAGCATAAGAACATACAATCACTTAACATAACAGCATGTTAACATAAACACACAAAACAATCGAACAAAACCCAAAGAAAACTCGAAGAAATCCAAAGCCAACAACTAACAAGAAAATAAAATAAACTTTTTATTTTCTGTAAATAAAAGTTCATGTTCTAAAGCTACAGAAACTAATCTAAAATAAACTATAACATAGGTAAAATAAAATTATTTACTAAAAAGAAAACAATAGGAAAACAGTAGCTAGTTAAATAAACAAAGAACCACATGATTTTGATTAAAACTATTTTTTATTAAATCTAAAATACCCAAATAAATTCCTACGGTTAGGCAAGGTCAAAACAAAGGTAGTGACAAAAGAATCACTAAAATAAAATAATCCTAACTCATTTTATAGCAGAATTACTAATCTGTCTAAAACTAAAATAAAACAATTTCTAATAATTTAAACATGGCCAAACATATTTTCTACAGAAACTACAACAAATTTGCAAACTAACAAAAAAGAATCAACTAAAAATATTAAGTAACCTAAAAGATATGGATTTTACAAAGCTGGAACTATTCTTAAAAGCAGAAACGAAAAAATAACTAAAAGAAAACTAGTGCTAATGGGCCTATCTAAGCTCGGGCGTTTTATAACTAACATGCATGCGAGAAATTAAACCGATCGGCCGGTCTAACTAACCACTAACTAAACCAGAAAAAAAAGCGTAGCTAAACGGACTTTTTAAAATAAAACCTACCCTTCACTAGATCTAATCTAGGCCCTAGATTCTAGATCGAGACGGTGGTGGCGTCTCGGTGACTCCCATGAGTGGTGGCGGACAATGACGGACGGCAGCTTCGGCGCGCAGCAGCGTGGTGGCTCCGTGGTTAGAGGGAAGGCGGCGAGCGTCCGTGAGTCTGGTGGACGAAGAGGTCGGGGGTGGAGTCGGTGGAGCTCGGGGGTCGGGCCAGGCGGGGCAGGAACAATGGCTTGGCGCGTCGGGTTCAGCGAGGATTGCGAGTGGAGGGTTGGCGAGGGAAAGTGGGGAATGGGTGGTGGGTATTTATAGAATGTGGCCGACTTGGAGGGAGGCGAATCGGGGAGGGATCCGCGATCTCGGGATTCGTGGTGGCATGTGATGGCGTGGAGAGGAAGAAAAAGGGGTGGGGAATTGGCATGTCGTGAGAGAGAGAGGAGGGGGTTGATCGGGCGACAGGGAGGGTTTATTGTGGCTCGGGCGGCCGGCTCGGTCGAGATGTACTGGGCTGGGCTTTGGCCCTGAATTGCTGCCTCGGTTGGTGGGCCGTTAGCACTGGCTGGCGCTGGGTTTTCTTTCCTTCTTTTTTTTCTTTTTTGAATTAGGAGAGGAGAGAAAATATATATATATATATATTTTTATATAGGACATATATATATCAAAATTATCGGGGAATATTCCTACAATTTGAACATTTTCGAGGCAAAACTCAAACTTTAAAAAACATTTTCTAAAAATCCCAAATAAAATCAAATTTGAATTCAAACTTTTTGTAAAGTTTTTCATCGACATTTTTGGAGTGTCATGTTTACTCCTCTCATACTTTTCTCAAGTATTTGTGGGGGCATTGTTTTGAAATAAATTTCAACTGCCAATTTGAATTCAATATCCAACAAACTCAAAATCTTGAAATACTTCAAATGTCCTCAATTTCAAACAATATGCATAGATGCTTAGCTATAATTGTAAAACATTCCAAATGGGAAATTTGGGATGTTACAAACCTACTACCTTAAGATGAATCTAGCCCTCGAGATTCGGGTTAACTAACAAATAGGTGCGGGTGGTCTCGGCGGAGGTCTTCTTCTCGCTCCCGGTGGCTTCCTCCTCGGAATGATGACTCCACACACCTTGCAAAACTTGATGATCTTCTTGCGGGTGACTCTATTCGCAGTCTCGAGAATCGGATGGGTTTCTCCTCATAAGTCAGATCCTTTGTCGAGTGTATGGCCTCTAGGGCCTTTGTGTCTCTCAGCGGAATATCGGCCATCTCGGCATGGCATTTCTTTAGTTGAGAAACATGGAAGACATCATGAACTCGGACAATCCTTCCGGCAATTCCAACTTAGCAACTTCTCCACGGCGTTCGAGGATTTTGTGAGGGCCGATGAACCGGGGTGCTAACTTTCCTTTAACACGAACCTCTTGATTCCACGAAGTGAGACACGAATATGCGGTCTCCGCCGTAAGTTACTTCCTTGCGTTCTTGTCGGCATAACTCTTACGCCTTGGTGAGCTACCTTGAGTCTATCTCGAATCAGCTTGACTTTCTCTTGAATCTCGATAAGATCGGGACCGAAAAGTTTCGATCTCAACACCATCCCACACAATGGTGTTACACCTCCTTCCATTATAGAGCTTGAAAGGGCCATCTTGAGACTGATGCGATAAGCTATTGTTGTCGAGAACTCAGCGTATGGCAAATTATCATCCCAGCTAGACCCATAGTCTAAGCACAAGCCCTCAACATGTCCTCCGGGATCTGGTTGACTCTCTCGGTCATCCATCCGCTGCGGATGAAAAGCTGTCTTGAACTCCAGCCTCGTACCCAAAGTTTCATGCAACTGATTCCAAAACTTTGAGGTAAATTGTGTTCCTCTATCGACACGATACTCCTCGGAACTCCATGCGGACATCGATCCTGGTCATGTATATCTTGGCTAACTTAGCGCTGGTATAGGTAGTCTTCACGGGAATGAAATGAGCTACCTTGGTCGATCGATCAACCACTACCGAGATGGAATCATAACACAAGCAGGTCTGGGTAATCTGTGATAAAATCCATTCAAGTTTTCCCATTTCCACTCGGGAATCGGCAAAGGTTGAAGTAACCTCTTTGGCAACCGATGTTCCGCCTTTACTCGTTGGCAAACATCGCATCTTGCTACGTACTCGGCAATATCCTTCTTCATACCGTCCACGAAACTTTCCTTCAAATCCGGATACATCTTGGTATTAAGGGTGAATCGATACGGTGAATCATGAGCCTCTGAAGAATTAGCTTCACGAGTTAGGGATCATTGGGCATAAATCGGATCCTCGTACCATATAGCTCATATTCATCCTTGAAACCCTTTAGCTTTTCCTTCATTCATCCTTTTCTTTATCTCATCAATTTCCTTGTCCGACTTACGGGCTACGAATTCTTCGGCCAAAGTGGACTGAACTTCGAGCTGCAACATATCCTCTCGGAACTATCTCGATCGAAGATCTACGAGGTCATCGACTAACTCTGGGGTAATCCTCCGCTATAAGAGTATTCACATAACTCTTACGGCTCAAGCATCTGCTACAACATTAGCCTTTCACAGGTGGTAATGCAATCTCATGTCATAGTCCTTGATTAACTCTAGCCATCTCCTCTTGCACGAGGTTCAACTCTTTCTGCGTGAAAATATACTTCAAGCTCTTATGATGTAAACATCACAACTATTTCCGATAAGGAAATGTCTCCAGTCTTGAGTGCATACTCTGCTGCTAACTCCAAATCATGTGTGGCGTAATTCATCTCGTGAGGTCGTGGCTATGCGGAGGTATAAGCTACAACTTTCCTTCTGCATAGTACTCCTCAGGTCCACTGGCAGAAGCGTCACAATATACTGGTAATCCTTGTGTATGTCGGAAAATCAATCTTTGGGGCTGTAACCAATCGTTTCTTCAATTCACAGGCGGCTTCACAATCCTCGGTCCAAATGTACTTGGCGTCCTTCTTCAACACTCAGTCATGGGCTTGGCAATCTTAGAAAATTCTCAATAAACCTCGATAATATCCTGCGAGTCAGCGCGGATCTCCTTGGTGAGGTGGGTGGCCCAATCGGTGGTGATACAACCTTGGTGGGGTCATTGCTATTCCTTCTCCTGAAATAACATGTCAGAAATCCGACTTCCTTCAGCCAAAATTCACATTTCTTGAACTTGGCATACTAGCGATGTTCTCGGGTTTCTCGAACTAGCATAAATGTTCCTTATGCTCTTCCTCGCTCTTGGAAAATCGGTATATCATCGATGAACACCACAACAAACTTGTCCGGATATTCCATAAATACCTTGTTCATCAAATTCATGAAGTATCACGGGGGCATTAGTCAATCCGAATGACATGACGGTATACTCATATAAACCATACAGTGGTGAATGCTGTTTTAGGTATATCCTTTTCACGGATCTTCAGCGATGATACCTGATGAAGATCGATCTTGGAGAATACCTTGGCTCCAACTAGCTGATCAAATAGGTCATTAATCATCGGCGGAGGTACTTGTTCTTGATGGTCACGTCGTTCAGCGAGCGATAATCCTAACCATTCTCGAGGTTCCATCCTTCTTCTCTACCAAAAGGCTGGGGCTCCCCAAGGTAGCGAGCTTGGCGAATATATCCTTCTCTCAATAGCTCATTAATTTGGTTTTGATCTCTTCCAAATCGTTCGGGGCATCGATAGGGTCTCTTG